>NC_069472.1:30547618-30575118 GCF_026875155.1 Cherax quadricarinatus
GCCCCCTTCCCTTAATTAATATGTCACAAAAGGTTTCCCTCTGTGTTTTTTATTTATCCAAGTGTTTTTGTGAGGTGTCAGGCGACAGGGGGCGACTGTCACCTGGCTGGTTTTATTGAGGTGTCAGACAGACAGGGGCCGGGTTTTACCTGTCTGGGGTTAATTAGGTTTTCAAGCAACAGGGGGGACTGTCACCTGTCTGGTGTTTTTTTTAGGTCCAGAGCAACAGGGGGGGGGCTTTTAAACCCGTCTGGTGTTTAATTTACCTTTCAGGAAACAGGAGGGGACTGGCAAACCCCCATCTGGTGTTGGTGACAACCCAAAATAAGTCTTAATTAGGTTTTGGGTTTTTTCAGGGAAACAGGGCAAGGGGTTTTTCCCGACGCGGGTCCTTTGGGCATATGATGACCCCAAACGGGGCTTTTGGTCATCTGGGCCGAGGGCTTCCGCTGGGCTTACTACTCCACTCCTTTTAAAAAAAAAAATTTCCGGGGCTAGTCCCCGCATCAGCAACATTACCGAAGGGTTTCCGCGGACACTACAACCCGCCCTTTATTGATTAAACCTTGATTTTAAAGCCACTTGAACCAGGTCCCTTTAGCAAAATGTCATCTTTTACCACCAATTTAAAAGGGAAGGGTTTGGTTAAAGGGTTTGGTTTTGGTTTTGGTTTGGTTAGGTTAGGTTAGGTTTGTTTTGGTTTTTGGGAAGGTTTGATTTTTGGGTTTGGATAGTTAGGTTTGTAGGTTTTGGTTTAAAGGTTGGTTTTGGTTTGGTTTTGGGTTTTGGTTTGGTTGGTTAGGATAGGGTTTGGGTTTGGTTAAGGTTGGGTTTTGGGTTTTGGGTTTGGGAAGGGTTTGGGGAGGGAAGGTTAGGTTTTGGGTTTGGTTTTTGGTTAGGGAAAGGGTTTGGTAGGTTTTGGAAAAGGTTTGGGTTTGGTAAGGGGAATTTGGAAAGGATAAGGTTAGGTTAGTAATTAGGTTTTGGTTTGATTTGGTTAGGGTTAGGTAAGGTAAGGTAAGGTTTAGGTTAGGTTGGGGTTTGGGTTTGGTTAGGGGAAAGGGTTTGGAAGGTTAGGGTTTGGGTTTGGTTTTGGTTAGGTTAGGGTTTGGGTTAGGTTTAAGGGTTTGGTTTGGGTTTTGGTTAGCTTAGGTTAGGTAAAAAGGTTTTTGGTTTTGGTTTGGTTTGGGGTTTGGTTTTGGGTTTTGTTTGGTTTGTTTTTGGTTAGGTTTTGGTTAGGGTTAATTGGTTTGCTTGGGAAAAGGGTTTGGGTTTGGAAGGTTTTAAAAGGGTTTTGGGGAAGGTTAGGTTACCTTTGTTTAGGTTTGGGGGAAATTTTATCAGGAAACAGGGCAATTTTCCCCCCTGAAAGGGGGGTCTTTGATGATGACCCCCCAAAGGGCCCTTCGGTTTTAAAACGACCCGAGGCCCCTTTCCCTGGCTTAAACCCGTCCCAAACCCCTTTAAAAAAATTTTTGGTCAATAAACCATTTTTATTTAAAAGCAACATTTTAAAAAATTTAAAAAATCATTAAAAATACCCCGAGAGACAACACATCAAACATACTAAATTTAAATAAAAAAACCCAAAAACACCATAACTACCAAAAATAATCAAGCTAAAACAATTTTAAAAATTTTTCATACACATAACAGAATTAATATATTTTAAACAAAAGCTAAGCAAAACTCCCCAAAATTTGGGTTTATTAAACCCCAAAAGAAAAAAAAACAAACAATAAAAACAAATTTAAAAAAGAAAAAAAGGAGAGGGCAGCAGTTTCCAAGGGAAAAATTTCGGATGTTACCATTTTTTTTGGGTTTTTTTGGGCTGAAAAGCCAGGAGGGCTGCCAAAAAGCACTTTAAAAGGGAAAAAGAACAAAGATTTTCCCGCATTTTTTTTGGGGCCCCCCCACCACCGGGGAAATTTTTTTAAAAGGGCCCAAAGCCCGGAAAAAATGGAATTTTTTTTCAAGGTTTGGGCCTTTTTTTTTTTTCATTTTTTTTTATTTTTTGGGAAAGACTGATGTAAAAATGTCGTACTTATTTTTAAGGGGAATTGTAGCAAAGGGAGAGAAAAAAGAGAGAGAGAGAGAGAGGGGAGAAAGGGGGAGAGAAGAGAGAGAAAAAAGAGAGAGAGGGAAAAAGAGAAAAGAAAAGGGGAGAGAGAGAGAGAGAGAGAGGAGAGAGCGGAGAAGAGAGAAAAAGAGAAGAGAGAGAGAGAGAGGGGAGGAAAAGAGAGGAGAGAGAATTAAAAATTCAATTAACACAGCCCAAAATGAGGGGCAGAAAGGGTTCCCCAAAAAAAGTGAAATTTGCCACAGTAAAGGGAAACAATAATTGATTTTTAGCATTGTCAACATCAAAAGCCCCCCAACAGCACTCCCGAAGCTCCCAGCAACACGCCCCGAAGCTCCCAGCATCCCCTCACAAACTCCCCGCAGCACTCACAACTTCCCCCGCACACTTTAGAAGCTCCCAGCACACCAGAAACTCCCAGCAGCGCTCAAAAACTCCCAAACAGCACTCAAACTCCCACAGCCAAATCACAACTCCCAAAACAAATCACAACTCCCCAAAAAACACTCAGAAAACTCCCCCCCAGCACTCCGAAGCCCCCAGCAAAAACTCAAAGCCCCAGCAGCACTCAAAGCTCCCAGCAACACTCAAAGCCCCACAGCAAACCCCAAGCTCCCCCAGCACTCAAGCTCCAGCAGCCCTCACAAGCCCCAGCCCCACTCAGAAGCCCCCCAGCAAAACTCATAAGCCCCAGCAGCACTCAGAAAACTCCCAGCAACACTCAAACTCCCCCCACACTCAGAACCCCAGCAGCACTCAGAAGTTCCCACAGCACTCAAAGCTCCAAACCAAAACTCAGAAGGTCCCCCAACACTCCCAAAAGCCCCCCCAGCAACACCAAAGCTCCCCCCAGCAAACCGAAGCTCCCACAGCACTCAAAAGCCCCCCCAGCACCAGAAAATTTACCCGCAGCAAAACCCGAAAACTAGCAGCAACACCCAGAACTAACAGCAGCACCCCAAAACTCCCAGCACACTCAGAACAAGCAGCAGCACTCAGAAGCTAGCAGCCGCACCAGAAAACTCCCCCAGCACTCAAAGGGCCCCCGCAGCACTCAAAGCTACAGCCACTCAGAAGCTAGCCGCACCGAAGCTAACACAACACTCAGAAGCTCCCAGCAACACCACAAGCTCCCCGCAGCACTCACAAACCCCAACAACACTCAGAAGGGTCCCAGCACACTCAAAGCTCCCAGCAACACTCAGAAGCCCAGCACACTCAGAAAACTCCCACAACACCAAAACTCCCAGCACACCACAAAACTCCCCCAGCACTCAAAAACTTTCCCAGCAGCACTCACAAGCCCCCAACCGCACTCAGAAGCTCCCACAAAAAAAATCAGAAGCTCCCAGCAGCCCCTCAAAACTCCCAGCAACACTCAAAAGCTCCCCCAGCACTCAGAAGCTCCCGGGAGCACTCAAAGCTCCCAGCAGCACTCAGAAGCTCCAAGCAAAACCAGAAGCTCCCACAACCCTCAAAAAACCCCCGCAACCCCAAAGCTCCCAGCAGCACTCAGGAAGCCCCCCAGCCCGCACTCAAAAGCTCCCCGCAGCACTCAGAAAATTTACCCGCAGCACTCAAACTAGCAGCAAAAAAACCCCGAAGCTAGCAAACAGCACTCAGAAGCTCCCAGCACCCTCAAACAGCAGCAGCACTCAGAAGCTTTGCACACACTCAGAAGCTCCCAGCAGCACTCAGAACTCCCAGCAGCACTCAGAAGCTAGCAGCAACCCCAGAAGCTAGCAGCAGCCCTCAAAGCTAGCAGCCAAAACCAGAAACTCCCACAGCACTCAAACCCCCGCAGCACCAGAAGCTCCCAGAACCCCTCAGAAACCCCACAGCACACTCAAAAGTCCCCCACACCAGAAACTCTCCCGCCGCCCCTCAGAAGCTCCCAGCAGCACTCAAAGCTTGCAGCAGCACTCATAAGGGAAACAGCCCGCACCAGAAACCCCAAAAGCACTCGGGAAAACTCCCAGCACACTCAAAGCTCCAGCAGCACTCAAAGCCCCAGCAGCACTGAGAAGCTCCCAGCACCAAACCCGGGAAACTAGCCCGCAGCACTCAGAAGCCCACAAACAATCAAAGCACAGCAACACTCAGAAGCTAGCAGCACACTCATAAGCTAAACAGCACACCAAAGGGCCCCCGCAGCACTCCCAAAAACCCCAGCAGCATCAGAAAACTCCCAGCACACTCCCGAAACTCCCACCGCACCAGAAAGCTCCCCGCCGCACTCCCAAAGGGTCCCAGCACCACTAAAGGAAACTAGCCAAAAGCATTAGAAGCTCCCAGCACACCCCAGAACTCCCAGCACCCCCTCGGGAACTAGCAGCAGCACTCAAAAAGCTCCCACACCACTCAGAAAACCCTTTAAGGGAGGGACTCAGAAGCTAGCACAGCATTCAGAAACTAGCACAAACACTTTAAAAACTAGCAGCAGCACTCAGAACCTAAACACAGGCCCCCCTCAGAAGCTAGGGGAGCAAACACTAAAAGCCCAGCAAACAGCACTCAAACCTAGCAGCAGCCCCCTCAAAATAGCAGCAGCACCCAAAAATACGCAGCAAAACCCAAAAACAGCAGCAGCACCCAAACTAGCACCACACTCAGAAGCTCTCCCCAGCACTTTAGAAAACTAGCAACAGCATTTCCCGAACTAGCACAGCAAATCAAAGATAGCCGCCAAATCCCGAATCTAAAAGCAGCCTCAGAAGCCCCAGCAGCACCCAGAAGCTAGCAGCACACTCAGAACTCCCAGAAAGCACTCAGAAGCCCCACAGCACTCAGAAACTAAACAGCAAACACTCAGAAACTAACAGCAGCACTCAGAAGCTCCCAACAGCACCGGAAGCAAACAGCAGCAAATCAAAGCTCCCAGCAGCACCCCAAAGCTCCCACACACCAGAAGCCCCAGCACACTCGGAACTAGCGCACAAATCAGAAGCCCCACAACACTCCAAAACTCCCCGCCCGCAACCCCGAACAGCAGCAAACACAAAAAAGCTAGCAGCAGCTTCAAAGCTACAGCAGGGACCAGAAGCAAACAGCAACACTCAAAAATTAGCCCGCAGCACTCAGAAGCTTTCAGCAGCACTCCCAAAAATAGCAGAAACACTCAAAGCTAGCACAGCACCCCAGAAGCTGCAGCGCCTCAAAGCTAGCAGGGAGCACTCAGAAGCCCCAAACACACTCCCGAAACTAGCAGCACCCCTCAGAACTAGCACAGCACTCAGAACTAGCAGCAGCTCTCAGAAGCTACACAGCACTCAAAAACCCCACAGCACTCAGAAGCAGCCCGCAGCACTCAAAGCTACAGCAGCACTCAGAAGCAAACGCAGCACTCAGAAGCAAACAGCAGCACTAAGAAACCCCGCAGCAGCACTCCCGGGAACTCCCAGCAGCACTCAGAAGCTCCCCCGCAGCCCCTCAGGGAAACTTTGCAGCAGCACTCAGAAGCAAACGCAGCACTCAGAACCTAGCAGCACACTCCGAACTCCCAGCAGCACCAAAGCTAGCAGAACACTCAGAAGCTAGCCCGCAGCAAATCACAAGCTTTGCAAAGCACTCAGAACTAGCACAGCACTCAAAGCAAACAAGCAGCCCAGAAGCTAGCCGCACACTCAAAGCTAGCAAACAGCACTTAGAACCCCCGCAGCACTCAGAAGCACAGCCCGCAAATCAGAAGCAAACAACGCACTCAGAAAACTAGGCCCCACACTCAGAAGCTAGCAGCGCACTCGGGAAACTAGCAGCAAACACCAAAAGCTAGCAGCAGCACCCAGAAGCTAGCGCACACCACCCCGGGTAAACAACAGCACTCAAAGCTACAGCAGCACTCAAACTAGCAGCACCCTCAAAGGGTAGCAGCAGCACTCAGAAGCTAGCAGCAGCACTTAGAAGCTCCCAACAGCCCTCAGAAGCTAGGGACAGCACTCAGAACAGCAAAAGCCCTCAAACTAGCAGCAGCACTCAACTAGCAGCAGCACTCCCGAAAACTAGGGACAGCACTCAGAAGCTAACAGGGAGCACTCAGAAGCAAACAGCAGCACCAAAGCTACAAGGCACCAAAAGCTAGCACAGCACTAAGAAGCTAGCACAGCACCAGAAGCTAGCACACACTCAAAAGCAGCAGCACACTAAGAAACAAACAACAGCAATCAGAACCTAGCAGCAGCACTCAGAAGCTAGGGAAACCCCACCAGAAGCTCTCAGCCGCACTTTAGAACCCACAGCAACACTCAGAACTGCAAACAGCACTCGAAGCTCTCAGCACACTCCAGAACCCAGCAACACACTCAAAAAGCCAAAAAACAAACACTCAGAACTAGCAGCAGCACTCAGAAGCTAGCACAGCACCAGAACTAGCAGCAAACACTCAAAGCAACACAGCACTCAGAAGCCCCAGGCACTCAGAAAACTAGCACAGCCAAATCAAAAGCTTTCCCGCACCACTCAAAAACTTCAAAACAGCACTCAGAAAACTAGCAGCAGCCTTCAGAAGCTAGCAGCGCACTAAAAGCTAGCAGCAGCACTCCGAACAAGCAAACCACTCAGAAGCTAGCAGCAGCAAAATCAGAAACTAAACAGCAGCACTCAAAAAGCCCAGCAGGAGCACTCAGAAGTTTGCCCAAAAAAAACCCAAACCTCAGCAGCACCAGAACCAACAGCAGCACTCAGAAGCTAGCACCAGCACTCAAGCTCTCAAACAGCACCAGAACCTGCAGCAGCACTCAGAAGCAACAAAAAGCACTCAAAGCTACAGGACACTCAGAAGCTAGCAGCAGCACCAGAAGCTTTGCACATACCAGAAAACAAACAGCAGCACTCAGAACTCCCAACAGCCCCTCGAAGCTAGCAGCCCGCACTCAGAAGCAAACAAAAGCACTCAGAAAACCTAGCAGCCCGCCCTCGAACAGCAGCAGCACTAAAGGGTAGCACACACTCAGAAGCCCAGCACAGCACCAGAAGCTCCCAGCACACTCCGAAAACTAGCCGCAGCACCAAAACTAGCACAGCACTCCGAACCCAGGGAGCAGCACTCAGAAGCTCCCAGCGCACTCAGAAGCTAGCAGCAGCCCTCAGAACTTTGCAGCACACTCAGAAGCAAACAGCAGCACTCAAAACCAAACAGGGAGCCTCAGAAGCTAGCAGCAGCACTCAAAACTAGCAGCAGCACCCAGAACTACCAAGGGAGCAACCCCAAAAAACCCCCGCACAGCACTAAAAAAACTACACAGCACCAAAGCTACACCGCACCAAAAGGGTGCACAGCACTAAGAAGCCAGCAGCAGCCCCTCAGATGCAGCAGCAGCACCAAAACAAGGGGAGCCCGCACCGGGGAAACTAGCCCCCAGCACTCCGAACCCAACAGCAGCCCCTCAAGAAAACCCAGCAAAAAACCCCCACTCCCGAAGCTCCACAGCACTCCCAAAACCCAGCACAGCACTCAAAGCTAGAAAACCCGCACTCAGAAACTCTCAGCAGCACTCCCCCCGAACCTAGCACAGCACTCAAAACAGCAGCAGCACTCAGAAGCTAGCCCCCAGCACTCAAAGGGACCTCAAACAGCACCAGAAACAAACACCCCACTCAAAACTCTCAGCAGCACTCTGAAGCTAGCAGCACCCCTCAAAAACAAACAGCAGCATTCAGAAGCTCTCACAGCACTCAGAAGCCAGCACCACACTCAAAGCTCTCAGCAGCACTCAGAAGCTAGCAGCCACTCAGAAGCTAGCCCCTCCCAAACTCTCAGCCCACTCAGAAACCCACACCACGCTCAAACTCTCAGCAACACTCAAAGCTAGCACAACACTTCAGAAGCTAGCCGCACCTTTAGAACTACAGCAGCACTCAGAATCTAACACAGCCCCCCAGAACTTCCCCGTAGCACCGGAAGCTAGCAGCAGCACTCGGGGAAACTAAACAAGCACTCAAAGCTAGCAGCCTACTCAAAGCTCCCAGCAAAAACTCAGAAGCCCCCCAGCAAACACTCAAAGCAAACAACAGCATTAAAGATAGCAGCAGCCCCTAAAAAGGGGGGAAGCAGCACTCAGAAACCCAGCAGCAGCAAATCAGAAGCAGCAGCAAACACTCAGAAGCAAACCCCACTAAAAAGCTAGCAGCAGCCTCAAAAAGCTACCGCAAGGGGCCCCAGAAAACTAGCAGCAGCTTTTAGAAGCTAGCAGCAGCACTCAGAAGTTTCAGCACACTCAGAAAACCCAGCACACATTTTAGAACCCACCAAAAACACTCGAACCAGCAGCACACTCAGAAACAAACACAGCACTCATTTAACTCCCCGAGCATCAGATGCCCCCAGGGGCACCAGAAGCAAGCAGCCGCACTCCCGAAGCTCCCAAACAGCACTCACAAAACTTTCCCCAAAAACCCCCAGAACTCTCACAGCACCAGAAGCTCCCCGCACACACAGAACTCCAAAAGAAGCACTCAAAGCCTCAGCAGCGCTCAGAATTCCCCGCAGCAAACAGAAGCTAGCGCCGGGGACCCAGAAGCTAGCAGCAGCACCAGAAAACTAGCAGCACACTCAGAACTAGCACAGCACAAAAAAGGGTAGCAGCAGCACTCAGAAGCTAGCAGCAGCACCAAAAGCTAAACAGCCCGCAAATAAGAACTAGCAGCAGCACCAGAAGCTAGCAGCAGCCCTTTAAAGATAGCAGCACACTCAGAAAACTAGCAGCAAAACCCCCCAGAAACTAGCAGCACACCAGAACTAGCAGGCATTCAAAACTAGCAGCAAAAATCCCAAAATTTGCCCGCAAACACTCAGAACCTAGCAGCAGCACTCAGAACCTACCCGCAGCACTCAAACCTAGCGCAAACACTCAGAAATTTGCAGCAGCACTCAGAACTCCCACAGCAGTCAAAGCTCCCAGCACACTCCCGAAGTTAGCAGCCCGCACTCAGAACTTTGCGCCACTCAGAACTAGCAGCACCAAAAGCAGAACAAACAGCAGCATTCCGAACTACAGCACCCTCAAATTTAAACAAACAGCACTCGAAACCCAGCAGCAGCACTAGAACCCAGCACAGCACTCAGAAACCCACCCAGCAAATAGAACCTAGCAGCAAACACTCAGAAGCTCCCCGCAGCAAACAATTCTCCCAGCAGCACTCAGAAGCTAGCACCCCACTCAGAAGCTCCCAGCCGGGACTCCCAAGCCCCCAAAACACCAAAGCTCCAGCAGCACTCAGAACTCCCAGCAGCACACAGAACCCCACAGAAACACTCAAAAGGGTCTCAGCAGCCTCAGAAGTTCCCCGCAGCATTCAGAAACTAGGGAGGCCCCCACCCAGAAAACTAGCAGCAGCACTCGAAAAAAAACTGCCCTAACTAGAAGCAAACACAGCACTAAGAAGCTAGCAGCAGCAAATCAAAGCTAGAGCAGCACTCAAAAAACTAGCAGCACACTAAGAAACTAGCAACGCACCAGAAGCTAGCAGCAGCACTCCCAAAAACTAGCAGCACAAAAAGAAGCTACAGCACACTCAGAACCTAGCAGGGAGCACTCAGAAGCTAGCACCGACTCAGGAGCCTCGCAGCACTCAGAAACCCAGCAACAGCACTCCCGAAACCCGCAGCAGCACTCAGAAGCTAGCAGCCGCATTCAGAAGCTCCCAGCAGCACTCACAAGCTCCCAGAAGCACTCAGAAGCTCCCAGCAGCAGTCAGAAGCTCCCAGCAGCACACAGAAGCTCACAGCAGCACTCAAAAGCTCTCAGCAGCACTCAGAAGTTCCCAGCAGCATTCAGAAGCTAGCAGCAGCACCCAGAAGCTAGCAGCAGCACTCAGAAGCTAGCAGCAGCACTCAGGTACATATACTTACCAACGTTCCCATACCAAGAGATAGAAATAAACGTGAGCACGTTCCTGTTTTTAAGTCAAAAGTTTTTTTCCTTTTCTGTCTATCAGATCTGACAGATCTGATAGACTATAACTTCTGCGATATATCCATATATCAACGATTTGTAAAAATCCAGAAATATAAAATTGTTAATTTGTTTAGGAAGGTTAGGGAAGGTAAGGTAAGTGTAAGGTAAGGTTAAGGTAAAGGGAAGGTCAAGGTAAGGTAATAAAGTAAGGTAAAGGGAAGGAATTTAAATAAGGGAAGTGAGGTATAAGGTATGTGTAAGGAAAGGGAAGGTAAGGTAGGTAAGTGGTAAAGGGATAAAGGGAAGTAAGGTAAGGTAAAAAAGGTCATAAAGGGAAGAAGTAAGGTAAGGTGTAAGGAAGTAAGGTAAGGGTAAAGGTTAAGGTAAGTATAAGGTAAGTAAGGTAAGGAAGTAAGGTAATAAGGTACAGTAAGGTAAAGGTAAGGAATAAGGTAAGGTTAAAGGTAAGGTAAGTAAGGTATGTAAGTTAAGTAAGGTAAGGTAAGGTAAGTAAGGTAAGTAAGGTAAGGTAGGTAAGGTAGGTAAGGTAATAAGTAAGGTAAGGTAAGGTAAGGTAAGGTAAGGTACATAAGGTAAGGTAAGGTAAGTAAGGTAAGGTAAGGTAAAGTAAGGTAAGGTAAGGTAAGGTAAGATAAGGACAGTAAGGTAAGGTAAGGAAAGGTAAAGGTAAGGTAAGTAAGGTAAGGTAAGGTTAAGGTATGGTAAGGGTAAGGTAAGGTACAGTAAGTAAGGTAAGGTAAGGTAAGGTCAGGTAAGGTAAGGTAAGGTAAGGTAAGGTAAGTAATATAAGGTACAGTAAGGTTAAGGGTAAGGTAAGGTAAGGTAAGGTAAGGTAAGGAAGGTAAGGTACAGTAAGGGTAAGGTAAGGTAAGGTAAGGTAAGGTAAGGTAGGTAAGGTAAGAGGTACATAAGGTAATAATAAGGTTAAGGTAAGGTAAGGTAAGGGTAAGGTAAGGTAATGGGTAAGGTAAGGTAAGGTACAAAGGTAAGGTAAGGTAAGGTAAGGTAAGGTAAGGTAAGGTAAAGGTAAGGTAAGTGTAAGGTAATATAAGTACAGTAAGGTAAGGTAAGGTAAGGTAAGTTTAAGGTAGGTAGGTAAGTAAGGTAAGGTAATGTAAAGGTAAGGTTAACGTAAGTAAGGTAAGGTACAGTAAGGTAAGGTAAGGTAAAGTAAGGTAAGGTAAGGAAAGGTACAGCACGGGTAAGTACAGCAAGGTTAAGGTAAGGTAAGTTATGGTATAGTAAGGTAAGGTAAGGTAAGGTAAGGTAAGGTACAGTACGTAAGGTAAGGTAAGGTAAGGTACAGTAAGTAGAAGGTAAAGGGTAAGGTTAAGGAAAGGTAAGGTAAGGTAAGGTAAGGTAAGGTTAAGGTAAGGTACAGTAAGGTAAGGTAAGGTAAGAAGGTAAGGCATGGTAAGGTAAGGTTAAGGTAAAGGTACAGTAAAATATGGTAAGGTACAGTAATGTAAAGTAAGGTAAGGTAAAGTAGGTACGTAAAGTAAGGAAGGTAAGGCGTACAGGTAAGAGGTAAGGAGCAAGAGTACACAGATCAGATGAAGGCGTACAGGTAAGGTACAGTAGCAGGAAAGGTCACAAGGTCAGGTAGAGCTACAGTGCGAGGTAAAGGTAAACAGTACCAATACAGGTAATGGAGAGCGAGGTAACAGTACGTGTAAGGTACACCGTACAAGGTAAGGTAAGGTAAGGTAAGGTACAGTAAGGTAAGGTAAGGTAAGTTGTAAGGTAAGGTAAGGTGGTAAGTAGGGGTACAGTAAGGTATGGAAAGGTAAATGTACAGTAAGGTAAGGTAGGTAAGGTAAGGAAAGTAAGGTAATGTACGGTAAGGAAAGGTAAGGTAGGTAAGGTAGTTAAGGATAAGGTAAGGTAAGGTAAGGTATCAGTAATGTAAGGTAAGGTAAGGTAATAAAAGGTACAGTAAGGTAAGGAAAGGTAGGTAAGAAGGTAAGGTAAGGTAAGGTAAGTAAGGTATATGTACAGTAAGGTAAGTAAGGTAAAGTAAGGTAAGGATAAGGTAAGATAAGGTAAGGTAAGAAAGGTAAGGTACAGCAAGGTTAAGGTATGGTAAGGTAAGTAAAAGTAATGTAAGGAAAGGTAAGGAAAGGTATAGTAAAGGGAATTAAAGGTAAGGAAAGGGTAAGGTAAAGTACGGTAAGGTAAGGTAAGGTAAGGTACATAAGGTAAGGTAAGTGTAAGGTAAGGTAAGGTAAGGTAAGGAAAGGTTAAGTAAGGTAAGGTAAGGTAAGGTAATACAGTAAGGTAGGAAAGTTTCAGGTAAGGCCAAGGTAAGGTAAGGTAAGGTAAGGTAAAGGTAATGTAAGGTAAGGTAAGGTAAGGTACAGTAAGATAAGGTAAGGTACAGTAAGGTAAGGTAAGGTAAGGTAAGGTAAGGTAAGGTAAGGTAAGGTAAGGTAAGGTAAGGTAAGGTACAGTAAGGTAAGGTAAGGTAAGGTAAGGCAAGGTCAGGTAAGGTAAGGCAAGGTTAGGTAAGTTAAGGAAAGGTAAGGTACAGTAAGCTAAGCTAAGGTACAGTAAGGAAAAAGAAAGTAAGGTAAATATAAGGTCCGAAAGGTAGGTAAGGTAAGGTAAGGTAATATACAGTACAAGTAAAATGTGCGACGTCAAAGGTAACAAGTAAGGTACAGAGACAAAGAGTACTAGATAAAGTACAGTAAGTAATGTAGGTAAGGTAAGGTAAGGTACAGTAAGTAAAGGTAAGGTAAAGTAAGGTAAGTGAAAGGTAAGTGTAAGGTACAGTAAGGTAAGGTAAGTTAGGAAAGGTAAGTAAGGTACGTAAGTTTACCAGAGTTAACCTGAAAGTTTTCGGGTAAGGTGAGGTAAGGTACAGTAAGGTATGGTAAGGTAAGGTCAGGTAGGTAAAGTAATGTAATGTAAGGTAAGGTAAGGTAAGGTAAGTAAGCTTAAAGGTAAGGTAAGGTAAGGTAAAGTAAGGTAAGGGAAGGGAAGGAAAAAAAAGGTAAGGAAAGGTAAGGTAAGGAAAAGGGAAGGTAAGGGGGTAAGGGAAAAGGGGGAAAGGAAGGTAGAAGGTAAGGTAAGGTAGGGAAGGTCAGTAGGGGAAGGTAAGGGAAGGTACAGAAGGGAAGGTAAGGTAAGGTAAGGTAAGTAAGGGGAAAGGGAAGGGAAAGGTACAGAAGGTAAAAGGGAAGCAAGGTAAGGTAAGGGAAGTAAGGTAAAGGGTAAAAGGTAAGTAAGGTAAGGAAAGGGTAAGGTACAGTAAGGTAAGGGGAAAGGGTAAAAGGTGTAAGGAAGTAAGTAAGGGAAAGGAAAGTAAGGAAAAGTAAGGGGAAAGGGAAAGGTAAGGTAAGGAAAAAGAAGGGTTTTAAAAAGGAAAGTAAGGTAAGTGGGTTAAGGTAAGGTAAGGTAAGGTGGGAAAAGGAAAGTAAGGTAAGGTTAGGTAATTTAAAAAGGTAAGAAAAGGAAAGGAAAGGTGGGGGTTTTAAGGAAAAGGAAGGTAAGGAAAGGGAAAGGTTAGGTTAGGTAGGTTAAAAAGGTAAGGTAAGGAAGGTAAGGTGGGTTTAGGTTAGGTTAGGTTTTGGTTTTGGTTAGGTTAGGTTAGGTTAGAAAGGTTAGGTTATTAGGTTAGGTTAGGTTAGGTTTGGGTTTAGGAAAAGGGTTTGGGTTAGGTTAGGTTAGTTAGGTTAGGTTGGGTTATTTTTTGGTTGGGGTTAGGTTAGGGGGTTAGGTTAGGTTGGTTAGGTTAGGTTAGGAAAGAGGTTTTGGGGGTTGGAGGTTGGGTTAGGTTGGGTTTGGGTTAGGTTGGGTTTTTAGGTTAGAGGTTAGGGGGGGGTTAGGTTTTGGATGGTTAGGTTGGGAGGAAGGGTTGGGTTGGGTTGGGTTTTAGGTTAGGTTGGTTGGGTTTGGGTTTAGGTTAGAAAAGGTTAGGTTGGTTAGTTAGGTTGGGTTTAGTTGGGTTTTGGGAAAAGGGTTAGGTTAGGAGTTAGGTTAGGTTGGTTAGGGTTAGGTTAGGTTGGGAAAGGGGTTAGGTTAGGTTGGGTTAGGTTAAAAGGTTTAGGTTAGGTGGTTGGGTTGGAAATTTGGTTTTTGGTTAGGTTGGGTTGGGTTTAGGTTAAGGGGGGGAAAGGTTGGAAAGGTTAGGGTTAGGTTTAGGTGGGTTTTGGTTAGGTTAGGAAAGGTTGGTTAGGTTGGTTAGGTTAGGTTGGTTTAGGTAGGTTAGGTTAGGAAAGTTGGTAGGTTTATTTTTGGTTTTGGGTTTAGTTTGGGTTAGGAAAGGTTAGGTTAGTTTTTTTAAGGAAATAATTTTAGGTTGGTTATTTAGGTTGGGTTTGGTTTTAAGGAAGGATGGTTAGGTTAGGTTAGGGGGGTTTAGGTTAGGGGAAAAAGGTTGGGTTAGGGGGTTAGGATTAGGTTAGGTAAGGAAGGTTGGGTTGGTTAGGTTAGGTTGGGTTAGGTTGGGTTAGGTTGGGTTTTGGTTAGGAAAGGTTAGGTTAGGTTAGGTAGGTGGGTTTGGTTATGGGTTGGTTAGGTTAGGTAAAAGGTTAGAGGGGGTTTATAGGTTATTTGTAAAGGTTAGGTTAGGGGTTAGGATTAGGTTTAGGTTTTTTTGGAAAAGGTGGGTTAGGTTAGGAGGTTAGGTTAGGTTAGGTAGGTTTTAGTTAGGAAAGGGTTAGGTTGGTTGGTTTGGGTTTGGTTGGTTTAGGTTAGGAAATTTTTGGAAAATAGGTTGGTTAGGTATGGGTTTTAGGATTAGTTAGGTTTTTTAAAGGTTAGGGGTTATTTTAAAATTGGTTGGGGTTGGAAAAGGAAAGGGTTGGGTTTAGGTTGGTTTAGGAAAGGTTAGGTTATTTGGGTTAAAAGGAAAGGTTAGGTTAGGTTAGGTTGGGTTTTGGTTTAGGTTAGGTTGGGTTAGGTTGGGTTTAGGTAAGGTTCGTCGGAAACAAGCAATGTTTCCCAGGGTCTTACTCTATATGACCCACAGTTTGGGTTTTTGTCACTGACCGGGGCCCCTTCCGCGGCTTACCATCCCCCTCAAAAAATTATTTTTAAATGTTAATCCTTTAATTATTAAAAAAAAGTATATAAAAAATGTTGAAAAAATAAAATGACTAAAATTAATTTTAAAATTTTGGAAAATTTACTGACATATTAAGTAATTTTTTTGTAAATTTTTCGCTCCCAGGAGCTTTATAAACGACAAAGCCAAGAGAGCGAAAGTTGCCACAATAAAATTTCACTTTTAAGTTGCCTTGTGCCCTTTTTACTTACAAAAATTTAATTTGTTCAAGGCAAGGGGGACACAACACTGAAAAAAAATTTATCAAAGGTTTTTCCAAAATTTATTTGGTTTCCATGGCGCATTTTTTAAACCCTTTTGCACTACGCCTTCGACTGGGACAGAGGAAGACTTTTTTGTATTCTCTGAGGGTTCTCGAACCTTGTCCCCCCCGTCTGATCTCTTCGTAAGGATCACAACCATAAAAGACCAAGGTTAGTTTTTTCCCCCCGAGCCCCCTGAGGGCGAGGAAGGTGCCAAACTAGAGTTGTACCCACCCGCAGCTCCAAGGCCTTCCCAGAGCCCCTTGGGGGGGGAAAAATGGCAGACCAAGCCTAGCTCTCCCTACGGGCCCCTTAGGGCGGGGGAAAGGGGGTGGCTGGGGACGTTGGCCCCGAAAATGAGGGGGTGCTTTTACCCCCTCCCATGGGACATAGGTCTCAAGCCACTCCCCAAGACGGGGCAAGGCCGGTCCCCCGAAAAAAACCCGGGGTGGGATTTCCTGGAATTTTTCTGAAAAAGGGATCGGGGGTCAACCCCCCTCGGCTCGGGAGAAACCAGGGCCCCGAATCAAAAACAAAAACAACCAAAACAACTTTATTTTTAGAGGTCGGGGGTAACCAGTGGAAGGCCCTTTGGGCAGATGACCTAAAACTCCACCCGGGGTCATCATTAAAAAACCCCGTCAGGAAACATTTTCCTGTTTTCCACACCATATTTAAAATATTATAATAATTAAACTTAAGTGTACCTTACCTCAGAAAATTCTAAATTTTAAAGACCCCCGTTAGAATAGGGTTTTTAACCCAAAATTAACTAACCACCAACCCTTTTGTCAACCAAACCTGGCCATTTTGTGTATTTTTTTTTAAAAAAATATCTAAAATAAAATAAATGTGTGCATTTAAAAAGGAGGTTTGAAGCCCGCGCTTGTATGTTTTTTGAGCATGTCGATTTTCCCACTTTAAAGACCGCGTATATAATTTTTGGTTCTAACTCTTTTTGCTGTTCTTTGTGGTATTCCATAAAAATGAATCTCCGGCATTTGTTAATGAGAAATCCTCGTGTGTATGTGTTGTGTGTGTGTTGTGTGTGTGTGTGTGTGTGTGTGGTGTGGTGTTGTGTGTGTGTGTGTATTCACCTATTGTGCTCACAGTAGTTGGTTGCTGGGTGTCAGTCATAGCTTCCTGCCACGCCACTTCACTTTTCGCTACTGTGTGTGTGTACTCGCCTCCTTGTGGTTGCTGAGATCGAGGCTCAGCTCCTGACCCTGACTAATAACTTGCAGCTGCTGGATTTACTCTCTCCCAGCTTCCTGAGTGCTGTCATACCTTTTCTTAGAGCGGTGCATAGATCCTTCCTCTATAGCTTCATAGGCAAGGTCATTCTACTTCCTGGTCACTCTGATGGACTAGACACATCGGCTCCAGGCTGAGGGACTGTTTACCTCAAACTCCATCTTATTTTCCACCGTTCTTCTCTGTATTGGACTGAAGAAATCACTGGCTGGCCAAACGTTTCCTCAATAAAGATTCCCACATACTACACAAGTCTCTCATTCTTCACCTTGTCTGTTCTTTACATCATTTATATTACAGATAATATCTAGTGCCATTCTCTCTAAGATCAGTAACTCAATAGTTGCTACACCTCTTCTCTTGTTATGTGTGTTGTGTCCAGTACTCGCTAGTGTGTTGTGTCCATTAACATTCGCTAGTGTGTTGTGTCCATACTCGCTAGTGTGTTGTGTCCCAGTACTCTCTTACCGCTATGTGTGTGGTCCCAGTACTCGTCTAGTTGTTTGTGTCCAGTACTCGCTAGTGTTTGTGTCCGTACTCGCTAGTGTGTTGTGACCAGTACTCGCTAGTGGTGTGTGTCATACTCGCTAGTGTGTTGTGTCCATACTCCTGTGTGTTGTCGGACCAGTACTCGCTAGTGTGTTGTGTCCAGTAACTCGCTAGGTGTTGTGTCCACACTCGCTAGTGTTTGTGTCCAGTACTTACTTCGCTAGTGTGTTGTGTCCATACTCCTAGTGATTTGTGACCAGTACTCGCTAGTGTGTTGTGTCCGGTACTCGCTATGAGTTGGTCCGTACTCGCTAGTGTGTTGCGAACCCAGTACTCGCTAGTGTGTTGTGAACCCGTACTCCCTAGTGTGTTGTACCACAGTTACTCGCTAGTGTGTGTGTCCAGTACTCGCTAGTGTGTTGCACCATACTTCGCTAGTGTGTTGTTCCAGTACTCGCTAGTGTTTGCGACCAGTACTCGCTAGTGTGGTGTGTCCAGTACTCGCTAGTGGTTTGTATCCAGTACCGCTAGCGTGTTGCGACCAGTACTCGCTAGTGTGTTGTGTCCAGTACTCGCTAGTGTGTTGTGTCCAGTACTCGCTAGTGTGTTGCGACCAGTACTCGCTAGTGTGTTGTGTCCAGTACTCGCTAGAGTTTGCACCAGTACTCGCTAGTGTGTTGTGTCCTGTAACTCCTAGTGTGTTGTGTCCAGTACTCCCGCTAGTGTGTTGTGTCTCGTCCATACTCCTAGTGTGTTTGTGTCCATACTCGCTAGTGTGTCGTGTCCAGTACCGCTAGTTGTTGTGTCCCAGTACTCGCTAGTGTGTTTTGTGTCCATCTCGCTAGTGTGTTGTGTCCCAGTTACTCGCTAGTGTGTTGTGACCATACTCGCTTAGTGAGTTGTCCGACCATACTCGCTAGTGTGTGTGTCCATACTCGCTATTATTGTGTCCCTACTCGCTAGTGTGATTGCACCATACTCGCTAGTGTGTGTGTCCCAGTACTCCGCTAGTTGTGTTGCGACCAGTACTCGCTAGTGTGTTTGTGTCCCAGGTACTCGCTAAAAAAAAAAAAAGTGTGTGTGTCCAGTACTCGCTAGTGTGTTGTGTCCAGTACTCGCTAGTGTGTTGTGTCCAGTACTCGCTAGTGTGTTGTGTCCAGTACTCGCTAGTGTGTTGTGACGTACACGCATAGTGTGTTGTGTCTTCCTTACTCGCTAGTGTGTTGTGTCCAGTACTCTCGCTATTAATCCTCCTTGACTACCTGCCACTGTTATTGGTCTCCTCAGGGATACCCCTCAATCATTTATTTAATTCCTCTCCGACTTCGTGGTCATTTCCTGTAAGCTCTCCTTTCTTCACTCTTATTACCTGGTCCAGTAGGTTACTGCATAGCAGCCTGTGTGTGTGTACTCACCTATTTGTGACTCACCTATTCTACTCACCCTATGTGTGGGTGTAAGGGTCGAGATGTAGCCACCTGACCCCTCCCTCTCTCTTCTCTCTCTCTGTGTATATGTTTACTCATCTGTATGTGGTTGCAGGGGTTGATTCACAGTTCCTGGCCCCGTCTCTTCACAGGTCCGCTACTAGGTCCCGCACTCTCTCTACCCTGCCTCCAAGAGCTTTGACCGTACCTCTTTCTTAAATCTATGTACAATCCTGCCCTCCACTACTTCACTGTCCAGATTGTTCCACTTCCTGACAGTTCTAAGACTACATGTGTGTGTACTCACCTGTTTGTACCCGCCTATTTGTGGTTGCAGAAGGTCGATTCACAGCTACTGCCCCCGCCTCTTGTCTGGTATGTGTGTACTCAACTAATTGTACTCACCTAATTGTGGTTGCAGGGGTCGAGACTCAGCTCCTGGCCCCGCCTCTTCACTGATCGCTACTAGGTCCTCTCCCTCTCTGCTTCCTGAGCTTTGTCATACCTCTTCTTAAAACTATGTATGGTTCCTGCCTGCTCCACTACTTCACTTGCTAGGCCTATTCCACTTCCTACGACTTCTATACTGAAGAAATACTTTCCTAACGTCCCCTGTGACTCGTCTAAGTCTCAGCTTCCAGTTGTGACCTCCTTGTTTCTGTGTCCCCTCTCTGGGAACATCTACCTCTGTCCACCTTGTCCTATTCCCCGCATATCTTGTATGTCGTTTATCCATGTCTCCCCTGCCCTCCTGTCCTATAGTGTCGTCCAGTCGCAATTCCCTCAACCTTCAGAAGTGTGTGGTGTTGGTGTGTTGTGTGTGTGTGTGTGTGGGGGTGTGTGTGTGTGTGTTGTGTGTGTGTGTGTGTGTGTGTGTGTTGTTTGTGTGTGTGTGTATGTGGGTGCGAATAGATCGCTTTCCGATGTTGAAAAAAACTGAAGAACGATGCTGCTATGTAACTTTTAGGTTCCATTGTGCTCATATATATACATCTTTTGAGCCGTTTCTCACTGTATTTTGCTGTTTTTCTTTCCTACTGTGTTTTGTTATAGTATCTCTCGCTTTGTAGTCGCTGTTATTCCACTTTCTCTTCTGTAGCTGTTAGTTGGTCAATTCATTTTGAGGTCTATCAACTACACGAGGGTCATTAAGGCTGCAATTCACATGTTCATAACTAATCAAGAATAATATCTAATACAGGTGTTAAAATGAACTTCCAGAGTATTCACATGGGGAGACACACCACTTAACGTATTCGTGTTTACATCTATTATCCAGTATTTAACAGTTACTGTGTCCTGTGGCTTGGTTGGCAAAGCTCTCGCCTCATACACTGAGTGTTCGTGGTTCAATCTTCGGCACAGGTGGAAACGTTGGGTATGTTTCCTTACATATGCTGTCCCTGTTCATCTAGTAGTAAGTAGTACTTTGTGCTAGTCGACTATGTGGGTCGCATCCTGATGTGACAGAGTGCAAGAATCCTATGGGTATATGACAGACAAAAGAAAAGAACGAAAGGGCACAATAAAATGACTGGAACAATACACAAATAACCCGCACATAGTCCATTACCTACTCACACTAGTTGATAGTCCAAGTCAGACCGAAACGTCGTCATAAGCTTCCTCCTGTGTGCGGATTATTTGTGTATAAATCTTACCTTACCGTAGCTCTGAATCCGAATCCGGATTTTAGTCAGCTACGAGCTCACGAACACCTTCAAAATGTAAACAAACTCAACCTTTAAACGTGGAGATAAAAGCCTCGCAGCCTCCAACTATAATAACTCAGAGAGTTAGACGTTGGGGACGGCAGTTATATATTATAATAAATTATCGCAGGCCTATAATGTATGTCAGGAAATATATACTTGAGAAATATTGCCGATAGCGAGTAATGGAGTCCCATTTTTACTGAGTGCCGGGAAGCAGAAGTGTCATTAGTACATGAAGTGATTCTGTGTGTCCCCGACGGGTTTACACTTCCTCTGCGTTAAGGTAATTATATATAAATATATACATATATATATATATATATATATATATATAATATATATTATATAATATATATAATATGCAAACCAACCACAGGGGGAGTTTGAATGATAGCGCTGGCCTTTCGGTTTCTAAACACATCATCGGGAGCTTGCAATTTGCAGAAAAAAGGAGAGTCCAAGCAAATACGATCAAGGACGTTTGAAAAGACGAACATGACTCGCCCCTTGAAGCCAAAATTAGGTAATTGGGTGAGACACCACACACACAAACACACACACACAACACACACACACACACACACACCACACACCACCACACACACACCACACACACACCCACAACACACACCCACACAAACACCCCACAAACCACACACACACACACACACACACACACACACACACCACAACACACCACAACACACACACACAACCACACACACACACAAAACAACACACAACACACACAACACAAACACACACACAACACACACCAAAACACACACACACCACACCACACACCCCCACAACACCCAAAACATACACACACACACACACACACACACACACACAACACCACACACAAACAAAACCCCAAAATCACACACACCCCACACACACACACACAACAAACAAAAAAACCACACACACAAACCAAACCACACACACACACACACACAAAAACACACACCACACACACACACACACTGAAGCAGTATCGCTAAATAGTGCCCCCAGGTTTTAGCGTTTTAGTGCTGTCCTAAATATTATTAGCGGTCAACGTACTGAGTGAATCATGAACATCCCTACAAGAGTGTAAAACTTCCAAGATCGAATAATGTATAGGATCAAAAATTTTAAAATTTAAAAAATTTGAAAGAAATTTGGTGAGGGGCTAATCGGGCTACTGGCCGCAGTTTTACACAAAATATCCAAACAGAAAATTTTGGGGTTAAGGGTGTGATCTGAAATATTAACAAATACTATGTTGGTTATTATAGCAGCAGTTAGTGATAAGGTCATAAAAAGGATTTAAGTAAATACGAAAGTAAGAAAAAATTAGTCAATCCCCAGCTGTTGGTGTTGTGAAGGTAGCAACACACAACTGTTTGACCATAATACGTACTAAAAAAAAAAAGAGGAATACCAAAGTCTTAAAAAAAAAAGAAAATAAAAATTAAATTTTGAAAAGTTCCTGAAGGAGTTACAAATTGAAGGGATTTGATATCACCGACCAGCGGAACCTCCATTGTTGTGCAGACACATCACTTGCCTATTTGGTTAATTTGGTTAGTGTCTAAAGTCCATGTCTCGCCCTGCGGTTTATCTATACCATCTCCTCTCCCTATTTCATACCGGAGAAGATAGTGGTTAGTAAATTACTAAATATCGCCAGGAAAACCCCAAAGTTGTGTGCCTAGTGAACCCCCCCCCCCTTTTTTTTCTGAGGGACAAGCAATAAACAAGTACGCACATACAAACACACGTTGCACCCGTAATTATTGTTATAATAAACATAATATTAATAAGGAATTGATGAGAAAAAAAAAATCCTATAATCTTCAAAAAGTAAAGTAGGAGTGTGCGGAGATCTGGCCGGGAGAGTCCGGGGAAACCCCAACAATAACAAAAATTTAACGTAACCCCCCCCCCCCCCTTTTTTCAAAGAACACATAAACACACCACCAAAAACCAGGGTACCCTTAATATTAATAGTAATATTAGTGCATTTAAAAAGGAATTATTGGGAAAAATTTTTTTTTTATAATCTTCAAAAGAGTACTAGCCAGGTGCGCACGCACACCCACCCACACACCCACACACCCACAACCCCACACACACCCCCCACCCACCCACACACCCCCCACAGCCCCACAAAACCCACCCCCCCACCCCCCCACACACACCCACACACCCACCCACACACCCACCCACACCACCCACCCACACCCCACCCACCCACACCCCCCCCCACACCCCCCCCCCCCCCCCACCCCCCCCCACACATCCCCACACACCCCCCACACCCACACACACAACACCCCCAACACACACACCCCACACACACACCCAACACCCACACACACCCACACACACCCACACACACCCACACACACCCCCACACACCCCCCACACACCCACCCACACACCCACCCACACAACCCCCCAACACCCACCCACACCCCAACCCCCCACACCCACCCCCACACCAACCACACCCCCCCACACCCCCCCCCCCACAAAAACACACACGAACACACAACAAAACCCAAAACAATACACACCACACACACACACACACACAATATTGCCAGACTCACACATACCTCCCCCCCCTCCCCCCCACCGACTCTCACTCCTTCACCTGACCCCCCTCCCTCTTTTTACCCTCCCCCCCCCCACCCTTCCCTCTCCCACTCACCCACTTACCACTTGTCACTCTCCTTCCCCCCCCCTCCCCCCCACTCTCCCCTATAGCCACAGTTCCTCCCACCCCCCCCCCACACTGACATAACAAAACTAACCTAACATACGAATTAAAGTTTCCCCCTCTGAGGCAATCAGGGTAAAAAAAATGGTTGCCAGAGGCAACAAGAAAACCCAAGGACAGGAGGAGGGAATGCAAAGGAAATTGGGCAGCAGACTCACAAAAAGGGGAAAAAGAATGGGAAAAGAAACTAGAAGAACTTACTGAGAATGGAAGAGAGGATAGACAGGAAAACAGAAGTGGGGGTGAAAGTCAAAGCGCAGAGCCAGGGTACGAGTTTTGAAGAGGAACGGGAAAAACGAAAAAGACTAAAGAACTAATAACATTTTGGGTTGACAACGAGACCGCTACCTCAGCCCAAAAAAAGGGGCTGTAGGGGCAAAGAGCAAAAATGCTGTAGAACTCTATCTGGGGGACTTAGTAAATGAAAGAGCTAACTATATTGGAGGCCCAAAAACCACAACAAGCCCCGGGAAACCCCAGAAGGAAAAACAGGGCCCGAGCCCTTACATAGCTAGTAAACTGAAGAAAGAAAACTGCAATGGGGAAACAAATTGAATGAGGGGGTACACAGGGGTACTGGAAATGAAAAAGGGGGAGGTCAGTCTTTGGTATGGCTACAGGAAGTTTTAAGGGAAACAAATAAGCAAGAAAACAAGGGGAAAAAAAAAAAAATTAAAGCATCATGAAAGTAACGGAGAAGACACAGACCCCCGCGGAAATTTTCGGAGAAAGGGGGGGTTTTTAAAAAAAAAACCCGGCCAGTAAAGTGACCTTCAAGGGAGAATCGCTCGAACAAACTGTGGGAGAAAGCACGATTAAGGGACATGCCCCGGAAAACAGGAAGGGTATCTCGACCGCGACAGAAAACAAGACGAAAGGCGGGAAAATGAGAGAGATGATACAAAAGGGGAAAGGAGGAAAAGGAGGGATGGAGAAGACGACAGGAGATCCCAACACAGGAAAAGATCCCAAAACAACCCCCCACAGCTTTTAAGAAACCCTCCCCAAACCCGGGGCAACCCCAGGCAGCCCAAAAAACTCTAAACCCAAAAAACCCATGTTCTAACCAATGCCCCCACCCACTACATTACAAACTCCACCCCCCCCAGCAACCCCCATAGTTCCTTATCAGGTCTCCCAATTCCCCAACCCCCCAAAACCCCCCAACCACAGTCTTAGAAAAGAAGTTGAAGTATGGTTACAAAGCAGATGGGAAAACAAATAAGTATGAGGAGGGGATGAAAAAATCAAGGAACATCCCCAACTAATAGCCAATCACAGAAACAAAACTCACCAGAATAATTTCAAAATTTCAATCTTCCCCACCCGATTCAAATCCAGGAAAGACAGAGGGAGGAAGGGGGAGGAGAATTGCACTGCTCTTAAAAACCAGTGGGGGTTTGGAAAATGGAAGGAATGGGTGGCACGGGGAAAAAAGGGGCACTAGTAAGGGGGGGGGGGGGGGGAAAAATCCATCTGAGGGCCCTAAGGGGATAATTGCAGTAAAATTTCAACCCGCCAAAGAACTGCAGGGGACCCCAAAAGAAAATACAGAAGCAACAGAGCCATGGCGACCCTAGCCGAGGGGGCCAGGAAGCACATGTGGGGGAGCAAAGTTACTATTTATGGTGATTTCAATCAAAAAGGGGAAATTTACTGGAAAACCTGGACCCCATGGGGGTTCCGAAACAGGGGAGCCAAATGAGGATTAGTACTGGGAAAAACCCCATGCATCAAAATGTTAGAGACACTACCAAGAGAGAGGAGAAGATGAACCAGCAAGACTGGACCTTGAAATTCCCCACCTTGAGTAGTTCAGACATCGGGATACCCCTTTGTATAAAAAGGGCCCCCTTTGGGAGCTAGTGATCAGGGGTTTTCTGTGCTTGACAAACATATTTGAGCTCCAAGGGGAAAGAGAGAAATCAGGAAAAGGGGGGAAAAACCAAACAAAAAAGGGGAAACTACTCGGGCCCGGGGAACCCTTCCTCAAAACTTTTCAGGGGGAAAGGGGGAACGACAGGAAAAAACCAGTAAAAGAAATGAGGGCCCTATTTGGGCAACAAAATGAAAGGGAGGCGAGGAAAGGTTTTTCCCCCCAAAGGGGAAAACAGAAAAAAAAGGGGAAGAACAGAACAGCCCTTTGGTTCACCCAAAGGTGTGGGGAGGCAAAAATAGGTGAAAACTAGAGAAGGGAAAAGGGTTTACAGAAGACAAAAGAACTCGGGAAAATAAAGAGTTTAAAGCCGAAGAGCCAGAAATGAATATGCCCCAGATAAAAAGGGGGAGGCTCAGCGAAAAATATAAAAAGGAACATAGCATCGAAAGTCAAGCCCCTGACCCGAAGCTGTTGTACAGCCACATCAGGAGAAAACAACAGCCCAAGGCCCAGGAAATCAGACGGATTTAAGGGTGGGGGGAATTCAAAAGAAACGCCGAGAGGTATGTCAAAGGGGGTTTAAACACGAGTTTTAAAAAAGAAGTATTTACATTTGGAAAAACCAGTGGGACTCCAGAAATCAGAACGGGGGTTTTTACACCAGCAAGTGCGATGAGGTACATAAAACCCCAAAGGGGAAAGTGAAAACTGTCTGCGAACTTGAAAACCCTCAAAGGAGCGGTGGGACCAGCCCAACAACTCTCCGTGGGTTCCTTAAAGAGGGAGCAAGATATTTGTGGGGCCTTTTAAAAAAAGGGATCTTCAACCCATAAATTTAAACGGGCAACCCCCTGGGGTAAAAAGATGGCAAATTTATTTCCAAATTTTTTAAAAAAAGGGGGAGAAAAGACATAGGCACTAAACTACAGACCTGAAATCACTAACGTGTTAGTATGCAAGGAAAAGGAGAAGTTTAATCGGGGAGAAGGTGGAGCCCCTTTGGAAAAAGAAACCAGGTAAAAATTGGGAAAAAACCCAAAGCATGGTTTCGGGGAAGGAAAAATCCTGTGTCAAAAAACCTCCCAAAGATTTTTTTACCCCCAAGGAAAAAGAAGTAAGACAAGAGAGAGGGGGGGATGGATCGACTGCATTTTTTTGGATTTGCAAAAAAGGCCCCTTCGAAAAACATTTCCCTTTCACAAAAATTTAAACTAAAAAAGGGCTAAAAAAAATAAAGGCACACATAACAGGAAAGGGGAAATGCAAAAGGATCAGAGAATACCTACAAGGGGGGGGGCAACAACGAGTCATGGTACGTGACGAGGTTTTCAGAGTGGGGGGCTTGTGAAAGCGGGGTTCCACAGGGGTCAGTCCCCAGGGTGTGCAGTTCTTGGTATATGTGGGAACGACATAAAGGAAAGGGGAAAAGGAACCCCCCAAAGTGTCCTTGTTTTGGGAGATGATGTGAAGTTTAAAGAAAAAAAAACAAATCGGATGAGGATCAGGCAGGACTACAAAAAGACCCTGGACAGGGTACAAAGCCTGGGTCCCAGAAACTGGCTTTCCCTTTATTTTTAACCCCGGGCCCAAAAGCAAAATCATGAAGATTGGGGAAAGGGGAAAAAGAAACCCCAGACAATATAATTTAGATGGCCCAAAACGCAAACCTCACTTCCAAGGGAAAAAAAGGGTCTGGGGGTAATAACACCCGGGGGGGCAAAAATCTCCTGAGGGGGGGGAAAATAAATTTAGTTTAAATGCTGCAGCATAAAAGGGGCCGCCTGGCAAAAACCAACCCGGGTAGCGTTCCCGAAAAACCCAATAAGGATCCCTTCAAGACACTGTATACCCTTTACGTCAGGCCCCAAAAAGGAGTAATGCAGCACCAAATTTGGGGAAAACCACACCTATCAAAAAACGTCAAAAAAAAATAAGGAAAGGCAAAGGTTTGCAACAAGACTATCCCAGAGCTACGGGGATTGTCGTTACCAGAAAGGTTGAGGGAAATCGGGCCCAAAGACAAATGGGGGCCCGGAAAGGGGGCCCGGGGAGACCTGATTAGGGCATAAAAAAATAAAATGCGCGGGAAAAGACCAGGGGACAAAGACGGATGTTCCAAAGGGGGACATACACAAGAGGTCACAATTGGAAGTTGAAGACTCAGATGAATCAAAGGGATGTTTGGGGGTAAATTTCCCCCAGCCCTAGAGTAGTCAAGTCGTGGAATATTCCCAAAAAAGTGAAGTAGTGGGGGCGGGGAAAACCCTACATAGATTTAAAAGGGGAGGTTGTAAAGGCCTCAGGAGCAGGGAAGAGAGGACCTAGTAGGGAATCAGTGAAGAGGGGGCCAGGAGCCCATGACTCGAAACCCCCGCAACCACAATAGGGGAGTACAAAAAGGTGGGGTACACAAAAACACACCACACACACACACACACAACCCCACACACACACACAAAACACACCCACACACACACAACACACACACCACACACAAACACACAAAAACAAACACACAACCCCACACACACAAACACACACACACACACACACACACACACACACACACAAAACACACACAACAACACAAAAAGCCTTGCAAAAAGTAATCCAACATAATCTCACAAAAAATTTCTTCATAATTACATACAATTTTT
>NC_069472.1:30581239-30597736 GCF_026875155.1 Cherax quadricarinatus
TTTTTCCCTTTTTTCCCTTTTTCGCTCATTGCATCATAATATCTACTCGCATGCACACAAACACATACTGTACATACACAACACATACTGTACATACACAACACATACTGTACATACACAACACATACTGTACATACACAACACATACTGTACATACACAACACATACTGTACATACACAACACATACTGTACATACACAACACATACTGTACATATACATACACAACACATACTGTACATATACATACACAACACATACTGTACATACACAACACATACTGTACATACACAACACATACTGTACATACACAACACATACTGTACATACACAACACATACTGTACATATACATACACAACACATACTGTACATATACATACACAACACATACTGTACATACACAACACATACTGTACATATACATACACAACACATACTGTACATACACAACACATACTGTACATACACAACACATACTGTACATATACATACACAACACATACTGTACATATACATACACAACACATACTGTACATATACATACACAACACATACTGTACATACACAACACATACTGTACATATACATACACAACACATACTGTACATATACATACACAACACATACTGTACATATACATACACAACACATACTGTACATACACAACACATACTGTACATATACATACACAACACATACTGTACATACACAACACATACTGATACATACACAACACATACTGTACATATACATACACAACACATACTGTACATACACAACACATACTGTACATACACAACACATACTGTACATATACATACACAACACATACTGTACATACACAACACATACTGTACATACACAACACATACTGTACATATACATACACAACACAAAACTGAAACATACACAACACATACTGTACATACACAACACATACTGTACATATACATACACAACACATACTGTACATACACAACACATACTGTACATATACATACACAACACATACTGTACATACACAACACATACTGTACATATACATACACAACACATACTGTACATACACAACACATACTGTACATATACATACACAACACATACTGTACATACACAACACATACTGTACATATACATACACAACACATACTGTACATATACATACACAACACATACTGTACATATGCATACACAACACGTACATACACAACACATAGATACACAAGACATACATACACAACACATACATAAACAACACATACATACACAACACATACATACACAACACATACATACACAACACATACATACACAACACATACATACACAGCACACACGACACACACACGACACACACACGACACACACACGACACACACACGACACACACACGACACACACACGACACACACACGACACACACACGAAACACACACGACACACACACGACACACACATGACTCTCACATCCACACACGAATCATTACAACTGAAAGTTATATTAAGGTGAAAAAATAAGTGACCTTTTAGTTAAAAATAACTGACCTTTTATTAAAAATAACTTACTTCTTATTAAAAATAACTGACCTTTTACTAAAAAAAGGTAAACTAGGATTTAATTACTTTTATTAGTTAATTAAATTACATTTTTCACTGATTTGTGTTTCATTTAAATGTGATTTCTATATATTGTAATATTATTGAATTGTGTGGCATGATGTTGAAATGTAATTGATGATTGAATGTAACATTCTCCAGCATGATAACCTTCCAGCATGATAACCTGCCAGCATGATAACCTGCCAGCATGATAACCTTCCAGCATGATAACCTTCCAGCATGATAACCTTCCAGCATGATAACCTTCCAGCATGATAACCTTCCAGCATGATAACCTGCCAGCATGATAACCTTCCAGCAAAGATAACCTTCCAGCATGATAACCTGCCAGCATGATAACCTTCCAGCATGATAACCATCCAGCATGATAACCTTCCAGCATGATAACCATCCAGCATGATACCCATCCAACATGATAACCATCCAACATGATAACCATCCAACATGATAACCATCCAGCATGATAACCATCCAGCATGATAACCATCCAGCATGATAACCTTCCAGCATGATAACCTTCCAGCATGATAACCTGCCAGCATGATAACCATCCAGCATGATAACCATCCAGCATGATAACCATCCAGCATGATAACCTTCCAGGATGATAACCTGCCAGCATGATAACCTGCCAGCATGATAACCTGCCAGCATGATAACCTTCCAGCATGATAACCTTCCAGCATGATAACCTGCCAGCATGATAACCTGCCAGCATGATAACCATCCAGCATGATAACCTGCCAGCATGATAACCTGCCAGCATGATAACCATCCAGCATGATAACCTGCCAGCATGATAACCTGCCAGCATGATAACCTTCCAGCATGATAACCTTCCAGCATGATAACCTTCCAGCATGATAACCATCCAGCATGATAACCTGCCAGCATGATAACCTGCCAGCATGATAACCATCCAGCATGATAACCTGCCAGCATGATAACCTGCCAGCATGATAACCATCCATCATGATAACCTGCCAGCATGATAACCTGCCAGCATGATAACCTGCCAGCATGATAACCTTCCAGCATGATAACCTTCCAGCATGATAACCTTCCTGCATGATAACCTTCCAGCATGATAACCTTCCTGCATGATAACCTTCCAGCATGATAAAACCCTTTCCCGCATGATAACCTTCCAGCATGATAACCTGCCAGCATGATAACCTTCCAGCATGATAACCTTCCAGCATGATAACCTTCCTGCATGATAACCTTCCAGCATGATAACCTTCCTGCATGATAACCTTCCAGCATGATAACCTTCCAGCATGATAACCTTCCAGCATGATAACCTTCCAGCATGATAACCTGCCAGCATGATAACCTTCCAGCATGATAACCTTCCAGCATGATAACCTTCCTGCATGATAACCTTCCAGCATGATAACCTTCCTGCATGATAACCTTCCAGCATGATAACCTTCCTGCATGATAACCTTCCTGCATGATAACCTTCCAGCATGATAACCTTCCAGCATGATAACCTGCCAGCATGATAACCTTCCAGCATGATAACCTTCCAGCATGATAACCTTCCAGCATGATAACCTGCCAGCATGATAACCTGCCAGCATGATAAAACCCTTCCAGCATGATAACCTGCCAGCATGATAACCTTCCAGCATGATAACCTGCCAGCATGATAACCTTACCAGCATGATAACCTTCCAGCATGATAACCTTCCAGCATGATAACCTTCCAGCATGATAACCTTCCAGCATGATAACCTTCCAGCATGATAACCTTCCAGCATGATAACCTGCCAGCATGATAACCTTCCAGCATGATAACCTTCCAGCATGATAACCTTCCAGCATGATAACCTTCCAGCATGATAACCTTCCAGCATGATAACCTGCCAGCATGATAACCATCCAGCATGATAACCTTCCAGCATGATAACCTTCCAGCATGATAACCTTCCAGCATGATAACCTGCCAGCATGATAACCATCCAACATGATAACCTTCCAGCATGATAACCTTCCAGCATGATAACCTTCCAGCATGATAACCTTCCAGCATGATAACCCTTTCCCGCATGATAACCTGCCAGCATGATAACCTTCCAGCATGATAACCTTCCAGCATGATAACCTTCCAGCATGATAACCTGCCAGCATGATAACCTGCCAGCATGATAACCTTCCAGCATGATAACCTTCCAGCATGATAACCTTCCAGCATGATAACCATCCAACATGATAACCTTCCAGCATGATAACCTTCCTGCATGATAACCTTCCAGCATGATAACCTTCCAGCATGATAACCTGCCAGCATGATAACCTTCCAGCATGATAACCTTCCAGCATGATAACCTTCCAGCATGATAACCTGCCAGCATGATAACCTTCCAGCATGATAACCTTCCAGCATGATAACCTTCCAGCCCTGATAACCTGCCAGCATCATAACCATCCAGCATGATAACCTGCCAGCATGATAACCTTCCAGCATGATAACCTTCCAGCATGATAACCTGCCAGCATGATAACCTTCCCGCATGATAACCTCCAGCATGATAACCTTCCAGCATGATAACCTTCCAGCATGATAACCTTCCAGCATGATAACCTGCCAGCATGATAACCATCCAGCATGATAACCCTTCCAGCATGAAAACCTTCCAGCATGATAACCTTCCAGCATGATAACCTTCCAGCATGATAACCTCCAGCATGATAACCATCCAGATGATAACCTTCCCAGCATGATAACCTTCCAGCATGATAACCTGCCAGCATGATAACCTTCCAGCATGATAACCTTCCAGCATGATAACCTTCCAGCATGATAACCTGCCAGCATGATAACCATCCACCATGATAACCTTCCAGCATGATAACCTTCCAGCATGATAACCTTCCAGCATGATAACCATCCAGCATGATAACCTTCCAGCATGATAACCTTCCAGCATGATAACCTGCCAGCATGATAACCATCCAGCATGATAACCTGCCAGCATGATAACCATCCACCATGATAACCTTCCAGCATGATAACCTCCAGCATGATAACCTTCCAGCAAAGATAACCTGCCAGCATGATAACCTTTCCCGCATGATAACCTTCCAGCATGATAACCTTCCAGCATGATAACCTTCCAGCATGATAACCTTCCAGCATGATAACCTTCCAGCATGATAACCTTCCAGCATGATAACCTTCCAGCATGATAACCTGCCAGCATGATAACCTTCCAGCATGATAACCTTCCAGCATGATAACCTTCCAGCATGAAACCTTCCAGCATGATAACCTTCCAGCATGATAACCTTCCAGCATGATAACCTTCCAGCATGATAACCTTCCAGCATGATAACCTTCCAGCATGATAACCTTCCAGCATGATAACCTGCCAGCATGATAACCTTCCAGCATGATAACCTTCCAGCATGATAACCTTCCAGCATGATAACCTTCCAGCATGATAACCTTCCAGCATGATAACCTGCCAGCATGATAACCTTCCAGCATGATAACCTTCCAGCATGATAACCTCCAGATGAAAACCTTCCAGCATGATAACCTTCCAGCATGATAACCTTCCAGCATGATAAACCTTCCAGCATGATAAACCATCCAGCATGATAAACCTGCCAGCATGGTTAACCATCCAACATGAAACCTTCCCAGCATGATAACCTTCCAGCATGATAACCTTCCAGCATGATAACCTGCCAGCATGGTAACCATCCAACATGATAACCTGCCAGCATGGTAACCATCCAACATGATAACCTTCCAGCATGATAACCTTCCAGCATGATAACCTTCCAGCATGATAACCTGCCAGCATGGTAACCATCCAACATGATAACCTTCCAGCATGATAACCTTCCAGCATGATAACCTTCCAGCATGAAACCTCCAGCATGGTAACCATCCAACATGATAACCTTTCCCGCATGATAACCTTCCAGCATGAAACCTTCCAGCATGATAACCTGCCAGCATGATAACCATCCAACATGATAACCTTCCAGCATGATAACCTTCCAGCATGATAACCTTCCAGCATGATAACCTTCCAGCATGATAACCTTCCAGCATGATAACCTTCCAGGATGATAACCTGCCAGCATGATAACCTTCCAGCATGATAACCTTCCAGCATGATAACCTGCCAGCATGATAACCATCCAGCATGATAACCTTCCAGCATGATAACCATCCACCATGATAACCTTCCAGCATGATAACCTTCCAGCATGATAACCTTCCAGCATGATAACCTGCCAGCATGATAACCTTCCAGCATGATAACCATCCAACATGATAACCTTCCAGCATGATAACCTTCCAGCATGATAACCTTCCAGCATGATAACCTTCCAGCATGATAACCTTCCAGCATGATAAAACCTGCCAGCATGATAACCTTCCAGCATGATAACCTTCCAGCATGAAAACCTGCCAGCATGATAACCTTCCAGCATGATAACCATCCAACATGATAACCTTCCAGCATGATAACCTTCCAGCATGATAACCTTCCAGCATGATAACCATCCAACATGATAACCTTCCAGCATGATAACCTTCCAGCATGATAACCTTCCAGCATGATAACCTTCCAGCATGATAACCTTCCAGCATGATAACCTTCCAGCATGATAACCTGCCAGCATGATAACCTTCCAGCATGATAACCTTCCAGTATGATAACCTGCCAGCATGATAACCTTCCAGCATGATAACCATCCAACATGATAACTTTCCAGCATGATAACCTTCCAGCATGATAACCTTCCAGCATGATAACCATCCAACATGATAACCTTCCAGCATGATAACCTTCCAGCATGATAACCTTCCAGCATAATAACCTTCCAGCATTATAACCTTCCAGCATGATAACCTTCCAGCATGATAACCTGCCAGCATGATAACCTTCCAGCATGATAACCTTCCAACATGATAACCTTCCAACATGATAACCATCCAGCATAACTATCCAGCATGATAACCATCCAACATGATAAGCATCCAACATGATACCCATCCAACATGATAACAATCCAGCATGATAATCATCCATGATAACCATCCAGCATGATAACCATTCAGCATGATAACCATCCAGCATAACTATCCAGCATGATAACCATCCAGCATGATGACCATCCAGCATGATAATCATCCAACATGATAACCATCCAGCATGATAACCATCCAGCATGATAACCATCCAGCATGATAACCATCCAGCATGATAAAAATCCAACATGATAACCATCCAGCATAACTATCCAGCATGATAACCATCCAGCATAACTATCCAGCATGATAACCATCCAGCATGATGACCATCCAGCATGATAATCATCCAGCATGATTACCATCCAGCATGATAATCATCCAGCATGATAACCATCCAGCATGATAACCATCCAGCATGATAACCATCCAGCATGATAACCATCCAGCATGATAACCATCCAGCATGATAACCATCCAGCATGATAACCATCCAGCATGATAACCATCCAGCATGATAACCATCCAACATGATAACCATCCAGCATGATAACCATCCAGCATGATAATCATCCAGCATGATAACCATCCAGCATGATAAGCATCCAGCATGATAACCATCCTGCATGATAACCATCCTGCATGATAACCATCCAGCATGATAACCATCCAGCATGATAACCATCCAGCATGATAAGCATCCAGCATGATAACCAGCCAGCATGATAACCATCCTGCATGATAACCATCCAGCATGATAAACATCCAGCATGATAACCATCCAGCATGATAACCATCCAGCATGATAAGCATCCAGCATGATAACCATCCAGCATGATAACCATCCACTATGACCACTCATTTACTACCCAAACGATGAGAAGCATCATTCACAATGTATTTTTTTATGCATGTATGTGTATCATGTATAATTTATATGGAGATATTCTCCATCTCTCTCTGTTGAGAGAGAGAGAGAGAGAGAAGAGAGAGAGAGAGAGAGAGAGAGAGAGAGAGAGAGAGAGAGAGAGAGAGAGAGAGAGAGAGAGAGAGAGAGAGAGAGAGAGAGAGAGAGAGAGAGAGAGATGGATAATAAGGTTATTCCATCTTACTGCTAGATTATTCCCTCCCTCAACTCTCCCCTACTATCTCTCTCTCTCTCTCTCTCTCTCTCTCTCTCTCTCTCTCTCTCTCCCCTCTCTCCCCTCTCCTCCCCTCTCTCTCTCCCAGCCTCGTTTATATCATATAAAGCGGGTTAAACGATGACGTACAAGGCAGAGTCAGTGATTGCTGGCGTCGTTAACGATACAACCACCAATTAGAGTTTGGCTATGTTTTGGGGGAGGGAGGTGTGTGTGTGTGTGTGTGTGTGTGTGTGTGTGTGTGTGTGTGTGTGTGTGTGTGTGTGTTTGTGGTTTGTGTGTGTGTGTGTGTGTGTGTGTGTTTGTGTTTGTGTGTGTGTGTGTGTTTGTGTTTGTGTGTGTGTGTGTGTGTGTGTTTTGTGTGTGTGTGTGGTGTGTGTGTTTGTGTTTGTGTGTGGTGTGTGTGTGCGCGTGTGTGTGTATACTCACCTAATTACGGTTGCAGGGGTCGAGACTTAGCTCCTGGCCCCACCTCTTCACTGATCGCTAATAGGTCCTCTCACTCCGTGCTTCCTGAGCTTTGTCATACCTCGTCTTAAAGCTATGTTTGGTTCCTGCCTCCACTACATCACTTGCTAGGCAATTCCACTTCCTGACGACTCTGTGACTGAAGAAGTACTTCCTAACATCCCTGTGACTCGTCTGAGTCTTCAGCTTCCAACTGTGACCTATTGTTTCTGTGTTAACTCTCTGGAACATCCTGTCTCTGTCCACCTTGTCTATTCCACGCATTATTTTATATGTTGTTATCATGTCTCCCCTGACCCTCCTGTCCTCCAGTGTCGTCAGTCCGATTTCTCTCAACCTTTCTTCACAGGACATTCCCCTGAGCTCCGGAACTAGCCTTGTTGCAAACCTTTGTACTTTCTCTAGTTTCTTGACGTGCTTGACCAGGTGTGGGTTCCAAACTGGCGCTGCATACTCCAGTATGGGCCTGACGTACAGAGTGTACAGTGTCTTGAACGATTCCTTACTAAGGTATCGGAATGCTATTCTCAGGTTTGCCAGGCGCCCGTATGCTGCAGCCGTTATCTGGTTGATGTGTGCTTCCGGAGACGTGCTCGGTGTTTTGGTTACCCCCAAGATCTTTCTCCTTGAGTGAGGTTTGCAGCCTTTGGCCACCTAGCCTATACTTTGTCTGCGGTCTTCTTTGCCCTTTCCCAATCTTCATGACTTTGCATTTGGCGGGGCTGAAATCGAGAAGCCAGTTGCTAGACCACGTGTCCAGCCTATCCAGGTCTCTTTGTAGTCCTGACTGATCCTCATTCGATTTAATCCTCACTAGCTTCACATCATCTGCGAACATGGACACTTTAGAGTCTATTCCTTCCACCATGTCATTCACATATATCAAAAACAGCATTGGTCCTAGGACTGATCCTTGTGGTACCCCGCTCGTCACAGGAGCCCACTGTGATACATAATCACGTAACAAGACCCGTTGTTGCCTCCCTGTCAGGTATTCTCTGATCCATTGCAGTGCCCTTCCTGTTAAAAGTGGCTGATCCTCCAGCTTCTGCACTAATCTCCTGTGAGGAACTGTGTCGAAGGCCTTCTTGCAGTCCAGGAAAATGCAATCAACCCATCCCTCTCTCTCGTGTCTTACTTCTGTAACTTTGTCATAAAACTCCAGAAGGTTTATGACACAGGATTTGCTTTCCATGAATCCGTGCTGGTTGTTGTTTATAATCGTGTTTCGTTCCAGGTGCTCCACCAGTCTCCTCCTGATGATCTTCTCTATGACTTTGCATACAATACATGTCAGAGACACTGATCTGTAGTTCAGTGCCTTGTCTCTGTCTCCTTTCTTAAAAATGGGGACTGCATTTGCCGTCTTCCATACCTCAGGTAGTTGCCCAGTTTCAAGGGATTTATTGAAGATTGTGGTTAGTGGCACGCACAGCGTCTCTGCTCCTTCTCTAAGAACCCACGGGGAGATGTTGTCCGGACCCCTCGCCTTTGAGGTATCGAGGTCACTTAGCAGCTTCTGCACCTCCTCCTCCTCCGTCGTTTGTATGTCATCCAGCACCTCTTGGTATGTTCCCCTCTGTGCTGTCTTCTCGGAGCCATTCCTATCTCTACTGTAAATACTTCCTTAAATCTCATGTTGAGCTCCTCGCATACCTCGTGATCGTTACTTTACTTGTGAGATCCCCACCTTCTTTCCTCAGCCTAATCACCTGGTCTTTAACTGTTGTCTTCCTCCTGATGTGGCTGTACAGCAGTTTCGGGTCAGACTAGACTTTCGATGTTATGTTATTTTCATACTGTTGCTAGGCCTCCCTCCTTACCTGTGTGTACTCGTTCCTGGCTCTTCGACTAACATTCTTATTTTCCTGTGTTCTTCGTCTTCTGTACTTTTTCCATGCTCTATTGCACTTTGTTTTTGCCTCCTTACACCGTCGGGTAAACTAGGGGCTCGTTCTGGTCTTCCCATATTTCTGTTGCCCTTGGGAACAAACCTTTCCTCTGCCTGCTTACATTTTTGTTTTTACGAATTCCATCATTTCATTTACCGACTTTCCTACCAGTTCTCTGTCCCACTGAGCCTCTTGCAGGAAGTTCCTCAACCCTATGTAGTTCCCCCGTTTATAGTCTGGGTTTTCCCATTCAACTTCTGTTATCCTCTCCACTTGTAGCTCTACTATGTATTCAAAGCACAGAACCACGTGGTCACTAGCTCCAAGGGGCCTCTCATATGTGATGTCCTCAATGTCTGAACTGCTCAGGGTGAACACAAGGTCCAGTCTTGCTGGTTCATCCTCCCCTCTCTCTCTGGTAGTATCCCTAACATGTTGATGCATGAGGTTTTCCAGCACCACATCCATCATCTTGGGTCTCCATGTTTCGGGACCCTCGTGTGGTTCCAGGTTTTCCCAATCGATCTCCCTGTGATTGAAATCACCCATAACCAATAACTTTGCTCTGCTCGAGTGAGCTCTTCTTGCCACCTCAGCCAGTGTGTCCACCAATGCTCTGTTACTCTCTTCGTATTCCTCTCTTGGCCTCCTGCAGTTCTGTGGTGGATTATACATCACTGCAATGACTATCTTGTTCTCCCCAGACTGAAGTGAACCTACTATGCATTCTCTTCCTCCAGTCTCGTCCATGCCTCCCATTTCCTCAAATTTCCATCGGTGTTTTACGAGCAGTGCGACCCCTCCTCCCCCTCTGCCCCTTCTGTGTGTGTGTGTGTGTGTTTGAAAGGAGGGGGAGGGGAGAGGGGAGGGGGAGGAGAGAGGTAGGTTGGGGTATGAGACGAAGATTAGGTTAGGTAAGGTTTGTCGGGAAACAGAACAAGTGTTTCCTGTCGCGGGTCTTAGTCAGATGATGACCCCCCTTTGGAGCTTTTGGTCATCTGACCGAGGCCTTCCGCTGGCTTAGCGGTCCACCCCTTTATAAATTATGGTCATTTATAACCATTTTAATGAGTATGAGATGGATATATTAATTGGGATTCATAGTATATACACAGAGATGTATATACCACTGTCAGTACACCGAGATGTGTATGTATATATCTTTTGTGTACATACACAGGGTGTGTACCTCCTGTGTACATACACAGGGTGTGTACCTCCTGTGTACATACACAGGGTGTGTACCTCCTGTATACATACACAGGGTGTGTACCTTCTGTGTACACACACAGGGTGTGCACCTCCTGTGTACATACACAGGGTGTGTGTCTGTATGTATATACACCCAGATGAGTCAATCTCTTCTACAAGTTACCCAGATGAGTCAATCTTTTCTACAAGTTACCCAGATGAGTCAATCTTTTCTACAAGTTACCCAGATGAGTCAATCTCTTCTACAAGTTACCCAGATGAGTCAGTCTCTTCTACAAGTTACCCAGATGAGTCAGTCTCTTCTACAAGTTACCCAGATGAGTCAATCTCTTCTACAAGTTACCCAGATGAGTCAGTCTCTTCTACAAGTTACCCAGATGAGTCAATCTCTTCTACAAGTTACCCAGATGAGTCAATCTCTTCTACAAGTTACCCAGATGAGTCAATCTCTTCTACAAGTTTACCCAGATGAGTCAATCTCTTCTACAAGTTACCCAGATGAGTCAATCTCTTCTACAAGTTACCCAGATGAGTCAGTCTCTTCTACAAGTTACCCAGATGAGTCAATCTCTTCTACAAGTTACCCAGATGAGTCAGTCTCTTCTACAAGTTACCCAGCCCGGCTGATCAAGAACTGACTTTAGGTGCTTGTCCAGTGCCAGCTTGAAGACTGCCAGGGGTCTGTTGGTAATCCCCGTTATGTGTGCTGGGAGGCAGTTGAACAGTCTCGGGCCCCTGACATTTAGTGTATGGTTATTTCTTGGGTAGCATTGAAAATTGGGTAGGTCAAATGTTTGTTAGTGGGAAGAATTGTAAAGGAGTCAATCTCTTCTACAAGTTACCCAGATGAGTCAATCTCTTCTACAAGTTACCCAGATGAGTCAATCTCTTCTACAAGTTACCCAGATGAGTCAATCTCTTCTACAAGTTACCCAGATGAGTCAATCTCTTCTACAAGTTACCCAGATGAGTCAATCTCTTCTACAAGTTACCCAGATGAGTCAATCTCATCTCTCATTCACTCACCAACACAGAGTGAATCTCGACTCAGTCTCCCCTACGAGTTACTCATGGATTATGAGTCACTTTTACTCACCACTAATTCACTGGAGGAGGATAGCAGCAGTAACAGCAGCAGTTACTACAGTTGTGACAGCAGTTGTAACAGCAGTTGTAACAGCAGCAGTAACAGCAGCAGTAACAGCAGTTGTAACAGCAGTTGTAACAGCAGCAGTAACATCAGCAGTAACAGCAGAAGTAACAGCAGTTGTAACAGCAGTAGTAACAACATCAGTAACGGTACTTGTAACAGCAGCAGTAACAGCAGTTGTAACAGCAGTTATAACAGCAGCATTAACAGCAAAGGTAACGGCAGTTGTAACAGCAGCAGTAACGGCAGTTGTAACAGCAGTTGTAACAGCAGCAGTAACAAGAGTTGTAACAGCAGTTGTAACAGCACAGTAAAAAAGAGTTGTAACAGCAGATGTAACAGCAGCAATAACAGCAACAGCAGAAATAATACTAGTAGCAGCAGTAGTTGTAGCAGCAGTTGCAACAGTAGTATTAGTAACCATGCAACAATGGTAGTAGTAGTAGTAGTAGTAGTAGTAGTAGTAGTAGTAGTAGTAGTAGGTGGCCACCCTGCCTTGGTGGCCACGCTGTCTTGGTGGCCACGCTGCCTTGGTGGCCACGTTGCCTTGGTGGCCACGCTGTCTTGGTGGCCACGCTGCCTTGGTGGCCACGCTGCCTTGGTGGCCACGCTGCCTTGGTGGCCACGCTGCCTTGGTGGCCACGCTGCCTTGGTGGCCACGCTGCCTTGGTGGCCACCCTATTATTATTATTATTATTATTATTACTTCTATCGTTTATTATTCTTCACTGGTCAATAAATATCGACGTAGCATCTATACATCTATCTGCTTTGTTTATCTATCGACACAATGGTCACCCTCTCTTCCAGCAAGGGGGGTAAAAAGACTTTGACGTCGGCAAAGGGCTCTTGATTCAGTGAACTGGAGCCAGTCTCCTCCGGTTGAAGGGACACTCATCCAGCCGCTGGAGTGGTTGCAAGTGCTTGACACGTCTGACCAGGTAGTTTAGGGTCGTTAAGGGCAAGTTACTTAAGCAAGTTAATAGTCTGAGGTTGTGTGTGAGTGAGAGAGAGAGAGAGAGAGAGAGAGAGAGAGAGAGAGAGAGAGAGAGAGAATTGCAGGCTCTACGCTATGTCTCCTCAGTGATTACCTTCATGGTAGATCTCTAAGTGTAGTCCTCAATGGAACGGAATCAGCAATACATCCTATTGGGGCAAGTGTTCCACAAGGAAGCGTGCTGGGACCATTGTTATGGAATGTCTACTTCAACGACCTTCTTCATCTCATCCCAGAATCACATGCATATGCAGACGACTGTACACTGACATTCACTTATCCAAGAGAAGAAATGCCAGCTGCTCTAAGCTACATCAATCACCAGCGGAAGCTATATCAGCTTGGGGAAATAGATGGCAAGTAACATTTGCACCTGAGAAAACGCAAATGATGATCGTCTCTAGGCACCATGATGGTAATGTTGGTGCAGTAGTAAGGATGAATGGGAGGATGTTGGCACCTGGAGAAGAAGTTGATATCCTTGGGGTGAAAATGACTCCAAACTAACCATGAAGAACCATGTTGTAAATCTTGCAAACAAGCAGCCAGGAAGCTACAGCACTTCGCCGTATCTCGCATCTGCTTGACAGTAGGGGTTGCAAGATCCTGTACGAGGCACAAGTACGCTCCCCACCTTGAGTATGCTCCACTTTCTTGGTTTGCCTGCCCCCCCTCTCATCTGCGACTGCTTGACAGAGTAGAGAACAGAGCAAGACGTCGCATCTCTCGCCTGGACCCATCCTGGATAGATCTGTCATTTCAGCAGAGCCTTCAACATAGGAGGATGTGGGTGGCCTTACTGTTATGTACAAGGCCAATATTGTCAAAATACCACACTTGGATCCACTTCGAGACAGCGTGAAACAAGCTTTTATGCCACAAGACGGGCAGAAAGTAGCAACTTCACTCTGGCTGTACCCTTCTCCAGAACATCACTCCATCTGAGATCATACATACCCAGGATGACTCGAGTATGGAACACATTCGTACAGCATAATGATGTCAAACGAGATAAAGTTAGTTGATCAAATGAAAATGCTGGCCCACAGATGGCTCCAACTTCATCCTGTTCCCTACTTGTATGTCTCATAACAATAAAAATGCTTTCAAATGAGCTGATGTAGGTAACAGCTCTTAGCTTGCCAATAAAGTTAGGAATCCTTAACCTGTAATATAGCTGTCAATAAAGCTAGGGATCCTTAACCTTGTCAAACCCTGTGTAAAAAAAAAAAAAAAAAAAAAGAGAGAGAGAGAGAGAGAGAGAGAGAGAGAGAGAGAAGAGAGAGAGAGAGAGAGAGAGAGAGAGAGAGAGATGAGTGATATTCTTGGTCTTTTCCTCTCCTTATCCTCCTCCCTATATCCTCCCCCTCCACCTATCCCCCCTCCAACACCCTCTCCATAAACACCACAGACAATCCTCCCCTACCCTCCCCTCATCTCCCTCCCCCTCACTCCCCCCCTCACTCCCCCCCCTCCTCCCCCCCTCACTCCTGTCACACAATACACAGGATCAGCCAAAAATTTAAGAGCATTGAACCTGTGGCCCCCCTTCCATTACAGGGCATCGGGAGCGTATTCCCTTCAAGCACAGCGCGCCGGGGTATTCAATCCATTTGTACCACCCCGTAAGGACGGGGGGGAAATCCATACCAAAAGGGGGGTTTTTGGGCCAACGCCCCTCCCCCCACCCCATGACCAGGTCTGATGGGGATCAGGGCAAGGGACTTCACTTCATGACCTTTTTTTTTGCCCTTCCCGTTTTCCTTTTGGACTTTCCTGCACCGGGCCCTTCGTGCCCTGTTCCTACACGGTAGGGATCACCGAATTCCCTGAAGGGATAACAGGGCCAAGCAGCGATAAAAATTCCAATCTTCTTCTTTCTTTTCCTTTCCCCTTCAATACTTCTTTCTTTCCTTCAGTCATCTAAAAACACATTTTTAAAAATTACGACCATAAAACAATTGGGACAAATTAACGACCACGAACGACGCATTTTTCCCCCCCGCAAACTGGCCGACGCATTTTTTTTCCCCCAAGACGCTTTAAATATTCCCTGACGCAGCAGCGCCGACGTCCCGGGGCGGGGAAAGATTCCCCTAGTATCGTAACTTTTCCCTAAGGTGGGGGGGCGGCGGGGGGAAGGGGGGGGAGAATCCCCGGTACAGGGGGGGAGGGGGAGGGGAGGGAATAGGGGAGGGGGGGGAAAGATGGTTTAGGTAAAAAGGGGGGTTAGAGAGGGATTTTGTGTGTTGATTTTTCGCTCTCTCTTTTTCTCGTCTCCCGTCCTCTCCTCCCCTCCTCATCTTTTTAACAGGGGTTTAAAAAGGGTTAGGTTTTAAGGGTCCCTAACTTTATTTTACAACTAAGAGCTCTCTCTTTTTCTTCTCTCTCTCTCCTCCTCCTCCTCTCTCCTTTCTCCTCTTCTCCTTCTCTCTCTCCCCTCTCTTTTTCTGTCCTGCTCTCTCTCTCTCTCTTCCTCCTCCTCTCCCCGTCTCTCTCTCTCTCTCTCTTTTTCAAAGGGGTTTTACAAGGTTGGTTTTAAAATTCTTTAAATTTATATACAAGTTAAACTGTTACCTACATCAGCTTTATTTCAAAACTCTTTTTTTTCTTGTTCTGAACGAAGAATGGGAAAAAGGAGAAGTTGGGGCCCTCTGTGGGCCAGGATTTCACTGATCAACTGGCTTTGTTTCTTGACTCGTTATGCTGTACAACACTTTCAGACTCAAGCTCTCTCTCACTTTTTCCTCCTCCCAAAATCCCTCTCTCACTCTCCTTTCCCCTCTCTCACTCTCTTTTGTCAGAACAATACCAGGGACTCATATTGAGGGGTTTTCCCAAAGGGAGTTTTTTCTCACCACTGGATGGGGGGGAACAGAGAGGGGGGAGGAGAGGGTGCAGAGAGGGAGAGAGGGCAAGAGGGAAAGGGTTAGAGAAGGGGGGGGAGGGTGCAGAGAGGAGGGGAGGGGGGAAGAGGGAGGGGAGGGGCAAAAGGGGGGAGAGGGAGAAGGGGGAA
>NC_069472.1:30598236-30614505 GCF_026875155.1 Cherax quadricarinatus
AAGGTAGGTTGGTTATTTTTTGTTAGGTTAGGTTTTAGGAAAGGTTAGGTTAGGTTGGGTTTTAGGTTAGGTTGGTTTGGGTTTGGGTTTAGGTTGGGAAAGGTTAGGTTGGTTTTGGGTTGGTTGGGTTAGTTGGGTTGGGTTGGGAAAAGGGTTAAAGGTTAGGTTGGGTTAGGTTGGGTTAGGTTAGGTTAGTTGGGTTAGGTTGGGAAGGTTTTGGTTAGGTTAGGTTGGGTTAGGTTAGGAAATTTGGGGGTTAGGTTGGGTTTGGTTAGGTTGGAAAGGTTGGTTTTTGGTTTGGGTTTAGGTTGGGTTTGGGTTTTGGGTTAGGTTTTTGGTTAGGTTGGGAAAGGTTGTTGGTTGGGTTTTAGGTTGGGTTTTGGTTTGGGTTTGGGAAAGGTTAGTTGGTTGGTTAGGTTGGGTTAGGTTTAGGTAGGTTAGGTTGGGAAAAAGGGGAGGTTTGGGTTAGGTTGGTTGGGTTAGGTTATTTTGGTTAGGAAAGGTTGGTTGGGTTAGGTTGGTTAGTTGGGAAAGGTAGGTTAGGTTGGTTAGGTTAGGTTGGGTTTGGTTTTAGGTTGGAAAAGGTTAGGTGGGTTTAGGTTAGGTTAGGTTGTTGGTTAGGTTTTAGGTTAGGAAAGGTTTGGGTTTGGGGTTAGGTTAGGGGGTTTAGGTTAGGTGGGAAAGGTTGGGTTGGTTTAGGTTGGTTTAAAGGTTAGGTTGGGTTAGGTTGGGTTAGGTTAGGAAAGGTTATTAGGTTAGGGGAGGTGGTGGGTTTAAGGGGTTGGTTAGGTTGGGGAATAAAAGGTTTTAGGTTAGGTTAGGTTGGGTAGGTTAGGGTTGGGTAGGTTAGGTTAGAAAGGTTAGGTTTGGGTTAGGTTAGTTAGGTTTTTTTGGAGGGGTTGGGTTTTTGGAAAGGAGGTAGGTTAGGTTAGGTTGGTGTTTTAGGAGGAAAGGTTAGGTTGGTTGGAAGGTTTGGTTGGTTTAGGTTAGGTTAATGGAAAGGTTAGGTAGGTTAGGTTAGGTATTAAAGGTTAGGTTAGTTGGAGGAAGGTTTTAGTTTGGTTAGGTTAGAGGTTGGTTTTGGTTTAGGTTAGGAAAAGGAAAGGAAAAGGTTAGGTTGGAAAGGTAAGGATTTGGGTTGGTTAGTTAGTAGGAAAGGGGTTAGGTTAGGTTAGGTTGGTTTTTTTAGGTTGGGTTAGGTTAGGTTGGGTTTAGGTAAGGTTCGTCGGGAAACAGACAAGTGTTTCCCAGGGTTTACTCTATGATGACCCACAGCTGGGTTTTTGGTCACTGACCGAGGCCCCCCGCGCTTACCATCCCCTCCAAAAAATTATGTTTATGTTAATCCTTTTAAAATTTAATTAAAAAAAAGTATATAAAAAATGTGTGAAGAAAAAAAAAATGACTAAAATTAATGTTTTTAAATTTTTGGTTTAAAATTTACTGACAATATTTTTAAAAGTAATTTTTTGGGCAACTTTTTCGCTTCCAGGGCTTTATAAAAGCTTGACAAAACCCAAAGAGAGCAAAACGTTGCCACAAAAAAGGGTCACATTATTGGGCACTTGTGCCCTTTTACTTAACAAAAATTTAAAGGTTTTTTCAAGGCAAGAGGGACAAAAACCCACTGAAAAAAAATTAAATCAATGGGTTTTTTCCAAAGTTATATTTGATTTTAGCCAGTGGCAGCATTTATACCCCTTTTTGCACTCACGCCTGTCTAGACTGAGGACAGGGGAAGCCCTTTTTCTGTAAATTTTCCTGGGGTTTTCTCGAACCTGTGTCCTCAGTCCTGATGTTTCTTCGTAATTTGATCCCCACAAAACCCATAGTTTAGACCAGGGGTCTAGTTTTTCCTAGGGCCCCCCGTGAGGGCGAGGAAGGTGCCGGGAGCTAGAGCTTGCTACCACCAGCAGCCCCACAAGGCTGCCTTTCCTGGGGCCCCCTCTGGGGCGGAGAAGATGGCAGACCAGGGGCCCTTTGCCTCCCTACAGCCCCTTGAGGGGGGGGAATGGGGCTGGGCCCTGGGGACGTTGGCCCCCAGAAGATGAGGAGGTGCTTGTACCTCCCCCCATGGGAGACATAGGTCTCAAGCCCCCCCCAAGAGGGGACCCAAAGGCCCGGGGCCCCCCCCCCCCCCACCATCCGGAAAAGCCCCGGGCCTGGAGTTTACCGGGGAGTTTATCTGAAAAGGGTTTTTCGGGTGTAAAACCCCCCCCTGGGTCGGTATGAAACCGGGCCACAAAATCAAAACAACAAAACCATAGAAAAATAGCTATGATTTTTAGGGGTTGGTGGAAAGCCAGGGGAAGGGCCTTGGTCAGATGAAAAAAAAAGGGCTCCCCCCAGGGGGTCATCATAAAAACCAAAGCCCCGCGTCAGGAAACACTTGTCCTTTTTCCCTGACACGAAATTTTAAAACTATTCTTAAAAATTTAAACTTAAGTGTACCTGTACCCCCTAAATTTACTAAATTTTAAAAGGACCCTCGTTTTGGTAGATAGGTTTTCAACCCAATTAACAAAAACCCCCCCAAACCCTTACTGTCCCCCCAAAACCCTGGCCTTTTTTGTATTTTTTTTTAAAATTTAAATACCCTAAAAAAAAATTTAAATTTGGTGCATGTAAAGGGAAAAGGTTTGAGCCCCCCTTGTATTTTTTTTTGAGCATGTCGTTTTTCCCAAATTTTAAAAGCCGCTTATATTTTTTTTGGTTTCCCAAAATTTTTTGCTGTTTTGTGGTATTAAATAAAAAGAATTTTTGGCATTTTTTTAATGAGAAATCCTGTGTTATTTTGGTGTGGGTGTGTGTGTGTTGTGTGTGGTGTGTGGTGTGTGGTTGTGTGGTTTTTGTATTCACCTAGTTTTGCTCAAAAAAGTTGTGGTTGCGGGGGTTCAAAGTCATAGCCCCTGGCCACGCCACTTCACTTTTCGCTACTGTGTGTGGGGGTTCTCGCCCCCTTGTGGTTGTGAGATGGGGCTCAGTCCTGCCCCCCTGACTAAAAACTTGCAGGGGCCTGGTTTTACTCTCTCCCAGTTTCCCCGAGTCTGTCAAAACCTTTTCTTAGAGCGGTCATAGTTTCCTTCCTCTTAGTTCATGGGAAAGGGTCATTCTACTTCCGGTCACTCTGAGGGACTAGACACATCGGTTTCCGGGCCCGAGGCCCTTTTTAAACCTCAAACTCCATCTTTTTTTCCACCTTTTTATTTCTGTATTGGATGAAGAAATCACTGGCGGGAAAAACGTTTCCTAAATAAAGTTCCCCATACTACACAATCTCTCATTTTCCCCTTGTCTGTTCTTTACATCATTTATATTACAGATAAATCCTTAGTGCCATTCTCTCTAAGATCAGTAACCAATAGTTGCTACACCTCTTCTCTTTTATGGGGGTTGTGTCCAGTACTCCAAAAGGGGTTGTTTTCCCCGTACTCGCTAGTGTGTTGTTTTCCCCGTACCGCTTGTGTGTTTTTGTCCAGTACTCGCTAGTGTGTTTTGTCCAGTAACCCCAAATGTTTTTGTGTCCAGTACTCGCTAGTGGTGTTGTGGGCCAGTATCGGGTAAAGGGGTTGGGGTTTTCCCGTAAATCCCCTGTGTGTTTTTGTCCGTAAATCGCCAGTGTGGTTTTGTCCGTATCGCTAGTGTGTTGCAACCCGTACTCGCTAGTGTGTTGTTCCAGTACTCGCTAGTGTTTGTGTCCCCGTACCGCTGTGTGTTGTGTCCAGTACTCGCCCAGTGTGTTTTTGTCCATTACTCGCTAGTGTGTTGGGACCCCCGTACTCGTAGGGGTTTGTGTTCCCCAAATACTCCTAGTGTGTTGTGTCCAGTTAACCCCTAGTGTGTTTTCCCAACCCGTACCGCTATGTGTTTGGACCGTACTCGTAGTGTGGGGTTTTGGGCCAGTACTCGCTAGTTTTGTTTGTGTCCATAAAACCCCTAGGGTTTGCGACCCCGTACTTTTGCAGTGTGTTTTTGTCCCCGTACTTTGCTAGTGTGTTGCCCACCAAATACTCGCTGTGTGGGTTTTGGGCCGTACCGCTAGGTGGGGTTTTTGTCCAGTACTCGCTAGTGTGTTGCGACCCGTACTCGTAGTGGTTTGTCCAGTAAATCGCTAGTGGGGGTTGTGTCCCGTATCGCTAGGGGTTTTTTGCGACCATTCCCCGCTAGTTTTTTTGTGTCCAGTTTCTGCAGTGTGTTGCGACCCCTAATCGCTAGTGGGGTTTTTGTCCCGTACTCGCTAGTGTTTGGGTTTCCCTACCGCTAGTGTGTTGTGTCCAGTACTCGCTAGTGTGTTGTGTCCAGTACTTTGCTAGTTTTGGGCGTGTCCAGTAATCGCTAGGGGGTTGTGTTTCCCGTACTCCCCTAGTGTGTTTTTTGGGCCAGTACCGCTAGTGTGGGTTTTGTCCTTTCCGCTTTGTTTTGTTTGTCCAGTACTCGCGGGGTGTTCGACCATACTCGCTAGTGTGTTTTTGGGCCAGTACTCGCTAATGTGTTGTTCCCGTACTCCTAGTGGTTGCGACCAGTACTCGCTATGTGTTTTGTCCATAAATCGCTAGTGTGTTGGGGGACCATACTGCTAGTGGGGTTTTTGTCCTTTCTCGCTAGTGTGTTTTTGGGCCAGTACTGCTATGTGTTGTGTCCCCGTACTTGCCCTTTTGTTTTTGTCCAGTACTCGCTAGTGTGTTGGGGTCCTTAAATCGCTAGTGTGTTTTGAACCCGTACTTTGCTAGTGTGTTTTGTCCAGTATCCCCTAGTGTGTTTGTTTCCAGTACTCGCTAGTTTTTTAAACCTCCTTGACTACCTGCCCCCTGTTTTTGGGCTCCTCAGGGAAAACCTCCTTAAATCTTTTTTTTTTAATTCCTCTCCGACTTTGTGGCATTTCCTGTAAGCTCTCCTTTTTTCACTTTTTTTTTACCTGGTCCAGTTGGTTACTCATTAGCAGCCTGTGGTGTGTACTTTACCCATTTGTACTCACCTTTTTTCTACTCACCTATTTGTGGGGGTAAGGGTCGAGATGGGAGTCCTACCCCGCCTCTCTCTTTTCTCTCTGTGTATATGTTTACTCATCTGTATGTGGTTGCAGGGGTTTATTCACAGTTCCCCCGGGGGGCCCTCCTTTTACAGGTCGCTACTAGGTCACCTCTCTCCCTTTCCCAAGAGCTTTGTCGTACCCCTTCTTAAATCAAAGTAAAAGATCCTGCCTCCAAATACTTTCCAAATGCCAATTTTTTCCATTTTTTGACAGTTCTAAGATAATGTTTTGTGTACTCCCGTTTTTTTACCCGCCTATTTGTTTGGTTTTCAGAAGGTCGATTCCCCACTGCCCCGCCCCCGCCCCTTTTCTGGTTTTGTGTGTACTCAAATAATTTTTCCCCACCTAATTTTTGGTTGCAGGGGGGCGAGGGCTCAGCTCCTGGCCCCCCCCTTTTTCACTATCGTTTCTAGGGCCTCTCCCTCTCTGCTTCCTGAGCTTTTTCATACCTCTTTTAAAACTATGTTTTGGTTTTCCCCCTCCACTACTTCACTTGCTAGGTATTCCACTTCCCGCCACTCCGACTGAAAAAAAACTTTCCCAAAAGTCCCTGGGGACTCGGCGAGTCTTCACTTTAGTTTTTACCCCTTGTTTCTGGACCCTCTCTGGAACATCCTATCTCTGTCCCCTTGTCTTTTCCCCCATATCTTTTTTGTCGTTTTTTCATGTCTCCCTGACCCTCCTGTCCTATAAATGTCGTCAACCAATTTCCCCCCAACCTTCAAGTGTGGTTTTTGGTTTTGGTGTGTGTGTGTGTTTGTGTGTGTTGTGTGTGTGTGTGTGTGTGTGGTGTGTGTGTGTTGTGGGTTGTGGTGTGTTGTGTTTTGTGGTGCGTAATTAACCTTTTAGATGTTTAAAAAAAATGAAGAAAAGAAGCCCCGCTATGTTTAAATTTTAGGTTTCCCTTGGCTCTTTATAAATCTTTTTTTTGAGCCTTTTTTCATGTATTTTTTCTGTTTTTCTTTCCTACTGTGTTTTGTTATGTTTTCCTTTCGCTTTGTAGTCGCTGTTATTCCACTTTTTCTTCTTAGCTGTTAAATTGGTCAATTCATTTTGAGGTTTTACAACTACACGGGGTCATTTAAAAGGGTGCAAATTTTTACATGTTCAAAAACTAATCAAGAAATAAAATCTAATACGGTGTTAAAATGAACTTCCAGAGTATTCACCCTGGGGAGCACACCCCTAAAAGTATTGGGGTTTCAACTATTATCCAGAAATTTTAAAAGTTTCTGTGTCCTGTGGCCTTTTTGGGTTTTTAAAACTCTGCCTCATACCCGAGTGTTCGGGTTTTAATCTTCGGCACAGGGGGGAAACGTTTGGGGATGTTTTTCCCTTTCAATTTTTGCTGTCCCTGTTCATCTAGTAAATAAGTTGGTACTTGGGGGTAGTCCCACTAGTGGGGGCGCCCTTTCCCGGGGGACAAGTTTAAAAAAATCCAGGGGTTTTTGACAGACAAAAGAAAAAAACAAAGGGGGACAATAAAAATTTACTGGAACAATACACAAAAAAACCGCACATAGTCCATTCCCTACTACACTAGTTGATATAAAAGCAGCCCAAACGTGTCATAAGCTTCCCCTGTGTGCGGATTTTTTTGTGTTAAATCTTACCTTACCTTTGCTCTGAATCCGAACCCGGATTTTGTCAGTCGGCTCACGAAAACCTTCAAAATGTAAACAACCAACCTTTAAACGTGGAGATAAAACCCTCGCCCCCTCCAACTTAATAACTCAGAGATTAGACGTTGGGGACGGCAGTTATATATTTATAAATTATCGCAGGCCTAAAAAGTATGTGGGAAATATATATTAGAAAATATTGCGATAGGAGTAAGGGGTCCCATTTTTACTGAGTGGGAAGCAAAGTTGTCATTAGACTGAATGTTCTGGTGTCCCCGCGGGTTTAGCACTTTCCTTGCTTTTATGTAATTATTTTATATAAAATTTTATATATATAATATATAAATTTAATATATATATATATATAATATATATATATAAAACAACCAAGGGGGAGTTGAATGATGCGCTGGCTTTGTGTTCAATAAACCCAATACAGGGAGCTTGCAAGTTGAGAAAAAAGGGGAGGTCCAAGCAAAAACGATCGGGGAGCGGTTTTGCAAAGACAAACTATGATCGCCCTTGGAAGCCACAATTAGGTGTTTTGGTGGTAAACACACACACAAACCACACCCCCAACACACACCACACACAAAACAACCCACAACACACACACACAACCACAACACACACACACACCACACCACACCACACACAAACACACAACACACACAACCCCACAAAAACACACACACCACACACACACCACAAACCACACACAACACACACCCCACACACACACAAAAACACACACACACCACACAAAACACAACACACACACACACACACACACACAAAAACACCACACACACACCCCCCCAACAACAAACAACACACACACACACACCACACACAAAACACACACACAACACAAACACACACCCACTCACACAACCACACAACACACACACCACACAACACACACACACACACACAAACACAACACAAACAACACACACACCACACAAAACACACACACACACGTGAACAGTATCGCTAAATAGTGTCCAGGGTTTAGGTTTTAGTGGCTGTCCTAAGATTTAAATTAGCGGTCATCGTACGTGGTGAACGGGAAAACATACCTAAAAGAGTGTAATAGCTTCCAAGAGTGCGAATAATGTGATGGATCAAAAATTTTAAAATTTTTAAAATTTGAATAAAATTTGAGTGGGGGAGCAATCAGGCTACGGGCCCGCAGGGTTGAAAAAATATCCAAACAAAAAATGGGTTAAAACGGTGTGATCTGAATATTAACAAATACATATTTTGGTTGATTATACAGCAGTGAGTGAAAAGGTCATAAAAGATGATTAAGTAAATACTGAAAGTAAAAAAAATTAGTCAATCCCAGCTTTTGGGTTTTGGGAAGGTAGCAAAACCCATCAATTTTTACCTATACTTACTAAAGAAAAAAGAGGGTTTTCCAAGTTTTAAAAAGAAAAAAAAATAAAAATTTAAATGTATGATAAATTTCCCTAAAGGAGTTAAAATTGAAGGAGTTGTTCAGCCACCAGGGAACCTCATTTTGTGAGACGATCCTTCCCTTTTTGTGGTTAATTTTGGTTGTGAAAAGTCTCAGTTCTCCCCCTGTGGTTGTATGCTATACCACTCTCTCTCCTATTCAGTCCCAGGAGAAGTAGGGTTAGTAAATTATCAAATATCGCCGGGGTAAACTCCGAAGTTGTGTAGCCTGTAAAACCCCCCCCCTGTTTTTTGGGGGAAAGCAGTAAACAAGTACGCAATACAAAACAGTGTGCCCCCCGTAATTATTGTTATAATAAACGTTAATTAATAAGGAATTGAGTGAGAAAAAAAACCCCTATAATCTTAAAAGTAAAGTACGTAGTTTGCGGGGGATCTGGGCCGGGGAGAGTACCGGTAAACCCCAACAACAAAAACAAATAGTGTTAACGTAACCCCCCCCTTTTTCAAAAAACAAGCTAGTAAAACCACACAAAACACAATGAGAATTAATATTTTTTAAATTTAAATATTAGTGCATATTAAAAAGGGAAAATTGTTTGGGAAAATTTTTTTTTATAATTTTCAAAAGGTAGCGTAGCCCAGTGTGCCCGCACACCCACACCCACACCCCCACACACCCACCACACCCACACACACCCCCCCACCCCCCCCACAACCCCACACAGCCCCCCACCCCCACCCACCCCCCAACACCACACCCAACCCCCACCCACACCCCACCCCACCCACCCCCCACACACCCCCCCCACCCACCCCCCCCCCCCACACCCCCCACCCCCCCACCCCCCCCACACCCCCCACACACCCACCACACCCCACACACACACCCCCAAACACACCACCCCCCCACACCCCCCCACACACCCAACACACCCACACCCCCCAACACCCCCAAACCCAAACCCAAAACCCACCCCACACCCCCCCCACCCACACCCCCACCCCACACCCCCACACACCCCCCACACCCATCCACACCCCCCACCCCACACCCCCCAAAACCCCCCCCCCAACCCCCCCCCCACAAACCCCCAACCGCAAAACACAACAACACCAATACACACACAACCCACACACCAACAATATTCCCAGACTCACACATACACCCCCCCCCTCCCCCACCGAATTCACTCCTTCCCGATCCCTCCCCTCCCTTTTTAAACCCTCCCCCTCCCCCCCTTCCCCTCCCATCCCCCCCTTAAACCATTTATTCACCTCCTTCCATCCCCCCCCCCACTACTTCCCATATAGCACAGTTTCCTTACCCCCCCCACCTCTGACATATACAATACAAACCCTAAATACAGAAAACATGGTTTCCCCCACTCTGGGCAATCAGGATAAAAAAAAAGGGTTGCCAAGAAACAAAAGAAAAACCCAAGGAAGGGGGGAGGGAATGCAAAGGAAATTTTTTGGGAGCAGAGTCAAAAAAAGGAACAGAATGGGAAAAAGCTAAAGAACTTAGCATGGAAGGAAGGAGGTAGACATGGAAAACAGGAAGTGGGGGGGAAAGTCAAAGCAGCAGAGGCCGGTACAAATTAAAAAAGAGGAACTGGGAAAAACTGAAACAGACTAAAGAACTAAATAACATTTTGGGATTGACAAAGAACCGTACCTCAGCCCCAAAAAGGGGACTGAGGGACAGAAGGAGCAAAAAATGCTGTAGAAGCTCTATCAGTGGAGACTGAGTAAATGAAAAAGCTAAGCTATATTGGAGGCCCTAAAAGACCACAACAGAGCCCAGGAAAGCCGAGAAGGGAAAAAAGACGGCCATAGCCTGTACAGTAGCTAGGAACTGAAGAAAGGAAAGCCAATGGAGGAAAACAAAGAAAGGGGGATTCCAGGGGTATCATGGGAGAAGAAAGGGTGAGGTCAGTCTTTGGTAGGGCTAAGGAAGTTGAAGGGGAAACATATGAAGCAAGAAAAAAAGGGGAAAAAAAAAAAATTTAAAGCTCATGAAAGTACGGGGAAAACGACAGACCCAGCTGGAAAATTTTCGGAGAATGGGGGGTTTGTAAAAAAAGAACCCCGGGCCCGTGAAGTGACCTTAAGGCAGAATCGCTGGAAAGGGTACTGTGGGGGAAAGCACGATTAAGGGACATGCCCGGGAAAACGGAAGGTTATTCGACCCCGACAGAACACAAGAGAAAGGCGGGGAAACTGAAGAGATGATAAAAGGCGAAAGGGGGAAAGAGAGGGGATGGAAAGACAGAAGGAATCCCCGACACAGGAAGAAGATCAATCAACCTCCCTACAGCTTCCTATAGAAGCCTCCCAACCCGGTCAACCCCCCGTGCGCCAAAAACCCCTAAACCAAAACCCCCATGTCATATCCCCCCCCCCCCCCCCCACCCCTACATTTTCAAACCCCCCCCCACAGCAACCAAACCCCTAGTTCCTTATCGGTCTCCCAATTTCCCCCAACCCCCCAAAACACCCCCCAGACCACAGTCTTAGAAAAGAAGTTTAAGGTATGGATACAAAAGCAGAGGAATAAAAATAAGATGGGGTGGATGAAAGAATCAAGGGGCACCCCCGAATAATACACTACAGAAACAAAACTCACCAAATAATAACAGATTTTAATCTTTCCACCCCGGGTATCAAATCCCCAGGAAAGACAGAGGGGGGAGAGGGGGAGGAGGGTTTTTCCTGCCCCATTAAAAGCCAGGGGGTTTTTAGGGAAAAGGGAAAGGGAAGGATGGCACGGGTGAAAGGGACTACTTGTAGGAACAAAAACCTCTGGGGAAAAGGGATAATTGCAGTAATGTAAACCCCCCCACAAACTGCAGGAGACAAGGAAGAATCGATGGAAAACAACAGAGCCATGGTCGACACATAGCCCGGGGGGCCAGGAGAGCACATTGGGGGAGCAAAGTTATAGTTATGGGTGTTTCAAATCACAAGGAGATTGATGGGGAAAAACCCGGAGCCCCATGGGGGTTCCCAAAAAATGGAGAGCCAAGATATGGATGTTTGTACTGGAAAAACCCCATGCATCAACAGTTGAGACATACCAGAGGAGAGGGAAAATGAACCACAGACGGACCCTTTTATTCACCTTGGGTAGTTCAGCATCGAGGATATCTTGTATGAACCCCTGGGAGTGTGATCATGTGGTTCTGTGCTTGATAATAGTTTAGCTCCAAGTGAAGAGTAGCAGGAATGGGTGGGAAAAAAAAAAAACTACAAAAGGGGAAATACTAGGCATGAGGAAATTCCTTCAAACATTCAGTGGGAGAGGGAATGACAGGAAAACCAGTACAAGAAAAAGATGGACTATGTGGCAACAAAATGCAAGGAGGAGAGGGGGGGTTTGTTCCCAAAAGGGGAAAAGAAATAATGGGGAAAAACAGAACGATCCTTGGTTCCCCAAAAGGGGTAGGGAGGCAAAAAAATAGGGGTACTAAGAATGGAAAAGGTACAGAAGCAGAGAACTCAGGAAAATAAAGAGATTACCGAAGAGCCGAAATGAATATGCACAGTAAGAAAAGGGGGCTCCGACAAAATGAAAATGACATAGCATCGAAAGTCAAAAAACTGACCCGAAGCGTTTTTTACAGCCACATAGGAGGAAAACAAACAGTCAAGGACCCGGGAATCAGACTGAGGAAGGGGGGTGGGAATTTTACAAGAAACGACCGAGAGGATGTAGGAGCTCAAAGAGATTTAAAGAAGTAATTTTCAGTGGAAACCCTTGGACCCAGGAAATCAGAACAGGGGGGGGACACAGCAATGCTGGTGAGGTACATATAACCAAGGGGGAAGTGAAGAAGTGCTATGCGAACTTGACACCCAAAGGCGGTGGGACCCGAAACATCTCTCCGTGGTCCTTAAAAAAGGGGGCAGAGATATTTTGTTTCCATTTAAAAAAGATTTTTAAACATCATTTGAAAGGGCAACTCCCTGAGGTAGGAAGATGGCCAATGTAGTTTCCCAAATTTTTAAAAAGGGAGACAAAATGAGGCACTAAACTACAGACCTTATCACTAAAAGTGTATAGTATGCAAAAGGGCATGGAGAAGAAATCGGAGGAGAGTGGTGGAGACCCGGAAAGAAACAAATGTTAATTGACAACCGCATGGTTTCAGGGAAGGAAAATCCCCGGTCACAAAAACCACAAATTTTATGACAAAAGGGAAGAAGTAAGAAAAGGGGAAAAGGGGGGGATCGACTGCATTTTTTTTGGGCGCAAAAAGGGCCTTCGAACAGTTCCCCCAAGAGGTTACGAAAAAACTAAAAGATCGGACACATAACAGGGAAAGGGACTCAATGGTCAGAGAATACCTGACAGGGAGGCACAACGAGTCTGGTACGTGACAGGTGTCAGAGTGGGCGCTTGTGACAAGCGGGGTTCAAGGGTCAGTCTAGGACCTTTGCTGTTCTTGGTATTGTGAACGACATAAGGAAGGGATAGACTCAGAATGTCCTTTTTTTTGCAGATGATGGAATTAATGGAAAAATCAATGGTGAGGGCAGGGAGGATACAAAGAACCCGGACAGGGGTACAAGCCGGGGCCCGAAATGGGTCCTTGAGTTTAAACCCCCAAAAAGAAAATCATGAAGATTGGGGAAGGGCCAAAAAACCGCAGACAAAAAAATTTTTGTGGCCCAAAAACTGCAAAAACCTCACTCAAGGAAAAAAAATTGGGGGTGAGTATAACACCCGGGATACTCCCGAGGCGACTAAATAATAACTGTGCCATACGGGCGCCTGGCAAAAACCCACGGATAGCGTTCCGATACCAATAAAGGGTTTCAAGACACTGTATACCTTTACGTAGGCCCCTCTGGAAATATGCCGCACCAGTTTGGAATCCACACCTAGTCAAGCACGTCAAAATTAGAGAAAATGCAAAGGTTTGCAACAACTAGTCCCAGGTACGGGGGTTTTCGTAGAAGAAAGGGTTGAGGGAAATCGGCCTGCGACATGGAGGCCAGGAGGGGCAGGGGAGGGCATGTAAAGACATATAAATACTGCGCGGAATAGACGAGTGGACAAAGAAAGGATGTTTCCCGAGATGGGACACATCACAAGGGTCACAATTGGAAGTTGAAGATCAGGAATCAAAGGGGTGTTAGAAGTTTTCTTCACAAGAGATCAAGTGGGAATAGCTAGAAAATAAGTAGTGGAGGCGGGAAAAAACCATACTGTTTTTTTTGGCGAGGAGATAAAGCTTCATGGGCAGGGAGAGAGAGGGGCCTAGTAGCAATCAGGGAAAGGCGGGGCCAGGAGCTATGACTCGACCCCTGCAACCACAAATAGGTGAGTACAAATAGGTGAGTACACAATATACACACACACACACACACACACACACACACACACACACACACACACACACACACACACACACAACACACACACACACACACACAAACACACACACAAACACACACACACACACACACACAACACACACACACACACACACACACACACACACACACACACACACACACACACCAGCCTTGCTACAAGTAATCCAACATAATCTCACAAAATTACTTCATAATTACATACTAATTTCTACCTTGTATTATCCTCCAGGTAGATTGAAGGGAATTAAACAAGTAAAACTCTCGTATAGCAGCTCACATACACTGTGTGTGTGTGTGTGTGTGTGTGTGTGTGTGTGTGTGTGTGTGTACACTTACCTAGCTCTGTTTGCTGTGGTCAATTCATTGCTCCTGTGTGTGTGTTTGTATGCAAATCCATAAATTCAATCTAAAACAAAACAGAGATGATCTCTCTCTCTCTCTCTCTCTCTCTCTCTCTCTCTCTCTCTCTCTCTCTCTCTCTCTCTCTCTCTCTCTCTCTCTCTCTCTTATACAGTGTTTTACAAGGTTAGGTTAAGGATCCTAACTTTATTGGCAAGCTAAGAGCTGTTACCTACATCAGCTCATCTAAAAGTCTTTTTATTGTTCTGAGACATACAAACAGGGGACAGGAGGAAGTTGGAGCCATCTGTTGGTCAGTAATTTCATTTGATGAACTGACTCTATCTCGTTGATGTCATTATGCTGTACGAACATCTTCCAGACTTGAGTCATCCTACGAATAAGTGCTCTCAGACGCAGTAATGTTCTGGAGAAGGTTACAGTCACAGTGAAGTTGCTGCTGGCTGCCCGTCTTGTGGTGTAGAAGCTCACTTCTCGCTGTTCTCTGACTGGACCCAAATGTGGCGTTTTTGACAATATTGGCCTTGTACATAACAGTAAGGCCGCCCGCATTACTCCTGTGTTGAAGGCTCTGCTGAAATGACAGATCTATCCAGGATGGGTCCAGGCGAGAGATGAGTCGTCTTGCTCTGTTCTCAGTTCTTTTAAGAAGTCGCAGGTGAGACGGAGGGCAGGCAATCCAAGGAATGGAGCATACTCAAGCTGTGAGTGTACTTGTGCCTAGTACAGAATCTTGCAACCTTGACTGTCGAGCAGTACTCTCTCTCTCTCTCTCTCTCTCTCTCTCTCTCTCTCTCTCTCTCTCTCTCACTCTCGCGCTCTTAAACTTAATTTATAGAACCATTTGTGTCCCTCGAGGAAGAGATAGATGGCTGATAGATATTGGAAATAGATGTTGGATAGGTATTGAGTATAGAATGATAATATATAAGAGCAGAGATCAAGGTGGATGAGTTATATGACCCTTGCGGGTTTAGCGCTTCACCAGGAATATAATCAAAATTCTTTTTCTATTATCACTACTACTGCTACTGCTACTACTACTATTCCGACTACTACTACTACTACTACTACTACTAATACTATTACTACTACTACTACTGCTACTACTACTAGTACTACTTCTACTACTACTACTACTAATACTATTACTACTACTACTACTACTACTACTACTATTACTACTACTACTACTACTACTACTACTACTACTACTACTACTACTATTACTACTACTACTATTACTACTACTACTACTACTACTGCTTCTATCACTACTACTACTACTACTAATACTATTACTACTACTACTACTACTACTACTACTACTACTACTACTATACTACTACTACTACACTAATACTATTACTACTACTACTACTAATACTATTACTACTACTACTATTATACTAACTATACTACTATTATTATTTAACTACTACTACTACTACTACTACTACTACTACTACTACTACTACTACTACTACTACTACTACTACTACCACTATACTACTACTACTACTACTACTACTACTACTACTACTACTACTACTACTACTACTACTACTACTACTACTACTACTACTACCACTACTACTACTACTACCACCTGTGGCCTGGTAAACAACGCTCTCGCTTCACACGCTGAGTGTCCGTGGTTCGATCCTCGGCATGCGTGGAAAGACTGGGTATGTTTCCTTACACCTGTTGTGTAGCGTTCACCTAGCAAGCAAGTAGGTACCTGGGTGTTAGTTGACTGGTGTGGGTGGCATCCTGGGGGACAAGATTGAGGACCACAATGGAAATAAGTTAGACAGTCCATCGATGACGCAAACTCTCTTGGCTTATCCCGGGTGGCTAACCCTCCTGGGTTAAAAATCTTATCTTACTATTACTACTACTTTTGTTACCACTACTACTGCTACTGCTGCTACTACTACTGCTACTACTATTACTACTACTACTACTACTACTACTACTCCTCCTCTTACTACTACTACCACTAGTATTAATAATAATCATAATAATAATAAATAATAATGCTAGAGTTAAAAGGCAACTAATGCGACATTTTACTGTGGCAACTTGGGTAGCATAAAAATAAGTTAGATAAATATTTATGTTGGTGGTTGGATCTGGGAAGTTCTGTTTCAGTGTTCCTCGTCTGTTATGTTCTTGTGGAGTAGTCTGTTTCAGTGTTCCTCGTCTGTTATGTTCTTGTGGAGTAGTCTGTTTCAGTGTTCCTCGTCTGTTATGTTCTTGTGGAGTAGTCTGTGTTTCAGTGTTCCTCGTCTGTTATTTCTTGTGGAGTAGTCTGTTTCAGTGTTCCTCGTCTGTTATGTTCTTGTGGAGTAGTCTGTTTCAGTGTTCCTCGTCTGTTATGTTCTTTGGAGTGTCTGTTCAGTGTTCCCCGTCTGTTTTGTTTTTGTGGGAGTCGTTTCAGTGTTT
>NC_069473.1:0-59665 GCF_026875155.1 Cherax quadricarinatus
ATGTCAATATATCTTTTTAAATTTGAAAATAAGATCCCAGATATACTAAGCAAATTTCCTAAATTTGCTTGTAACAGATAAGTGAACTATAGATATGTAGATATAAATCCATATGTATTCCTGTTAACCCTTTGGGGCCTAGTTCCTAGGCCTTTTGTGTATCCATATGCTCTCGCGCTACTGTCCACAGGATGGATATGGGGTGCACAATAAACTAGCCACTTCGGTGGCAAAATCTAAATCTAAAAAATGGTCCGGCAGAGGGGGACAGTCGAGTGAAGAATGATTTTGTACGTGAAGTGTTGGTGTATCACTTAGGGTCGCTCCCAGCATTAGTTGTGGTGGGAGTGGACTGGAATTGCGTCATACGCTGCAGGGATGTGGAACCTAGGGGAGCAGGATATTGTTCTGGCGTTCTGAGGGACCTGTTAACCGGGGTGGGGTTGTTGGATGTGGAGGGGGGTGGCGGCATGGGAGGTGCAACACACCTTTGTGAGGCAGGGGTATGCTGCACGGCTGGACAGGATATATGTGACAATGGCAGCAGCAGTGCGGAGTGTCAGGGTTTTGGATGTCTTTTTTTTCTGATCATAGAGGTGTTTTGGTGGATTTGGGATGGGAGGATTGGCCGAACAGGTATAAGAGTTATTGGAAATTGAATGTTCGGTTGCTTCAAGATGTTGAGGGGAGGGTCCTATTTGCACAATGGTGGAAAGGCTTGTGGGAGGGGATGGAAGTCAATGGGGATGTGTTGAGATGGTGGGATGTGACGGCGAAGACGAGGATTCGAGAGTTCTATTTACGACAGGGACGGCACGAGAATCAGTTGGCTTATGGGCTTATTAGGTATCTTGAGGGGCAGTTAAGGGAGTATTATGAGAGAGGAAGGGGGGCATGGGAGCCCCAGTGGCTGACATAGAGGGAGTGAAGGAACACCTAATGGAAGTGCAAAACGAGAGGTTTGATGTGGCAAGGGTTTTAGGGGGTTTGTAGGAGGTCATGTGGGGTGATAGACCTTCGGCGTGTGTCCTGCGAGGGCAGGGGCACCGGTGCGTTGCAATGGAAATGGTGGGTTTGAGAGTTCTTGAGGACATCGAGGGGTATAGGGAGGGACAAGATTTGGTGACAATGGAGGGGATGGGAGGGTATGTTGATGCTTGGCTTAGTGCATGTATGAGGAGTGTGGGTGTGAGAGAGGGGGCTTTAAGAGAGATGGGGGGATGGGTGCAGTGTGTGCTGGACAGGGACGACAGGGAACAGTTACAGGGGCCTATTGTGGAGGAAGAGGTGTGGACGGCTTTAATGAGTATGAGCAGGGGTAAGGCGCCAGGGACAGATGGGCTGCCTGCAGAGTTTTACATACAGCATTGGGGAGTATTAAAAGATTTCTTGGTGCAATTATTTAATGTCATAAAAGAGAGGGGTGCGTTGGGACCTTTGCAGGCGACAGCGCTAGTAGTTTTGGTGCCAAAGGGTGAAAGTCAGTGCACAGTGAGAGATTACCGGATATCACTCATGTGTGCAGACTACAAACTTTTTGCAAAAATTTTGGGAAATCGTATAAAGAAGGTCACTGGAAAGGTAACAGTGAGGAGTCAATATGGGATTCCGGGGAGATCAATGTATGAAGGGCATGGGGTTATTAGAAGGTTTATTGAGGGTCCACAAGAGGGGGAACGAGGGGTATTGGCGTTGGATTGGAGAACGGCATATGACAGTGTCGAGAGGGAGGCTCTGTGGAGAATCATGGAGCGGCAGGGGTTCGGGGAGAACATTGTGAATGGGGCACGTACTTTATATCGGGGAGCTGGGATGTGTGTACAGATTAATGGGAGGGTGGGGTTGCATGTGAAAATGGGCAGGGGATTGAGGCAGGGATGCCCATTGTCACAAATATTATTTGCATGTTTACAGAATCCGTTTTATAGGGCAGTGGAAAGGTGCATACAGGAGGGGGTAAGAGAGGACATACGAGGTGGGAGCCCTGGTATCATAGGTTATGTTGATGACACAACTGTCCTAGTGAGTGGGAGGGAGGGATTGGAGGGTCTGGAGAGAGTTATAGATGTTTTTGGGATGGCAACAGGTATGGCAGTGAATGTGCATAAATCGAAGCTGGAGTTTACCTGGAGTTTACCTGGAGAGAGTTTCGGGAGTCAACGCCCCCGCGGCCCGGTCTGTGACCAGGCCTCCTGGTGGATCAGCGCCTGATCAACCAGGCTGTTGCTGCTGGCTGCACGCAAACCAACGTACGAGCCACAGCCCGGCTGATCAGGAACTGACTTTAGGTGCTTGTCCAGTGCCAGCTTGAAGACTGCCAGGGGTCTGTTGGTAATCCCCCTTATGTGTGCTGGGAGGCAGTTGATGTATATATTAATTTTGCAAAGCCAAAGTCGCTAGGATTTATATTAATGTATTTGTATAATGTTAATTTTGATAAGCCAATTCTGGCCAAGATTTATATCAATGTATGTGTAATTGATAAGCCAAGTGTAACTAATTATATTAATGTGTATATTAATTTTGCTATGCCAAATTCTGGCAAGGATTTATTAATTTGTATAATATTAATTTTGATGAGCCAAGTTTGCATTAATGCGCATTTAAAATTTATATTACAATTTTTTACATGAAACGCGGCTAAAGAGCTGGGTTTTATTAAAAGGGGTGGGTTGTGTCGTGTTATTAATTGGGCAAATTTAATAATGCATCTGGCTAAAATGAGGGAAAATTAATTAGAAGCAAACATGGAATATAGAGTAAAAAAAGCATAAATAAGGCTAGAAAAGTCATGAAACCAAAGGCTATAAAAAGTGCTTGGAACAATGAATCAAAAACTGTGTCTGATGTGTAAAATTTTTTTAGAGCTTTGGAAAATGATTGTTCATACAAATTATTTACAACAAATATGAAGGAGATCTTTTAGAAACTTGTAGAGAGATGAAGTAGTTCCATGTTAATGTATTAGAATTAGAGAAAAGTTTTTTTTGAAAAAGCGGGCCCTTGAAAAAATTTTAAAATGGGGAAAACCCAGGCAGTTAACGTTGCTCAACAAAAAATTGTCTTTGCCAAAACCCCCGAAATTTGTTTCCCGTTTTTAAATCTGGAGAAAATTGAGGGGAATTTTGGTCTTTTTTTAAAGCAGCTGTGCATGACAGGAGTAAACCTAGCCTGTGTAACAAAATTATTTTACCTAAAAGGGGACGGTAAGAGGAGATACTCACTTTTAAATCATAAAGCCTTTCCCAATGTAGATGACCTTACAAGGAAGCGTTGTTTGTTGAAGGTCATTTGGGGTAATATAAAACAAATAGGTGGATCTAGTAAATTTTCATTGTTAATTAAATTCCAGTCACATTACAAGGTTTACACGTTTGAGTTAAATGGAGGCACTTAAAAACTTTAAGTAATAAAAATAATCTAAAGGAACAGACGGGTTATTGAGGCCGGTACGAATAAATTAAGCTGAAAAAACACTTGTGCTCTAAAAACAAATTCAAAAGGGGTTTTTTTGGACTGGGGAAATAGACTGGGTCACAAAATTTAAATTTTTGCAGTTGCAGCCCAGCCAATTTAACTCTTTTAAAGCTGCAACACTAATATCCGAGGTATCGGCAATTTTCACAAAAGGGAAAAATTATCCATGGTAAAAATTTAAATTTAAATTTTAAAAATTTTGCATAGATGCTATAAATTGAGGAATCAGAAAAAATGTTCTCCAAAGGTAAAAAGAAAAATTCCCCCCTAAGGTCCCCAGTTAATAAGAAACCAGTCAAAAAAGAGAGTTTGTCTTTTCTGAAAGGGTACCATTTTTCTAAGAATTGCAATGTTTCCCAAATTCATGGAATGTAAAGTTGAAGATTGGAGGAATTTGACAGATGTATCGGTTTTTGGGTAATACAATGAAAGGGGTTTGTTTCCCAAAATTAAACAACTGTTTAAAAGTCACAAAGGAAGACACATTAGTATTTTGTAAAGGTCTTATGATAATGTTGATAATAAGTTTAATGTTGACAATCCTGACACAACAGTAGCAAAGAAAAAAATTTCGTAATGTTAAGAATGTGGTTTTAAAGTAGCCTTACCTGTGTTACAGGTAAAAAATTGATGATAAAAGGGCATAAATCAAAAAATGTAACTGATTTTTGGGACCGGACCCCAGCGTATTTTCTAAAACGTAAATGTCTTGATGGGATGAAGAAAAGATGGGAGATCCCACAATTTTAAAATTTTTGGGTTTTCTCTCGGAAAAAAGGTCTCTTTTTGTATGCACTGTTTATGTAATGTCAGGTTGGGCAATGAAAAAAAAAGTGTTAATGCAGAACTGTAGATGCTTCCAGAGAAAATATCTCAGTGGGCTATTTTAAAGCTACAAAAAGGATCTCACAAAATGAAAATTTGCCCCTTTGGGTAAGTGATGATTCTTTAGGCCCAATAAATTTTTATGGGTAGTGACTATTACCCTCCTTGTAAAGGTAGGGTAAAGAAATGTGGTGTCCCCCTTTTGAAGATGCAGGAGGCCATGTAATGAGGGTAGGATTCCTTGTAATAAATTTGACTAGAGGAAAATACAAATCCCAAAAACTGTGTGTTTACTCTGAAATTTTTTTTTCCGTAAATTTCTTCCAGAGAGGTGGTGTTGAGCCGTGATAAATTGGGGGATTAGCCCGCTTGGAATAAATGTAAATGAAAAAAAGTCCAGAGTTTTTCTTTTACTCATGGAAATCCTGAGAGATGTAAAATTTGAATTGGACAATAGGGTCGACTTCCGTGGAGACTGAACCACCCAGAATTCCCCCCTTTTTTAAGAATGGCATATGGCAGTTAAAGGCTCGCTCCGCGAACTGAGTAAGACACCAGAATTGTTAACTCCCTTAATGATATAATTTTGCTGAGCAGTTAATTAATAAATTTTATGAAAGGTCCCCTGGCAAGCCAAAATTTAGGTATATTTGCCCCTCACAGAGGGGAAAAGGATTCTAAGACCACCCCTTTTTGGGTTGTGTTTATTTTAGTGGCAGGAGTAAACAAAATTACCTAATTTAAAATGCTGTTTGTGCAGGTCGTCGTTGGGGAAAAAAATTGGATTTTATCTTATTAAATTTGAGTAAAGCATTTCCCTTTTTCGGCTGAATAATTAAAGTTTCTAAGGGGGGGGTTTTACAAGGGCTGACCGGGTTGTACCCGTTTTTTGGCCGAGAATCCTTTTGACCCACTTAGCCCTGAAAACCTTTCGCTTTGGAGCATTTTTGGGGGTGTACATCCGTCCATTCCTATTAAAGCGCGATAATGCACACCTTAAAAGTAGGGAAAGCCATTGGAAAAAGTAATGAGAAACAATTTTATGTGGACAATTTCCTGGGTTGACTCAACTGAAGAGGAATTTTAAGTTATGGAGGGGCTAATAAAATAATGCAAAGTGCAAATATGCCTTGAGAAAAATGGAATAGAAATTTGCCCAAAATTAAGGACAAAAAAAGTAAAGATTACCCTGGAGTGAGTGCCAAATTGTAGTTGTATTGGGTTTAACGGGGGATCTGAGAGGATTTTTTAAATGAAAAAAAACCTAATAATTCCTTTATGCCAACAAATTAACTAAGAGGTTTTGTTTTGTGAAGTTTCCAAATGTTTTGTCCCTAGGTTTGTTACCCCTTACTATAAGAGGGAAAAATTTTTTAATTCAGGAAGCAGGGAAAACTTAAATGTGTTGGGTAAAAATTCTCCCTGGGAATTCATTAACAGGGGGAAAAAAAAATTTTTGGTGTTTATGAAAAAACCCAAAAGTTGGAGTTCCCAGTCAGGGGGCCCAATCAAAGGGGAAAAAAAAGTACTCCACATTTTTTGTGATCTTCAAAAAATTTGGGATATGGAGCAGTTGTTTCTTTAATGTAATAGTGTTATTTTTCTTGTTGTTAAAGCCAAATGCTCCAATTTAAATCATGTACTTGCCTCGTTGGAATTAAAAGCATTTATGAGGTGTCAAATTTTTTATTTTTTAAAGAAATAAATTTCAGGAGTAAATATAGGACACTGTAATTTTGGGTTTATTTAATGAGGTATCCCCACAATGGGTTTTTAAAGGAAAAAGTAAAATTTTGTACGTACAAAACAGATCGCTGAAATTAATGATGCAAAAGAAGTTAAAGTTTGGGTCGCTTTTGTTAAAAAAATTTAAACATATACTGGTGGGAGAATCCCGTGATTCTTGTCCGAGGTTTACCTTATGAAATTTGTTAAAAGCGTATCATGTTTAAAGGACCGGCTGGTTGGAATAAAGCTAATTGGGCCCTTTCAAAAGGTATATTGCCTGTTGAAAATTTCTGTGCGCTGCTCCAAAAAGTTTGCCTCCCTTAGCCATTGATATAAACGGGATTTTCTTTACCCAAACTAATCATGCAACTAGTTGGTGTTTAAAATTTTTAAACAAAATGAATATTTTTTAAGTTTTCACCTCCTCTTGAATATTGGATAAAGAGGGTCGGAGGAAATCTTGGAAAAAGGGTTAAAAAATTTATGGAAAGAAAAATTGTGAAAGGTTCCTAAAAAGAAATTGGGGTTGATTTAGGAACGTGTAATTTGGGCAGAGGTAGGGTTTCAAAATGCTGAATTGGGTATTATGCTAAACACCCCATCTTACTGCCAAAAATATTTATTAACAAAAATTTATTGTTCTAAAAGCCCTTTAAAAAAATAAAAGATGGTGGGGTCAAGATACCTTAAATTTTTTTAGGGAAAAATTCTGGATTCCCCAAGGAGGCAAGTGTAAAAAGGGGGGATTAAATCTTGGTAAAATGTCGCCGTGTGGATGCCAGATCCCATATGTCCCAGGTCCTCCACCATTGTCAATGACAATTTGAGTCGTTTTGCAAGAACTCCCGGGTGGCCCGTGTGGAAAAATATGTATATATTTTCCGAAATTCAGTATTTTTATGTAATAGATGGCCATACTGTATTTTAAAAATTTTATGTCATAGAAAAAAGGAAAGCCTGCGTCTGGCAGACAAGACTTGCCCTCTTGGTTTTGAATTTGGTCAACGTTAGGTAAGGGAAGGAAATTTTTGTGCTTAGAGGTTAAAATTGGGGTGACCCTCTCAAAAAAAGGGGGCGAAAATTTTGGACATGCTTCCTGCATTTTCTTGAGTTCAGTGAATGGACAAGACAGCTCAGGAAAATCAGATAAGCTTCTAGATGTGTGTATTTCTGGCCGTGTTTTTTAAAAATTTTGTTGTGAGGTTTTTCTGAGTTTATACAATTATATCCAGCAAAAGGTGGGGATATAAGTATATTTTTTTTTGTTTTAAAGTTTTTTATATAAACCCTTTTTATTTTTAAAATCGTCCCCAATTTTTAAAATTTTCCATATTCCTGGGTATTATATTCATTTTAATTTTTTAGGTCCAGAACAACTTGTGGTTTTTGACAGTGGAGGTTTTGAAGGGGGGCATTTTTTTTCGACCTAGGTTTTTCCAAATTCCTACTTTCTATGAAATTGATAAAAAATTATCTTTTTTATCTTTACTGTTTTGTACATAAAAAAATTACATTCGATAAATGCAATTTTCCCCACCAGGTGAAACTGGACAGTTTTTCATTGTGGGGGGGGGGGGTAGGGTGTAAGAACCTCTGCATACAGGGCATGCGAAAAACTGTTATTTTTTAGTTTCTAATGTTGTCAATTCCGTAGGAGGGGTGTTAGATTATCTCCCGGGGGTAAATAATCTGTCTGAGGAGGGAACAAAAGTAAAATTTATTATTTTTGTGGTAGATTTATGTATCAGGTGTTTTTAGGGTGAATATTTATAAGACTTTCCCAAGACTGTTGGGTTTTTTGATGGTGACGGGAGACACAGTTTAAGGCATGGGGGAGGGGGGGTTGAAGTGGGCAGCGGAGTGTATTAAAACCACCACGTGCCGATATTGTTATTACCTGTGTATATGAGGGTTAGGGTGGATTGTGTTCTTGGTGGGGTGGCCACTGTTCAGCATTCCTTGTATTATATTTCCCTGAGTATTCAGTTTTGGGTGGGGGGTTGTTTTCATGTGTGTGTGTGAGTGGGGGGGGATGTGGGTCACTGTGTTGTGTGAGTGGGGGGAGGGATGTGGGTCACTTGTTTTTTGTGAGGGTGGGGGGAGGGTGTGGGTCACCCGGTTGTGTGAGTGGGGGAGGGATGATGGGTACCCTGTGTTGTGGAATGGGGGGAGGGAGATGGGTCACCTGTGTTGTGTGAGGGGGGGGGGATGAGGGTCACCGTGTTGTGTGAGTGGGGGGAGGGATGAGGGTCCCTGTGTTTTTGTGAGTGGGGGGGGGTGTGGGTCACCCGTTTGGTGATGGGGGAGGGGTAGGGTCCTGTGTTGTTGGGGTGGGGGGGGGGGATGATGGGTCACCTGTGTTGTGTTGGTGGGGGAGGGATGATGGGGCACCTGTGTTGTGTGGGGGGGAGGGATGATGGGGGCACCCGTGTTGTGGGTGGGGGGGGGGGATGAGGGTCACCCGTGTTGTGGAGTGGGGGGAGGGATGATGGGTCCTTGTTGTGTGGTGGGGGGGAGGGATGATGGGTCACCTGTGTGTGGAGGGGGGAGGGTGATGGGTCACCGTGTTGTGTGGTGGGGGGGGGAGTGGGTCCTGTGTTGTGTGAGGGGGGGAGGGGGTGATGGGCCTGTTTGTGTGAGTGGGGGGAGGGAGATGGGCACTGTGTTTGTGAGTGGGGGAGGGGTGATGGGTCCTGATTGTGTGGTGGGGGGGGGGGTGATGGGTCACCCGTGTTGGTGGTGGGGGGGGGGGTGTGGGTCACCGTGTTGTGTGAGGGAGGGGGGTGATGGGTCACCTGTTTGTGTGATGGGGGGAGGGATGAGGGTCACCCGTGTTTTTGTGAGTGGGGGGGGGGGATGTGGGTACCCGTGTTGGGAGTGGGGGGGGGATGTGGGTCCCTGGTTGTGTGAGTTGGGGGGGAGAGGGTCCCCGTGTTGTGGAGTGGGGGGGGGAAAGAGGGTCCCTGGTTGTGTGAGTGGGGGGGGGGATGATGGGTCACCTGTGTTTTGTGAGGGGGGGAGGGATGATGGGTCACCTGTGTTGTGTGGTGGGGGGAGGGTGATGGGTCCCTGTGTTTCAGCCAGGTTTCTTAATAATGCATTTGTAGGTCTTGTGTAAATTGTTGCCCGTTTTATTATGGGTGTTGTCATCAGTTGGGACATTATTTTTGTTGAACTTTTAAATTTTTTTTATCCCCTTTTTTCCTTCTTGAATTGTGATAGTTCAAAGTTTATTCTTTAAGGTTACAAGCTGAGTTTACGAAAATTTGGTTTTGTTTGGGTTTTCATTAGTAAAATGTGATTACGGTTTCCCCTAGAACGTTAGCAGGCAGGATTTCGGGATACTTGTTTTATTCTTAATTTTAAAAATATTACAAATTTTGAGGTAAATTGGTATTTTGGGGTAATGACTAAATACTAGTTTTTTGAGTTTTGCAAAGTGAAAGCTTTTGTTTTGGCAAGTATATGTTTTAGTATTGGAGTTCCAGGATTTATTTTTTAAAATGGATTAATATTTCTGTTTTGGTCAATTTAGGGAGCGAGTGTTAAATGTGAACCACCCGGTGGTTTCGTTTTGTTAGGTTTACGGGGGGTATCAGGGAGATAAAAATGTTTTCAATGGTTTTTTTTGAAAGGGGATGAATGTGTCTGCAGTTTAGAGTTCTCAGGTAGGGTATTCCAGATTTTAGGGCCTTTGACATCATTGAATTTTTTTAAAGGTTTGGGTCGGACACGGGGAATGTGTAGAGATTTTTGTTGGTGTTAGCCTGTGGGTTCTGTCACAACTATCAAGAAAGCGTTTTAGGTCAAGGTTGATATTAGAGTTTAAGGCCCTGTAGATATAGATTGCACAGTAGTAAGTGTGGATGTACTGAACTGGGAGTAAGTTTAGATCTTTGAAGAGTGAGGGGGGGGTGCTGCGGGGGATGGGATTTAGTGAATATTCTTACTGCAGCTTTTTTTGGGGTTATTATTGGCTTTAGGTGTGTTGCTGCAGTTGATCCCCAAGCACAAATAGCATAGGTGAGGTATGGATAATAAGTGAGTGGTATAGTGTGAGAAGGGCATTTTGCGGCACGTAGTATCGTATCTTGGAGAGGATCCCAACCGTTTTTGGATATTTTTTGGCTATATGCTGGATATGGGTGCTGAAATTCAGGTTGTTGTCAAGGTATAACCCTGGGAAATTTTTTTCCCCCCATTATTTCTGGTAATTAGAGTGTTGTCAATCTTAATGTTAATTTGTGCATCTCCTGCTCTGCTACCAAACATAATATAGTAAGTTTTGTCAGTGTTAAGCGTAAGTTTATTGGCTGTCATCCAAGTCGATATTTTAATCAGTCCTCATTCACAATGGTTTTGAGGGGGGCCCAAGATTAGGGTGAGAGATGACATAAGTCGTGTCATCAGCAAAGAGAAGGGTTTTAGGTGTTGGGATACGTTTGGAAGGTCATTGATGTATATGAGGAAAAAGGCAGGGGACCAAGGACATTTCCCCTGCGGAACTCCAGTATCAAGTGGCCGTGTTGCTGATGCGTGTCTTAATGGTGACGTATGATACCTTTTTAGTAATGTAAGATTTGAATAAGCAAGCGCATGGCCTCTTTACCGTAGTGGTCAAGTTTTGTGGAGTAGGATTTGGTGGTTTACTGTGTCAAAAGCTTTTCTTAGGTCAATAAAAATTCCCTAGTGGATTTTCCCTTATTTTCCAATGCTGTGTAAAGCAGATCTAGCATTTTTATGATTGATCATTAGTGCTTTTTTTTTTCCTGAATCCAAACTGGCAGGGGTTGAGTATGTTTTGAGCCGTTATAAATGAATACAGTCTCTTGTACACGAGTTTCTCAAAGATTTTGGATAGCAATGGTAAGTTAGATATTGGCCTTAGTTATTTAAGTCTGTAGGGTCCCCCACCTTTATGTATTGGTGTAACCCTTGCCATCTTGAGTAGTTTCGGAAGGTGTAGTCTCTATTGACTTGTTTAAAAAGAAATTGAAATGCATGCGAAAGGACATGGGCCGCTCGCTTGTACAGTAATGGTGGGACATGAGCAGATTCCCCGAGTTATTTTAAGTGACTTTATGATCCCAATGACTTCCGTGGGCTCATTTGGTGCAAGATAGAAGGAATTGGGGAAAAATTCCCATCTAGGTAGTCCCGGCATGGGTTTTGGGTATGTGGGATTTTACTGGCGAGATTAGATCCTATTTTGAGAAGAAGTCGTTTATCTTGTTAGCTGTGTCAGGGGGATGTAGTGGTGTTTCTTTGGGTTTAGTTAGGACAATATTTTGGTTTTTTCAGTTTGTGGGTCCCTAGAATCTGAGAGAGTTTTTTCCAGGTCTTTTTTATATCTCCTTAGTGTCTGTGAATCTACTGGAGTAGTATAGTTGTTGGCTTTTTTTATATTTGGTGAGAGCTGATGAATAGTGTTTAAGAGTATCTTTGTGTATTAAGCCCTGTCTATATGCTTTTCATATTGGTGTTTCTTGTCTATGGATTTCAGAATGGTGCTGGTTAGCCATGGGCAACCAAGCGTTTGTTTGTGATCGTTTTGTTTTTTTAGGACAATGTTTGTTGTATAGTCTAAGTAATTTGTTAAGAAAGATGTCTGTCCAGTCATCAATCCATTGGCCTTGGAGAATTCTGTAGGCCCAAACAAACAGTATCTAGGTCAGCTGTGAACTTCCTTACTGAGGCCTTGTCATGGAGTCTAAATGAGACTTTGTGTATTCAAGTGGTGGTTTACAATGTTTGTCAGGAGGAAGGTAGGGTAGTGGTCTGTAGTGCTATCTGTGATTATCCTGGGTTTAAGGGGGGCTAGTATATTGGTCCCTATGTGGGTTTTTATGGTTTTCACTTGTTCAGTGAGCTGGTTGGTTTAGTTATTGTTGGTATGAGAAGTGTGTTGTTCATATTGTTGATGAAAAACAGTTTACCAGGCTGATCATCAGTAAGCCAAGGTTGAAGTTTAAGTCTCCAGCTAAGAGAAGGTGGTGCTTATTCATTTGTCTGTTTGTTATTAGTGACTTTAATTTCTCACTGAAAAATTTTGGGGTGTTTGTGTGAGGGAAACCGGTAAATGGCACCGATTGTTATAGGCGTCTTAAGGTTTTTTTTCAGTAAAATTAGCAAATGTATTCCCATATTCATCACTAAAGCAAGTGGTGCTAAAACAAGATAATTGGTTAGAGTAATAGATTGCAATACCACCCCAACTTGGTTTGTTTTGCAGTTGTGAATTGCTGTGTATCCTGGTAGAGGGTAGATATCTATTGTGTCCTGCTTAAGCCAGGTCTCAGTAGAATAAGCAGGAGAAGGGTGTCTTTAGTGATTCAAGGAGTGCTAGGAGGTCATATAGTGTTTGCTTAAGGACCTGATGTTGTAGTTAAGTACTGATAGACTTTTAGCATTGTTTAGGATAGTGGTGGCTTGGGGATGCTGTGTAATAAAGGCAGTTACTTTCCAATAGTTTTGATTGGGTGTCAGATTATGGAGGTTTAGATCAGGGTCAACGTGATCAATCATCTTCTAGGTTTAGAATTATGGTTATTTATATCCTGAGTTGTGTGTTGAGTTCTACTACTGATATCTGTAGTGGTTGGAAGTTTGGACAAGTATATAGCTAGAGTATTTTGGTTTATGTGGGTTAGTCACTATACACATAATGAAGTTGATTTTTGTCTGTGTGTTGTGCTGGAATGAACTAAAGTACAACTAGGTATAAACTAGTAATATAAAAATACAAATTAAAACCTCAATTATTGGGAGCGCTTGAGGTTCCTAAACCTGTATTCCCTGGAACGCAGGAGGGAGAGATACATGATTTTACACTGGAAATCCTAGAGGGACTAGTACCGAACTTGCACACGAAACTCACTCACTACGAAAGCAAAAGACTTGGCAGACGATGCACCATCCCCCCAGTGAAAAGCAGGGGTGTCACTAGCACGTTGAGACCATACAATAAGTGTCAGGGGCCCGAGACTGTTCAACTGCCTCCCAGCACACATAAGGGGGTTAACCACAGACCCTGGCAGTTTCAAGCTGGCAAATTTACAACACCCAAAGTGGTTCCCCGAATCGCCGGGGGGTTTTGGCTCGTACGGTTTGGGTTTTCGTGCAGCCAGCAGCAACCCCCTGGTTTTCAGGCCCCTTTTATCCCCGGGGGGCCTGGTCACAGACCGGGGGCGGGGGGGTAACCCCCCGGGAAATCTCCTAGGTATCCGGGGAGAGAATAAAAATTGATTGATTGCCAAAAGCCTCGCATAAAGGGGGGTTTGGCATTTTATACTTAACCCCTGTATTTTTTAATACTTTCATATTTTTTTTTATTTTTTTTATTTGAACATGATAAGAGAAGTACAAGGAAAATAAATTTTTTAAAAATGCAAACATGCCAAAAGCGCCTTGTATGCAGTAATTTTGGACTTTATCCCAAAATTTTTTCCCAAAATAAAAAAAAAAATTAATTTAAAAATAAATAAACAAAATTTAAAAAACAAAAAACCAACCCCCATTTTGAAAAAAAAAGTGGAAAACTAGGATCGTTTCTAGTCCAAAAACCTTGTACCAAGTCTCGGCTTTCAGGGAATATTTGTATTTTTACTCACACTACAAAAAAATCCAATGCACATAAAAGGCCCTAAAATCCCGGAAACCCTTACCTGGGAAATAAAAAAAAAAACACTACCGTTTATAAATTCAAGTCCCCCTTTTTTTAAAGATCACTTTTCTCCCCCCCAAAAACCCAAAAAATACTTTAATAACTCAACCTTTTAAAAATTTTTTATATCTTAAAGTTTCTCACAAATTTTTCACATAAATGAAAAATTAAAACCCCCAAACTAACTTTACCTATTTTTTTAAAAAAAACTACCTAACAGAATACTCCATACGGGCCCGAAAAGTAAAAACAATGCAAGCAACCATAAAAAAACCCTTCCCTTTGGGAATACTCACTTTTGCTTTAAAAAGTAAACTGTTTAAAAATAATGTTTTTTATTGAATTTTATCATTGCATAGTTTAATCTTAATTAAATTTAAGGGCCAAACCCGTAAAAGCAAATGCATTATAAAAGGGTTTGGGGATGCTGCTCTTATCGTATTTTTTTTGTACCAAAGATGTGTTCTCAAATTGGGAATGAAAAAATAAATTTAAAAAAATAAATAAATAAATAAAGAATCTTAAATAAAACTAAACCAAAAGTTTTGTTCGAGTTGTAGGGGGAGGAGCAGCTGGGGGGTGAGGCCAAAATGGGGCCCCCTCAGGTGAAATGCTGTCCCGGCTCTTATTTTTGCTGTTGTTTTTGAACCGTTGGCGTTTTTTGTTATTATTGTTTTTTGTGAACCTGTGTGGCTTTTTGTTATTATTTTCTGTTGTTGTGGGAAACCCGTGTGGCGTTGTTTAAATTTTTACTTTTTGTTGGAAAACCCGGTGGCGTTTGTTTTTTATTACGTGTTTTTTTGAACCTTTTTGTGAAGGGGTTTAAATTTTTTGTTTTTGAACCTTTTTGGCTGTTATTAATTTCTGTTTTTTTGAACCTATTGGGGGGTGTTGTTTTTTATTGTTGTAACCTGGGGGGCTGTTGTTTTTTTTTTACTGTTTATGTGGAAAACCCGTTTGGTTGTTGGGTTTTTATTACTGTTGGTTTTGAACCTATGTGGCTGTTATTACTGTTGTTTTGAACCTTTTGTGGCTGTTATTTTTGTTGAGAAACCGGGGGGGCTGTTGTTATTATTACTTTTTGTTGTTAACCTGTTTTGGCTGCCGTATTAAAAAAAAGTTGTTGTGAACCTGTGTGGCTCTTTTTAAATTTTTACTGTTTTTTTGTGAACCTGTGTTTGGGTGTTTTTTATTATTAAATTGGTTTTGAACCGTGTGGCTGTTAATTTTTACTGTTTGTTTTGAAACCCGGTGGCCCCCGTTTGTTTTATTTGTTGGAACCTGTGTGGCCCGGGTTTTTATTATTACTGTTTTTGAACCTTGGGCTGTTTTTTTTATTACTGTTGTTGTGAACCTGTTGGGGGTGCTGTTATTAAAACTTTTTGTTTGAACCGTGTGGGTGTTGGGTTTTTATTTATTTTTTTGTTGTTTTAAACCTTTTTTTTGGGTGCTGTTATTAATTTTGTTGTTGTGAACCTGGAAATTTGGCCTTTTTGTTTTTAATTTCTGGGGTTTTTTTTGGAAACCGTGTGGCTGTTAAATTTTTATTGTTTGAAAACCCGTGTGGGGGGGTTGGTTTTTATTTTTGTTTTAACCTGGGGGGCTGTTATTTTACTGTGGTTTGAAACCTTTTTGGTGGCTGTTGGTTTTTTCAAATTTCGTTGTGAACCTGTGTGGCCCGGGTTTTTATTAATTTTTGTTGTTTAAACCCGGGGGGGCTGTTGTTTTTTATTATTGTTTTGAACCTGGGTGGGTGTTGTTATTATTATTGTTTTTGAACCTGTGTGGCCCGTTGTTATTATTAAAAAGGGGTTGGGTTTTTGAAACCCGTTTTGGGGAGGGTTTTTATTACTGTTTTTTGTGAACCTTGGTGGCTGTTTTTTATTTCCGGGTTTTGTGAACCTGTTTGGGTTTATTTTTGCTGTTTTGGGGAAACCGTGGGGCTGTTTTTTTAAATTTCTGTTGTTGGAACCGTGTGGCTGTTGTTATTATTGTTGTTGTGAAACCGGTGGGGCCGTTGGTTTTTATTAAAGTTTTGTGAACCTTTTGTGGCTGTTGTTTTTTATTATTGTTGTTTTGAACCTGTTGGGTGGTGTTAAATTTTTATTTTGGTGAACCTGTGGTGGGCTGTTGTTTTTATTTAAATGTTGTTGTGAACCCGTGTGGCTGTTTTTGTTTAATTTTTGTTTTTGAACCTGTTTTGGGGTGTTGTTATTATTAAAAGTTGTTGTGAACCTGTGTGGCTGTTATTAAATTTTTGTTGTTGGAACCTGTTTTGGCTGTTAAATTTTTACTGTTGGGTTTTGAAACCCGTGTGGCTTTTTTTTTTTATACTGTTTTTTGAACCTTTTGTGGTGTTGTTTTATTGTTGTGGGAACCCGGGTGGCTGTTTTATTATTTCTGGGTTTTTGGAACCTTGTGGCTGTTTTTTATTACTTTTTTTTTTTGAACCCAGGGCGTTGTTATTATTGTTTTGAACCTTGGGTGGCTGTTGTGTTATTATTGTTGTTTTTGAAATTTTGTGGGTGTTTTTTTATTTTTATTTTGTTGTGAACCTGTGGGGGCTGTTTTTATTATTACTGGGTTTTTGTGAACCCCGTGGGGGCTGGGTTGGGTTTTTATTAAATGTGTTTGTGAACCTGTGTGGCTGTTTTTTATTAATTACTGTTTTTTTTTGAACCTGTGTGGCTGTTTTTTATTTTACTGTTGTTGTGAAACCCGTTGGGGTGTTTTTTTTAAATTTTTACGTTGTTGTGAACCTGTGGGGGCTTTTTTGTTATTATTACTGGGTTTTTTTGGGAAACCCGTGGGCTTTTTGTTTATTATAAATGTTGGAACCCCGTGTGGGTTTTTGTTTTTTATTACTGCTGTTGTGAAACCTGGGGGCTGTTGTTTTTTATTTTTGTTGTGAAAACCCGTTGGGCTGTTTTTTATTAATTTCTGTTGTTGTGAAAGGGTGTGGCTGTTTTTTATTATTACTGTTTTTGGGGAACCTGTGTGGGGGGTTATTTTTTTTGTGTGAACCCGTTGGCTTTTTTGTTATTAAAAAAATGTTGTTGTGAAATTGTTGGGGGCCCGTTATTATTACGTTGTTGGGGAACCTGTGTGGCTGTTGTTTTTATTAAATGTTGTTTTTAACCTGTGTGGGCTGTTTTTATTTTTATTGTTTTGGGAAACCTGTGGCGTTATTATTATTGTTTAACCTGTGTGGCCCGTTATTTTATTGTTGTGGGAACCCGTGGGGCTGGGTTTTTATTATTAAATGTTGTTGGGGGAAACCCGTGGTGGTGTTGTTTTTATTACTGTTGTTGTGAACCTGTGTGGCGGGGGTTATTAAAAGTTGTTTTTTGAAACCCGTGTGGCTGAAAGTTTTTTATTACGGGTTTTTTTTAAACCTGTTGGGCTGTTGGGTTTTTTAAATTCTGGTTTTTGAACCTATGGGGGGCTGCGCTTAAATTTTACTTTTGTTGTGAAAACCCGTGGCCTTTTATATTAAAACTGTTGTTGTAACCTGTTTGGCTGTTTTAAAATTTTACTGTTGTTTTGAACCCTTTTGGTTTTGTTTTTATTTTCTGTTGTGAAAACCCTTTGGGGGCTTTTTGTTATTAAAAAAATGTTGTTGTGAACCTGTGGGCTTTTTTGTTATTATTACTGTTTTTTTGTGAACCTTTGTGACTTGTTATTTTTTAACCCGTTTTTGTGGGAAAACCCTTTGGGGGCTTATTATTTAAATTTTTCGTTGTTTTGAACCTAAATTTGGGGCCCCTTAAAATTTTTACTGTTGTTGTGAACCTTGTGGGTGTTATTATTCCCGTTGTTTGTGAAAACCTTGTGGCTGTTTTTTTTGTTTTTTATTGTTTGAACCCCGTTTTTGGCTTTTTTATTATTACTTTTGGGTTTTGAACCTGTGGGCTGTTAAATTACTGTTTGTTGGGAACCCGTGGCTGTTGTTAAAAAATTACTGTTTTGTGAATCTTTTGTGGGCTGTTTTATTATTACTGTTTTTTGTTGGGAAATTTGTGGGTTTTTGTTTTTATTATTGGTTGTGAACCTGGGTGGGTGGTGTTATTAATTTTTGTTGTGGAACCTGGGGGGTGTTTTTTTTTAATTATTGGGTTTTGAACCTGGGTGGCTGTTATTATTTTTTGAGTGAACCTGGGGGCCGTTTATTATTATTGGTTTTGGGAAACCCGTGTGGCTGTTTTTATTGTATTGTTGTGAACCGGGTGGCTGTTGTTAAAATTAAAATTTTTGTTTAAACCCGGGTGGCTTTGGGAAATTTTTGGGGTTTTTAAAACCCCGGGGGGCTGTTTTTATTAAAATTTTTGTTGTTAACCTGGGTGGCTGTTTTTTTTTGTTATTAATTTTTGTGACCGTTTTTGGGTGTTGTTTTTTATTAAATGTTTTTGTTAACCTGTGTGGCTGTTTTTTATTATTACTGTTTTGTGAAAACCTGGGGGCTTTATTACTGTTTTGAACCGTGTTTGGGGTTGTTTTTAAAACGTTGTTTTGAACCGGGGGGCTGTTTTTATTACCCGTTGGGTTTTAACCTGTGGGCCCGTTGTTTATTAATTTTTTTGTTTTTGAACCTGGGGTGGCTGTTGTTATTTAAATTTTCTGTTGTTGGGGAAACCTTTGGGGGCTTTGTTATTTTAAAGTTGTTGTGGGAAAGTGTGGGCTGTTTTATTTTTTAAATGTTGTTTTTGAACCTGTGTGGGTGTTTGGGGTTTTAATTTTTTTTTTTGTGAAAATGTGGCTGTTTTTTATTATTACTGTTTTTTGGAACCTGGTAGCTGTTTTTTTTTTATTAAATGTTTTTTGTGAACCTTTCGTGGCTGTTATTATTACTGTTTGTTTTTAACCTATGTGGAATTTGGTATTACTGGGTTTTTTGTGAACCCTTTTGGCGTTTTTTTATTTACTGTTTTTGTGAACCTATGGGGCTGTTTTTATTACGATGTTTGAACCGGGGTGGGTGTTTTTTCTGTTTTTTGTGAAAACCCATTTGGCGCGGGTTTTTATTTACGTTTTTTATTGGGGCCTGTGTGGCTGTTATTTTTTAAATGTTGTTGTGGAAACCCATGTGGGGGGTGCTGTTAATTATTACTGTTGTTTTGGGCCCCAGTGGGCCCGTTTTTTATTTCCCCGTTTGTGAACCTGTGGGCTTGTTATTAATTTCGTTGTTGTGAACCCCCCTGTGGGTGTTTTTTAAAAACTTTTTTGGGGAACCTATGGGCTGTTGTTATTACTAACTGTTTTTTGGTTTAAACCTGTGTGGGGTGCTCTTATTTTTTACGGTTTTTTGTGAACCTTTTTTAGTGGGTTTTTATTATTAAATGGGTTTTGTGAACCTTTGTGGCTGGGGGCCTTTTTATTACTGTTGTTGTGAACCCGTGGGGGCCCCGGTTTTTATTACTGGGTTTTTTGTGACCTGTGTTGGGTGTTTTTTTATTACTGTTTTTGGAAACCCTGTGTGCTTTTGTTTTAGATTAAATGGTTTTTGAAAACCCGTTGGGGCTACTGGGTTTTTTTTAAAATGTTTTTTGGAAACCCAAAGTTCGCTGTTTTTTATTTAAAGTTTTGTGCCATTGTGGCCCGTTTTTAAAAACTGTTGGGTTTTGAACGGGGTGTGGCTTTTTGCTATTATTACTGTTGTGAGCCAAAGTTTGGCCCGTTATTATTACTGTTGCTGGGGGAACCTGTGTGGCTGCCGGGTTTTAAAACTGGCCCGGGGTGAACCCGTGTGGCTGTTTTTTACTGGTTCTGCGTGAACCTAAGTGGCTGCTTTTATTATTACTGTTTGGGGAACCTATGTTTGGGTGCGTTTTTATTACTGCTGTTGTGAACCTATTGGCGCTGTTTAAAATTTTTAAATGTTGCTGGAAAACCTTTTGCAGCTTTTTATTAATTTTCTGGGTTTTTGGTTTTAAACCATGTGGCCGCTGTTGTTTTATTACTGCGCTGTGAACCTATGTAGCTCTGCTGGTTTTTTTACTGTTTGCTGGAACCGTGTTTGGGTGCTGGGTTTTTATTACTTTTTCGTGAAAACCCGGTGGCTTTTGTTATTTTTTACTGTTTTCTGTAAACCTGTTTTGGCTGGGTGGTTTTACTAAATGTTGCTTTTAAACCAAAGGGGGCCCGCTGTTATTATTAAATGGGTGCTGTTAAACCCATGTGGGCCGTTTTATTACTGGGTGCGTTTAACCTATGTTTTCTGCTGTTTTTTAAATTTCCCCGCTGCAATGAACCTATTGGGTGCGTTTTTTACTGCGCTGTGAACCTATTTGGCTGGGGTTTTTTTTATTAACTTGGGGTGCCCTTTGAACCTATGTGGCTGCGTTATTTTTACTGTTGCTGTTTTAACCCCATGTGGCCCGCTGTTTTTAAACGCTGTTGTGAATCTCTGTAAAATGCTGTTTTCCCGTCTGTACCCAAAACCAAATAGTTTATTCTTGGTCGGGCATGGTACTTTGCTTAAAAAAAGGGAAAATTAAAACTAAATAACCCAAATAAGATGATGGATTTTATGCTTTTCATGTGGCCAAGACAAATGGCGGCCTTTGAAAAAAAAAAGTGGGGGACTGCTTTGAAAAGGGGGGGCTACTTTGTAAATTTTTTAACTGAGCTTCCCTAGTTTCCCGTTTTATCAAATTTTAAATTTTAAATTTAACCTATGAAAAGAATTTAAAAAGGCCGCCAACACCAAAAACCACCACGGTTTACAAAGTGCATAAACCCCCAACGAAAAAAGACCCCTTCAACTGGGTGAGTCCATTTAAAAGCAGCTCCTCGCTGCCAAAAATGTAACCCATTAAACCTGTCTATTGGGATCGCATCAAACTTCTATTTTTAAAAAATGTGTATTTTTTTAATTTTTTTTAACAAAAAAATAATTCGCTTTAAAATACACTGAAAAAAACATACAAACAGATTTTCCTTTAATATATTTGTCACTTGCAAATTTTCGTAGCGCAAGCTGATTTAAGGGCATACATCAAGGGAATGAGGGATCTGGGGGGACTGCACCTGGCAGCCCTAGGGTGAGGGCCCCCACTGGACTAAAAGTAAGTTTTTTTAGGCACAGGGGACCTTAAGTCCAATTATCAAAACATTAAAATGTAAATAACCAGGGAAAAACCCAAAAAAAAAATCCTGACCCCATTTCCATTGGGGGTCCCCTTTAAGAGCCAGTAGGCCACGATGAAATTTCAACTTTTGGGGAAAAATGGTTTAATTGCAGAAACCCCCGGGTTTAAAGGGACCTAACCCAAAACATGGTTTCCCAAAAATTTGGGCAAAATTTTTTGCCCCCCAGAATTTTTGCCCGGGAAATTTTTTTCTGGGTTTTGGGAAACGAAGTGGGGAAAAGGGGGCCCAGGCCCGCCCCAGGGGAAAATTAACAAATTTTTTTAAATGCAGTACATACAGTTAGTGGCCAGGGCCCTTTAAACCTTTTTCTATACAGCAATAAGGAATGGAAGATTGCTTGAAACCCGGTAAAGCCAAACTTTGGGATTAAACCCAATTTTAAAGGAAAGAGCAAAAAAAAAAAAAAAAAAAAGAAAAAAATAATGAACAAAGCTCCGGGAAAGGGAGGAAATTTATTTCTTTAAACCTTTTCAAGGGGGGCTCCTTGGCGTGGTGGGAAAAGGCCCCTTGGTCTGAGGAATTAGACCCCCTTCCCGGGCCTTTCCCCAACCAACCAAATTTCCCCCCAATCCCCCTTAGTCATTGTGGTAGTCTACAAGCCTCCGGATGCAACGTCTCAGCAATTCCAGGAACAGCTGTCAAAAATTTACCACTATCTAGAAAATCTGCCAGCTCCTGCCCCTAACATCTTGCTCCTGGGGGATTTCAACTTGAGGCACGTAAAATGGAGGAATATAGCAAATAATGTTGTTGCAGTGATAACACCAGGAGGCAGCTCTGACGAGAACTCACACACACATGAGCTTTTAAATCTCTGCACAAAATTCAACTTACACCAGCAAATAATAGAGCCTACTTGACTGGAGAATACACTAGACCTCATCTTCACTAACAATGATGATCTGATACGAAATGTCACCATATCAAAAACAATATACTTAGATCACAACATAATCGAGGTTCAGATATGTATGCGCGGAGCCCCAGACCGACAAAATGAGATTAGTCACGAATGAGCCTTCACCAAATTCAACTTCAATAACAAGAACATAAAGCGGGACCAAGTAAATCAAGTCCTAAACAACATAAGCTGGGATGATAGATTACGCAACACAGACCCCAACTTATGCCTAGAACAGATTAACTTGGTGGCACTCGATGTATGCTCAAGGCTTATTCCTTTAAGGAAAAGGAGGAGTAGATGTAAAATAGAAAGAGACAGGCGCTCCCTTTACAGGCGACGGAAAAGAATAACAGCGGCTAAAAGAGGCCAATATATCTGAAATGTGTAGGGAGTCACTGGTCAGAGAAATATCAAACATCGAACTTAAGCTAAAGGAATCTTATAGGAGTCAGGAATCGCAGGAAGAACTAAAAGCCATAAATGAAATCGAAAGAAACCCAAAGTATTTCTTTTCTTATGCCAAATCAAAGTCGAGAACAACGTCCAGTATTGGGCCCCTACTTAAACAAAATGGGTCCTACACAGATGACAGCAAGGAAATGAGTGAGCTACTCAAGTCCCAATATGACTCAGTTTTTAGCAAGCCACTAACCAGACTGAGAGCTGAAGATCAAAATGAATTTTTTATAAGAGAGCCACAGAATTTGGTTAACACAAGCCTATCTGATATTATCCTGACACCAAATGACTTCGAACAGGCGGTAAATGACATGCCCATGCACTCTGCCCCAGGCCAGACTCATGGAACTCTGTGTTCATCAAGAACTGCAAGAAGCCCCTATCACGAGCTTTTACCATCCTATGGAGAGGGAGCATGGACATGGGGGTCGTCCCACAGTTACTAAAAATAACAGACATAGCCCCACTCCACAAAGGGGCAGTAAAGCAATAGCAAGGAACTACAGACCGATAGCACTAACATCCCATATCATAAAAATCTTTGAAAGGGTCCTAAGAAGCAAGATCACCACCCATCTAGATAATCATCAATTACACAACCCAGGGCAACATGGGTTTAGAGCAGGTTGCTCCTGTCTGTCTCAGCTACTGGATCACTACGACAAGGTCCTAGATGCACCAGAAGACAAAAAGAATGCAGATGTAATATATACAGACTTTGCAAAAGCCTTCGACAAGTGTGACCATGGCGTAATAGCGCACAAAATGCGTGCTAAAGGAATAACAGGAAAAGTTGGTAGATGGATCAATAATTTCCTCACAAACAGAACATAAAGAGTAGTAGTCGACAGAGTAAAGTCTGAGGCGGCTATGGTGAAAAGTTCTGTTCCACAAGGCACAGTACTCACTCCCATCTTGTTTCTCATCCTCATATCTGACATAGACAAGGATGTCAGCCACAGCACCATGTCTTCCTTTGCAGATGACACCCGAATCTGCATGGCAGTGTCTTCCATTGCAGACACTGCACGGCTCCAGGCGGACATCAACCAAATCTTTCAGTAGGCTGCAGAAAACAATATGAAGTTCAACGATGAGAAATTTCAATTACTCAGATATGGTAAACATGAGGGAATTAAAACTTCATCAGAGTACAAAACAAATTCCTTCCACAAAATAGAGCGAAAAACCAACGTCAAAGAACTGGGAGTGATCATGTCGGAGGATCTCACCTTCAAGGACCATGACATTGTATCAATCGCATCTGCTAGAAAAATGACAGGATGGGTAATGAGAACCTTCAAAACTAGGGATGCCAAGCCCATGATGACACTCTTCAGGTCGCTTGTTCTATCTAGGCTGGAATATTGCTGCACACTAACAACACCTTTCAAGGCAGGTGAAATTGCTGACCTAGAAAATGTACAGAGGAGAACCTTCACGGCGTGCATAATGGAGATAAAACACCTCAATTACTGGGAGCGCTTGAAGTTCCTGAACCTGTACTCCTTGGAACACACGCGGGAGAGATACATGATTATATACACCTGGAAAATCCTAGAGGGACTAGTACCAAACTTGCACACGAAAATCACTCACAACAAAAGCAAAAGACTCGGCAGACGATGCAACATCCCCCCAATGAAATGCAGGGGTGTCACTAGCACGTTAAGAGACAATACAATAAGTGTCAGGAGCCCAAGACTGTTCAACTGCCTCCCAGCATACATAAGGGGGATTACCAATAGACCCCTGGCTGTCTTCAAGCAGGCACTGGACAGGCACCTAAAGTCGGTACCTGACCAGCCGGGCTGTGGCTTGTACGTTGGATTGCGTGCAGCCAGCAGTAACAGCCTGGTTGATCAGGCTCTGATCCACCATGAGGCCTGGTCACAGACCGGGCCGCAGGAGCGTTGACCCTCGGAACTCTCTCCAGGTAAACTCTAGGTAATATGTATAATAATAATAGTATAACAAATACAATAATAATAATAGCATGATAATACCTGGAGTTTACCTGGAGAGAGTTCCGGGGGTCAACGCCCCCGCGGCCCAGTCTGTGACCAGGCCTCCTGGTGGATCAGAGCCTGATCAACCAGGCTGTTACTGCTGGCTGCACGCAATCCAATGTACGAGCCACAGCCCGGCTGGTCAGGTACCAACTTCAGGTGCTTGTCCAGTGCCTGCTTGAAGACAGCCAGAGGCCTATTGGTAATCCCCCTTATGTATGCTGGGAGGCAGTTGAACAGTCTTGGGCTCCTGACACTTATTGTATTGTCTCTTAACGTGCTAGTGACACCCCTGCATTTCATTGGGGGGATGTTGCATCGTCTGCCGAGTCTTTTGCTTTTGTTGTGAGTGATTTTCGTGTGCAAGTTTGGTACTAGTCCCTCTAGGATTTTCCAGGTGTATATAATCATGTATCTCTCCCGCGTGTGTTCCAAGGAGTACAGGTTCAGGAACTTCAAGCGCTCCCAGTAATTGAGGTGTTTTATCTCCGTTATGCGTGCCGTGAAGGTTCTCTGTACATTTTCTAGGTCAGCAATTTCACCTGCATTGAAAGGTGCTGTTAGTGTGCAGCAATATTCCTGCCTAGATATGTATACATAATAATCATATGTATACATATGATTATTATTATTATTATTATTATTATTATTATTATTATTATTTATTATTGTTATTACTTTAAGCATCTTTCCATCATACATTGCCCAAGTTTGAATAAGATAGTCCAACAAACAAATGAGATACAATTCTCTAGATCAAGAGCAAGAGCCCCTCACCAGCGTCAAGGCACCTGCCTTGAGGTCTGCTTGCTTATGGGAATTTTGCTCGTGTATGAAAGCAAAAAATTGACCCATCGACTGTTCGTACTTGGAAAAACTCGCACGTGGATGCTCTCGCAAGTAGAGGTTCCACTGTACAGGTCCTCCATCACAAATCCGGCATCATTGGGACCTGTAGTGTGCCGGATTACTGAGTTTGCCAGATTACAGAGTGGTTAGGTTAGAATACACTTAATAAAATTAACCAACTTACACAAAGTTCATTGATGATCGGCAAAAATTGAACATTTCCGCTACTTTGAGCTCAATTTCAAGGTACTTTTCATCATGAAAGCAATCAAAATCATGCCTATATCCATAATATATCTTCCATTCTATCACACACCATAAAAACCATACAAAAATATACTGCAAAGAGGCGGCTAATGGCTGAGAAGTTAACTCCCTTATTTATCGTCCATCTTTTTTATTTTTGTTGTACGTTAAGAAGCATCTTTCCATCATACATTGCCCAAGTTTCAATGAGATAGCCCAACAAACAACCGAGAAAAAAAAATATTTACCAAAAATCATATATGGCATGCCCAAGCCATGTACACTGGAAATAAGTCACTTTGACTTTTCTGGGTTATCCTAAGTTCTCTATACATACACTGCTATGTATGATAATCTATGTAACTGTATTTGTGTATACCTGAGTAAACTTGCTTATTTACTTACTTCTAGTCTGTCAACCGAGTACAAGAAACCGCCCATTCACTTATTTCACCTACCCAATAAAGTGGTCAGAAATTGGCAATTTGGCCGATTTCACACAAATTTCAACAGATGCCAATTTCAAAATAGGGTCCAGAATAAACAATGCACACATTCCTGGCACTAAAATAACATTTTCTCTGTTAATTAGTCATGGCTTCAGGCCCCTCTTATATTACTCTTGCTTACCATTTGGAATTTTTATTCACAAAAAAATGGAAGATTTACTGTTATGCAGACTGCTGCATTATTGTAATAATTTTATAAATAATGTCAACCCATTCTTGACTGCGTATTGGAATTTGGACTGGCAGGCGGACAGGTATTAGACGGTGTTGTCATTTGTTTACTCTTGAGCTTCACTAAAGAATAGAACGTTTTCGATACTCTGAGCGCAGTTTCAAGGTACTTTTCGTCATGAAAGCAATCAAAATCATATCTATTTCTGTAATATATCTTTCAGACTATCAAATGAGACCGAAAAAACGATAACCATAAAAACCATACAAAAATGTGCCGCTAAGCGGCTGCTAGTGGCTGAGAAGTGAACTCCGCTATTTATGGTCTGATTTCTTTCATTTTTGGTGTACGTTAAGAAGTATCTTTCCATCCGTAGACACCATCAACACACTAAAGGGCCAAGTCACCCTACTTACTACCAACGTTATAGAGGAAAGATCAAGAGTGGACCAACAACTTGCCAATGTCATAACCAACTTCCAAGACCATAATGACCAACAACAGGTATCTGATGCTGTTGTGGTTAACAGCAAACATCTCCCACCCACAGTCACCCAAGAAACCTGCATGGAGACCACCCTACAGCTTATCAAGGACCGCCTTCGCCTTAACATACGTAGTGACGACCTAAAGGATTGCAAACTGATGGGCTACCAAGCGGGTAAAAAAACAGTGCTGTTAAAATTCCAAACTAGCCTACAAAGGAACAACCTACTAAAAACATCCGTTTCTATGAAAACTGATGTTTACGTCAATAAATGCCTTACCAAAACAAGACAAAACCTTCTTTATCGGCTAAGAAAATTATGCTATGCCTAAAAAATCCACCAGTGCTTTGTGAGGGATGGAAAAATCGCAGTTAGGAAACAGCCTACTGGGAAGAGATACTTCATCTCTACAGAACATGACCTTAAAACTTTCCTAAGTGAGGCTGGACTAACAGAATCAGAGTAAAGTGCAGATAATACACACTGTCCACCATTAGTGTTATAATGCCATAAATTTTGTTTCCTTCAAAAAATTTCCAATACCCCAACTACTTTTGAATGTCACTGTTGTATTCACTGACCATTCTACCTCAGTCTTAATTGTGTTTAATATCTACAGAATATCTCTCCTTTTTTACTTCCTACCACTTCATTGTTCTATCTTATTTTAATTGAAACTAACCATAGCTTGTCCTCAGTATTCTACCTCACTTTAAAAAATACTCTATCGCCCAATTTTATTTTAAAATCTCTATTATAGCCCAACCTTATTGTAAACTTTTTATTATTGGCCATTTTTATTTTATATTTTAGTGCCCAACTTTATTGTAAACTTTTCATCTTATTATTTCACTATTCTAGTCTTGAGTTAATTACCCACTCTTATACTTGCCCAATTTTACCAATAGTACTTTATTGCCCAGTCTATTTTAAACTTTTTATTATTGCCCTTATTATTTGTAAAGTTTATTACCCAATTTTATTATGTACTTTCTTATAATTGCCCTATTCTATTATAGACTTTATCACCCAACTTTATTTTACTTTTCTTAACCTTTTGTTACCAATTTTTAAGCTTGTATATTCAACTCCAACTTTAACCCTATCAGGGTCCAAGGCCCAAATCTGGAGTCACGCACCAGTGTCCAAGAATTTTCAAAAAAAAGAATTTATTTTTTCTCATGAAATCGTAGAGAATCTTTTTGTGAAGGTAATAAAACAAAAAGTACGAAATTTGGTGGAAAATTGACGAAATTATGCTCTCGCGAATTTTGATGTGTCAGCGATATTTACGAATCGGCGATTTTGCCGACTTTGACTCCCATTTTAGGCCAATTACATTATTCCAATCAACCAAATTCTTAGCTATTTCACTAGTATTACTTCTATTCTATCGATTGAGCACAAGAAATCGCCAAGTCAACTGTTTCAACTACAAAATAAAGTGATCGGAAATTGTTAATTTGGCCAATTTAACACAAAGTTCAAAATATTCCAGTTTCAAAATAGGGTCCAGAATGAACAATGTAGGCATTCCTGGCACTAAACTAACATTTCCTCTGTTCATTAGTTATGTTTTGAGGCTTTACAAATAAATTCCATTTTGATTTTTTATTCACATAATGAATTTTTATTCACACCAAAAAATAGAAGATTTACTGTTATGCAATACTGTAATAATTGTATAAATATCATCACCATATTTGTGAATGTATATTAGACTCACCAGCTGATGTGTATTAGACGTGTGAGGTCGTTTGTTTACTCTTGAATATCGGCAAAAATTTAACATTTCCGCTACTTTGAGCTCAGTTTCAAGCCATTTCCAATGCTAAAACCAATCAAAATCATCTCCATTTCTGTAATATGTCTTCCATTCTATCAAATGAGACCAAGAAATCGCAAATACAACGATAAAAAACATACGAAAAAACACTGCAAAGTTGCTGTTTTAATCGAAAAATCATGATTTCATTTTTTTTCTCTCATTATACACAGTGTGCTGCAGGATCTGTTTTATGTGGTGCACACATACCACATAGATGTATTCTCTCATATCTAGGCCCAAATGTACCACTCACAGTTTATCAGAGTGAGCTGAGCTCATGGCGTAGATCTACGGTTTGGACCCTGAACGTAAAGCCGTAGATCTACGGGACGGACCCTGAAAGGGTTAATATTATCCTGTGTACCATCTTATTATCATATTATAACCAAGTCATTGCCATTTTTTTTTATTATTTTTTATTTTCTTTTGCTACCTCAACTTGTGTATTTTGTCTTGTCAAATTAAATTTAGTTATACTCTAGTTCTTGTTAACAACTTACATTAGACCTTAGTGCAATTACAAGTGAGAGTCTTGTGCCATTTTAAACTAGTATTTTTTATTTTTATTATTTATTATCACACTGGCCCATTCCCACCAAGGCAGGGTGGCCCGAAAAAGAAAAACTTTCACCATCATTCAGTCCATCACTGTCTTGCCAGAAGGGTGCTTTACACTACAGTTTTTAAACTGCAACATTAACACCCCTCCTTCAGAGTGCAGGCACTGTACAGGTCTCCCTCAACATTCGCGAGGGTTAGGGGATCAAGAGCCTCGCGAATGTTGAAAAACCGTGAATGTTTGGTGCCCCAATATATTGTAGGGAAATATATTACAATACTGCTTGCTTAACTTGTTGAACCATGAATAATCATAAAATACATGAAAACGTCGTAAATTGTACTAAATATATACATGTTATGCTTTAATAACGTATGTTATTTAATAACATGTATGTTAAGCCTTTGACTGTCGCAACCCCCAATCCTGAGGTGTCTCCTGGTGTCGCAAAATTTAAAAAAAAAAAATTATTTTTTCTAATGAAATGATAGATAATCTTTTCCCGATTGTAATGACACCAAAAAAACGAAATTTGATGGAAAACTGACGGAATTATGCTCTCGCGAAGTTAGCGACCTCAGCGCTGTTTACAAATCGGCGATTTCGGCCACTTTGAGCCCTATTTTCGGCTAATTCCCTTTTTCCAGTCTCCGAAACTCATAGCTATTTCTTTAGAAATCCATTTTTTCTATCGATTGAGTACAAGAAACTGCTCATTTACCGATTTCAACTACCTAATAATGTGGTCAGAAATTTGCAATTTGGCCAGTTTCATGAAAACTAAAAAATATGACAATTTCAAAATAAGGCCCAGAATGAACAATGAAGACATTCCTGGCTCTAAAATTACATTTTCTTTGCTCATCAGTCATGTCTCCAGGCCCCTCTGATATTACTCTTGCTTTCTATTTTGAATTTTTATTCAAACAAAAAATAGAAGACTTACTATTATGCAGACTACTGCAATATTGTAATAATTGTATAAATAACATCAACCCATTCATGACTGCATATTAGAATGGCTAGTTGGACATTTATTGGACAATGGCATCATTTGTTTACTTTTGAACATTGGCAAAAATCAAACATTTCCCCTACTTTGAGCTCCATTTCTAGGTTCTTTTTATAGTAAAATCAATCAAAATCACCCCTATTTCTATATGTTTTCCATTCTATCAAATGAGACCAGGAAAACGAGAATACAACCATAAATACTATACGAAAATAGACCACAAAGTCGGCATTTTAATTAAAAAAAATGGTCGTAGTTTTTTTTTTCTCATTATGCACTGCGTGCTCCAGGATTTTTTTTATATGGTGCACACTGACCACACAGACCCATTCTCTCACATGTGGGCCTACCAGCTTTCTCCTGCTTGATTTGAAGCCGCTAGAATTTATGAGTATATATACTTCAAACACGGTACCTCGTAAGACGTATATATACTGCCGCGACAGTCAAAGGGTTAATAACATGTATGTTAATAACATGTATGTTATTAACCCTTTGACTGTTTCAGGCCCCTCTCTGAAACTGTCATTCTATGTCGCTCAATTTTTGAAAAAAAAAAATTATTTTTTCTTATGAAATGATAGAGAATCTTTTCCCGATGGTAATGACACCAAAATTTCAAAATTTGGTCGAAAACTCATGGAATTATGCTCCCGCGAAGTTAGCGGTCTCGGCCACATATGCGTATCGGCGATTTCGCCGACTTTGAGCCCTATTTTCAGCCAATTCCATTGTTCCAGTTGACCAAACTCATAGCTCTTTCTTTAGAACTCCATTTTATCTATCAGCTGAGTACAAGAAACCTCCCATTTACTAATTTGGACTACCCAATATGGTGGTCAGAAATTGGCAATTTGGCCAATTTCACACAAACTAAAAAAGATGCCAATTTCAAAATAGGGTCCAGAATATACAAGGTATACATTCGTGGTACTAAAATAACATATGCTCTGTTCATTAGTCACATCTCTAGGCCCCTCTTTAATTATTATTGCTTTCTATTTGATTTTTTATTCATACAAAAAAATACAAAATTTACTGTTATGCAGAGTACTGCATTACTGTAAAAATGGTATAAATAATATCAGTGCACTAGTGAAAGAATATTAGACTCCCCAGTTGATGTGTATTGGACGTGTGGTGTGATTTATTTACTCCTGAACATTGGTAAAAATCGAACATTTCTGCTACTTTGAGCTCAGTTTCAAGGTCGTTTTCATTGTCAAAGTAATGAAAATCATCTCTATTTCTGTAATATGTTTTCCATTTTATCACCTAAGACCATGAAAACGCGAATACAACGATAAATACTATACGAAAATACACCTCAAAGTCGGCGTTTTATTCCAAAAAAACGATCAGTTTTTTTTCTCATTACGCAATGTGTGCTGCAGGACTTTTTTTATGTGGTGCACACTGACCACACAGACCCATTCTCTCACATGTGGGCCTACCAGCTTTCTCCCGCTTGATTAGGGGCGCTAGAATTATTGAGTATATATACGTCAGAAACATTGGCTCGTAAGACGTATTTATACGTTGAAAACAGTCAAAGGGTTAAATACCATAGACTCCACCAATGCCTCCACCACTGTGAGTCCCTACTACCCTCTCTCCGACCCCCGCAACTGGCAGCCAGCCCTCCCACCACTGTGTGGTGAGTGTTTTGTTTGTTCATTATTTGCTATTAAACTACAGAATAAATAATGTAAACCCATTCATGACTGCATATTGGAATGGCTATTAGGAAAGGTATTAGACGGTGACATCATGTGTTTACTCTTGAACACAGCAAAGAATCGAATATTTCTGCTATTGCTAATAATAACAATAGTAATAATAATAATAATAATAATAATAATAAATACGATATAATTGAAGAGGGAAATTGTACAAAAATACGAGGGAGTGGTTGACACATCGTCAGTGTGACTTTGCTTATGCTGGAGTGAACATTAGTCTCCCTGCTCTTCCAAACATTTCACAATAATTCAGCAGTTGAGGCAGTGGTATTTAATAACATATATGTTATAAATAATAATAGTACATATTATTAACAACATGTATTATTATTAACATGTATGTTATTAAATACCATTGCCTCAATCACTGCCTCTACCACTCCAGTCACACTCAATCTACAAGCACCAAACACAATGAATTATTGTGAAATGTTTGGAAGAGCACGGAGACTAATGTTCACTCCAGCATAAACAAAGTCACACTGACGATGTGTCAACCACTCCCTCGTATTTTTGTACAATTTCCTTCTTCAATTATATCATATTTATTATTATTATTATTATTACTATTGTTATTATTAGCTGTAGCAGAAATGTTTAATTCTTTGCAGTGTTCAAGAGTAAACACATGATGTCACCGTCTAATACCTTTCCTAATAGCCATTCCAACATGCAGTCATGAATGGGTTTACATTATTTATACTGTAGTTTAATAGCAAATAATGAACAAACAAAACACTCACCACACTGAGTGGTGGGAGGGCTGGCTACCAGTTGCGGGGGTCGGAGGGAGGTTAGTAGGGACTCGCAGGTGGCGGGAAACTTAAATATGATTTGGCAGCTGGGAATTTGGTGGCTGGGAATTTGGCGGTTGGGAATTCGCGAATGTGTGAAACCTGTGAAAGTTGAAAACTTTGAATGGGGGAGACCTTACTTCCCATCCCGGGAACCAAGCCCGGGGAACCTCCCCTTTTCCCCGATCCCCTTCAAAAAAGGAAAAATTTTGCTCACACTCCAACACGGGTTTTTTGCCCCAAACAGACCCTTTAAGTGAACGCTCCCCCTTTTTCCCCCTTCTTTAAATTTTCCATGATTCACCTCACCCTTTCATGACCCATCCGCTGACCGTCCCCCTCCCAAATATTGAATACTCACCTCCCCCTTTCTCTCCCCTTTTCCAAATTGATACCCAATCTTTCATCCCCTAATCTTTTTTTTTTTCCCCTTTTTTCCCTTTACTCTTTCCTGAAATTCACTTTTAATTTTTTTTTTTGCACACCCCCCCAAAATCATCCACCAACTCTGAAAATTCCTTCAGAATCTCCAAGGCCAGTGTCATCAGCAAAAAGCAACTGTGACAACTCCCCTTTTTTGTGATTCCCTTTTTCTTTTAACTCCAAGCCTTTTCCAAGACCCCCGCATTTTTTTTTTTCTTAAAAACCCCATCTATAAAAAATTTTTTAAAAAAAACCATGGTGACATTTAAAACTCTTTGTCAAGGATACTTTTCTGGGGAAAAAATCTCTCTCTTTCCTTCATACTCTAACTTGAGCCCCACTATCCCTTAAAAAAACCTTAAATGTTTCAGTAACCTTCCTCCTAAAACCATACCCCCTGCAACATCTTTCCACATTGCCCCCCTATCCACCCTTTTTCATATCCTTTTCCAAAACCTTTAAAAGCCCCAAAAAAACCCTTTAGCCTTATCTTTAATACTGCTCACTTATATTTTTCACTGTAAAACCTGGTTTCCCCCACAAACCCCCCACCTTTTCCCTAAAGCCCCTTGTTCATCTGCTATTCTATTCTCCGTCTTTTTCTTAATTCTTTCAATAATAACTCTACCTTTACACTTTACAGGATACTCAACAGACTTATCCCCTATAATTTTTGCACTCTCTTTTGTCCCCTTTGCCTTTATACAAATGAACTATGCATGCTCTCTGCCAATCCCTAGGTACCTTACCCTCTTCCATACATTATTAAATAATTTTGCACCAACCACTCCAAAAATTATCCCCCCCTGCTTTAACATTTTTATCTTTATCCCATCAATCCTGGCTGCCTTACCGCCTTTATTTTACCTACTGCCTCCGAATTTCCCCCCACACTCACAACTGGCTCTTCCTCACTCCTACAAGAGTTATTCCTCCTTGCCCTATACACGAAATCACAGTTTCCTATCTCATCAACATTTAAATTCCTCTAAATATTCCCTCCATCTTCCCCAATACCTCTAACTCTCCATTTAATAACTCTCCTCTCCTAATTTTAACGACACATCCATTTGTTCTCTAGGCTTCCTTAACTTGTTAATCTCATTCCAAAACTTTTTCTTATTTTCAACAAATTTGTTGTAACTCTTACCCACTCTCTCATTTGCTCTCTTTTTACATTGCTTCACCACTCTCTTAAAACCCCTCTCTTTTTCTCCATAACTCTTCTACTTTGTAAAAAACTTTCATATGCTAACTTTTTCTCCCTTACAACTCTCTTTACATCATCATTCCACCAATCGCTCCTCTTCCCTCCCCGCACCCACTTTCCTGTAACCCCAAACTTCTGCTGAACACACTAACACTACATTTTTAAACCTACCCCATACCTCTTCGACCCCATTGCCTAGCTCTCATTAGCCCATCTATCCTCCAATAGCTGTTTATTTTTTTACCCCAACTGCCTCCTCTTTTAGTTTATAAACCTTCACCTCTCTTTCCGATGCTTTATTCTCCTTGTATCCCATCTACCTTTTACTCTCAGTGTAGCTACAACTAAAAAAGTGATCTGATATATCTGTGGTCCTCTATAAACATGTACATCCTGAAGTCTACTCAAAAAGTCTTTTATCTACCAATACATAATCCAACAAAAATACTGTCATTTTGCCCTACATCATATCTTGTATACCTATTTTTTCCTCTTTTTCTTAAAATATGTATTACCTATAACTAAACCCCTTTCTTTTACAAAGTTCAATCAAAGGGCTTCCCATTATCATTTTCACTGGCACCCCAAACTTACCTACCAACCCTCTCTAAAGTTTCTCCTACTTTAGCATTCAGGTCCCTACCACAATTACTTCTCACTTGGTTCAAAGGTTCCTATACATTCACTTAACATCTCCAAAATCTATCTCTCTCCTCTACATTCCTCTTTTTCTCAGGTGCATTACACGCTTATTATGACCCACTTTTTGCATCCAACCTTTACTTTAATCTACAAAATTCTTGAATTTACACATTCATATTCTCTTTTCTCCTTCCATAACTGATCTCAACATTACTGCTACCCTTCCTTAGCTCTAACTCTCTCAGATACTCCAGATTTAATCCCATTTATTTCCCCCCCACCGAAACCCCTCTACCCCTTCAGCTTTGTTTCGCTTAGGGCCAGGACATCCAGCTTCTTTTCATTCATAACATCGCAATCATCTATATTGTAATAATAAAAATAATAATAATAATAATAATAATAATAATAATAATAATATGTTTTAATAGTATGTACAGGGGCCCCCTCAATAATCGTCCAGCCCGAAAGTCGTCCATTTCGGAAATACGTAGCCCGTTATTTCGTCAAAGCATTGGCTCGCAAATGGTCCGTTAACTCGCTAATCGTCCTTGTCTGGGACGCATACTCACGCTTGATCCGCCTGGGTCTCCCTTTCCCCAGGCAGTGTGCCATTGCTTACCAGTGAATGACGGTTCCCCTCACTTGCTCCTACGAAATATTTCAAAATTACGTGGACCCCGCATACCGGCGCCTTGCATAACGGCAATCCGCATACCGGACGCTTTGATCGCTAAAAATTTTGCCCCGCATACCGCCAAAAACCCGCTCAGCGCCCTTCGTCCGAGACGCGTCCAATGTGCGGCCTGACCCAGCCTCGTATGTTCCGCCGGTGGCATTGTTTACCAGCCAGCCTCTGCGGTAACATTCAAGCATACAATGGGGAATATTTCGTATTATTACAGTTTTTTCGGTGCTGTTTCTGGAAAATAAGTGCCCTTTGGGCCCAAAGAAAGCTTTTTAGTTCCAACCCTACAGCAATAAGGGTTAGAATTCCTATAAAAATGAAGAAAGAGATCATTGATAAGTATGAAAGTGGAGTGCGTATCACCGACCTGGTCGGTTGTACAAGAAACCCAAATCAACCATCTCTACTATTGTGGGCAACAGAAAGGCAATCAAGGAAGCTGTTCTTCCCAAAAGGGTTTTTAACTGTGTTTTCGAAACAAAGATCGCAAGTGAGGGAAAGATGTTGAGAGATCTTATTGGTGTGGATAAATGAAAACAGCTAGCAGGAGATGGGCGTCTCTCAAGCGATCATAAAGCGAAAAGGCTAGGAAGTTGCATGAGGATTTAATTAAAAAAAGGCCTTGCAAAATAGTGATGTGAGTGAATTTAAGGCCAGCAAAGGTTGGTTTGAGAGATTTAAAAAGCGTAGTGGCATACATAGTGTGATACGGCATGGTGAGGCTGCCCGTTCGGACCACAAAGCGGTGAAAAACATGTGCAGGAATTCAAGGAAATACATGAAACTGAAGGACTGAACTGAACAAGTGTTTAATTGTGATGAAACAGGCCTGTTCTGGAAGGAAATGCCAAGCAGGACCCACTTTTCTCAGGAGGGGAAAAAGGGACTCCCAGGACATAAACCCATGAAAGACAGGCTTACTTTGTTGATGTGTGCCAATGCTACTGGTGATTGCAAAGTTAAGCCTTTTTAGTGTATCACTCTGAAACTCCCAGAGCGTTCAGGCAAAAGAATTTTCCTCAAAGGGTAATTTGTGTGTGCTGTGGAGATCAAACAGTAAGGCATGGGTCACTAGGGACTTTTTCTATAACTGGTTACACCATGCATTTGCCCCCAATGTCAAGATTACCTAACTGAAAGAAATTAGAACTTAAGTGCCTCCTGGTGTTAGACAATGCCCCTGGTCATCCTACAGACGTGGCAGAGCGACTTTATGGGGACATGAGTTCATTAAGGTGAAGTTTTTGCCTCCTAATACCACTCCTCTCCTGCAGCCCATGGACCAGCAGGTCATTTCCAACTTCAAGAAAATGTACACAAAGCTATGTTTCAAAAGTGCTTTGAAGTGACCCAGACACTCGATTGACTCTAAAAAAGTTTTGGAAGGACACTTTAATATCCTAATTTTTGTAAACCTTATAGGGAAGGCTTGGGAGGGAGTGACTAAGAGAACTTGAACTCTGCTTGGAAGAAACTGTGGCCAGAATGTGTAGACAAAAGGGATTTTGAAGGGTTTGAGGCTAACCCTGAGAGGAGTTATACCAGTTGAGGAATCAATTGTGGCATTGGGGAAGTCCTTGGGGTTGGAGGTTAGTGGGGAGGGATGTGGAAGAGTTTGGGGGAGGAGGACAATGAAGAACTAACCACTGATGAGCTGATAGATCAACTTCAAGAGCAAGAGGCCAGACCCGGGGAAAACTGGTTCAAAGGAGGGAGAGAGAGAAATTGAAGGAATTGCCCACTTCAAAGATTAAGGAAAATGAGTGCAAAATGGCTTGAAGTGCAAACCTTTTTTGATGAAAATCACCCTCACACAGCTATTGCAAGCCGTGCTGGTGACTGTTACAATGACAATGTTGTGAACCACTTTAGACAAATCATAAGGAACGAGAGGTACAGGCCCCTATGGAAGATATGTTGTGCGAAAAAAGTCCCGTGACTCTGAAGTGGTCCTGTGGCATTAAAAAAAGAAGGGAAGTAACCCCAGAAAAAGGGCTTGCCACCTCAAGTCTTAATGGAAGGGGATTCCCCCTTTTAAAACACTAACACTCTCTCTTCCCCCCCTTCCCCTTCCCATCAATCATCACCAGATCTTCAATAAAGTAAGTGTCATGTAATTGTGCATGCCTTTTTCAGTTTGTGTGTACTAAATTAACATTTCATGTGGTAAAAAAAAAATTTTTTTTCATACTTTTGGGGTGTCTTGCAGGATTAATTTTATTTCCATTATTTCTTATGGGGAAATTCATTCACATACCGAACATTTCGCATAACAGCCAGCCCTCTTGCACGGATTAAGGTCGCCCATGCGGGGGTCCACTGTATTACATTGATTTTAGTGCTTGCAGTGCTAAATAAGGGTACCATGGCTCAAAGAAAACTTCTAGTGCCAGTTTTTGGTAAAGAATGTGAGAAACGCGTTATAAATTTTTGAAAAAGTTTGTAGAAAAATACAAAGGTGGTGGTGGTTTGAGTGAAGCAGTTGTGATAGTGGTTGATGGTGGTAGTGATGGTGGTTGAAGGTAGTAGTAGTGATGGTGGTAACAGTTGTAATAGTGGTAGAAGGTCATGGTGATGTTAAGCTTGACTGTTGCAACCCCCAATTTAGGTGTCTCCTGGTGGCAAATTTTAAAAAAAAAACAATTATTTTTCTAATGAAATGATAGAGAATCTTTTCCCGATTGATAATGACACCAAATAAAAAAAACGAAAATTTGATGAGAGAAAATCTGACGGAATTTTGTTAGCGAAGTTAGCAACCTCAGCGCTGTTTACAAAATCGCGATTTCGGCCACTTGAGCCCTATTTTCGGCTAATTCCTTTTTCCAGTCTCCGAAACTCATGCTATTTCTTTAGAAATCCATGTTGTTTCTATCGTTGAGTACAAGAAACTGCTCATTTACGATTATCAACTACCTAATAATGTGTCAGAAATTTGCAATTTTGGCCAGTTTCATGAATAATAAAAAATATGGACAATTTCAAAAATAAGGCCCAAGAATATGAACAATGAAGAGACATTCCTGGCTCTAAATTAACATTTTCTTTGCTCTTCAGTCATGTCTCCAAGGCCCCTCTGGATATTACTCTTGCTTTTCTATTTTGAAGTTTTATTCAAACAAAAAATAGAAGACTTACTATTATGCCGGACTACTGCAATATTGTAATTAATTGTATAAATCACATCAAACCATTCATGGACTGCAATTAGAATGGATAGTTGGAATTTATTGGACATTGGCATCATTTGTTTACTTTTGAACATTGGCAAAAATCACAACATTGCCCTACTTTGAGCTCCATTTCTTGGGTTCTTTTTATAGTAAAATCAATCCAAAATCACCCCCTATTTTCTATATGTTTTCCATACTATCTCAAATGAGACCAGGAACGAGAATACAACCATAAATACTATACGAAAATAGAACAAAGTCGGCAAATTTTTAATTAAAAAAATGGTCGTTTTAGTTTTTATTTTCTCATTTTGCACTGCAGTGCTCAGCAGGTTTTTTTTTAATGTGAACACTGTCCACACAGACGCCCATTCTCTCACATGTGGGTTCCTACCAGAGCTTTATCTGCGTTTGATTGTGTAAGCCGATGAATTTACGAGTTATACTATACTTCAAACAACGGTACCTGGTAAGACGGATATATACTGCCGCGAAAGTTTTGTTTCAAGATGGGTGTAATAAAATCTTGTATGTTAATAACATGTATGTTATTAACCTTTGTCTGTTTCAGGCCGCTCCTCTCTGAAACTGTCATTCGCTATGTCGCTCATTTTTGTGGCAGAAAATAAAAAACTTATTTTTTCACATCTTTGAAAGGCAATTAGAGAATCTTTTCCGATGGTAATGACACCAAGAATTGTCAAAATCTTTGGTCGGAAAAAACTATGGCAATGATGCTCCCGCGAAGTTAGCGGTCTCAGGCCTACATATGCGTAGTTCGGTCGATTTCGCCGACTTCGAGCCTAGTTTTCAGCCAATTCTTTGTTTCTCAGTTGTCCAAACTCATAGCTCATGTTCTTTATGATATCCATTTATCTATCAGCTGAGTACAAGGAAACCTCCCATTTACTATATTTGGCTCCTTTCCCCCCCCTCCTACCCATATGGGGTACACTCATGAAATGGCAATTTGGACAATTTCACACTAAACTATAAAAAGATGCCAAATTTCAAGAATAGGGTCAGAATACATACAAGAGTTATACATTCGTTGGTACTAAAATAACTTATGGGTCTGTTCAATAGTCACAATCTATAGGCCCCTATTATATTATTATTGCTTCTTGTCTATTTTGATTTCGCGTCATTTCATACAATAAAAATACAAAAAGTTACTGTTATGGCAGGATACTGCATAACTGTAAATATGGTGATAAATATATCAGTGCACTAGTGAAAGAAATTAGACTCCCCAGTGATGTGTATTGGGCGTGTTGTGTGATTATTTTACTCTTGAACATGGTAAAAATTCGTACATTTCTGCTATTTGAGCCTCAGTTTCATGGTCTTTTTCATTGTCAAAATGTATGAATATCATCTCTATTTTCTGTAATATGTTTTTACATTTATCACCTAAGACATGATAAACGACGAATACACGATTAATATCTATAGAAAAATACATCTCAAGAGTCGACGCGTTTTATCTCGCGCAAAAAACGATCAGGTTTTTTTTTTCTCATTACGCAAATGTGTGCTGCAGGACTTTTTTTATGTGGTGCACATACTGACCACACAGACCCATTCTCTCACATGTGGGCTACAGCTTTCTCCGCTGATTAGGGGCGCTAGAATTTTTGGTAAATATTACTGTCAGAAACATTGGATCGTAAGACGTCTTTTATACGTTGAAACAGTCAAAGGGTTAAATACCATAGACTCCACCAATGCCTCCACCACTGTGCAGATCCCTACTCACTCTCTCCGACCCCACGCAAACTGGCAGCCAGCCCTCCCACCACTGTGTGTGCTGAATGTTTTGTTTGTTCAATATTTGCTAGTTTATAACTACAGAATAAATAATGTAAACCCATTCATGAACTGCATATTTGGATATGGCGTATTAGAAAGGTATTGACGGTGAATCATGTGTTTACTCTTGAAACAGCAAAGAACATCCGCGCGCTCGCTCTATTCTGCCTATTGTAAATAATAACAATAGTAATAATAATAATTAATAATAATATATAAATACGATATAATTGAGAGGGAAATTGTACAAAAATACGTGGGAGTGGTTTGCACATCGTCAGGTGTGACTTTTGGCACTTATGCTGGATAGTGAAACATTAGTCTCCCGGCTCTTCCAACACATTTCACATAGAATTTCAGCCAGTTGATGCTCAGTGGTATATAATAACATGATATGGTTATAAATAATAATAGTACATATTACTAAAGACAACATGTATTATTATTAACATGTATGCTTATTACAATACCATTGCCTTCAATTCACTGCCTCTATCCACTCCTCAGTACTACAGACTCTCAAATTACAAGACAACACCAAACACAAAGTATTATTGTGAAATGTTTGGAAGAGCACGGGAGACTAAAGTTCACTCCAGCAATCAACAAAGTCTACACTGACGATGTGTCAACCACTCCCTGCGTATTCTTTGTCAAATTTTCCTTCTTCCAATTATCTCATATTTATTATTATATTATTATTACTATTGTTATTATTAGCTTGTAGCAGAAATGTTTAATTCTTTGCAGTGTGCAAGAGTAAACACATGATGTCACCGGTCTAATAACTCTTTCTTATAGCATTCCAACATGCAGTATGATGGGTTTTCATTAGTTACTACTTTAGTTTAATAGCAAATAATGAACAAAACAAAAAAACATCAACACATGTGTGGTGGGAGGGGCATGGCTACCAGTTGCGGGGGTCGGAGGGAGAGGTTAGGTAGGGACTCGCAAGGGTGGCGGGGAAACTTTAAATCTGATTTGGCAGCTGGGAATTTGGTGGCTGGAATTTGGCGGTGGGAGAATTCGCGACATGTGTGAAAACCTGTGAAAGTTGAAAACGTGGAATGTTTGGGATAGACCTCTACTTCCCAATCTCCAGGACTCTAAGTTCCGACCTGACAGTTTACCCTTAAAACCCCTTCATAAATGTTACTTTGCTCACAACTCCAACAGGCAGTTCTTTGTCACACAGAATCCATAAAGTAGCCTACTGCTCACCTTTTCCCTCTTTCAATTCTATGATTCACCTATACTTTTCTTAGACCATCCGATGGACACGTCCACTCCAAATATCTGAATACATTCACACCTTCCTCTTAATCTCTACTCAATTCTTGATATCCATAGTCTTTCATTTCACCTTAATCTTTTTGTTATACTCTTAACTTCTACTCTTTCACTGTATTGTCATTTTAATTTTCTTCTTTTGCCAACCCTACCTAATTTCATCCACAACCTCTGAAACTTCTCTTAACGAATCTCCCAAGTGCAACAGTGTCATCAGCAAAAAAGCAACCTGTGACAACTCCCTACTTTGTGTGATTCTTTATTTTTACTCCTCTGCCTCTGCCGCGCTAGACCCTCGTCATTTACTTCTCTTAAACCTCCCATCTTTTAAATATATTAAACAACCATGGTGACATCAACACGATCTTTAGTTCTAAGGCCTACTTTTTAATGGGAAATAATCTCTGCTTTCATCACATACTCTAACTTGAGGCACTCTACTATCTCATAAAACTCTTACACTGCTTTCAGTACCCTACTCCTACACCATACACTGCAAACATCTTGCACTTTGCCCCCCTATCCCCCTCTCTCATTTGCTTTTCTATCCATAAAGCCAAAAAACCTCTTTAGCTTATCTGAATACTGCTCACTTATATGTTTCACTGTAAACAACCTGGTCACACACCCCCTTCTTTCCTAAGCCTCCTTGTTTCATCTGCTATTCTATTCTCCGTCTTATTCTTAATTCTTTCCAATAATAACTCTACCATAACTTTACCAGGGATACTCAACAGACTTATCCCCTTAATTTTTTGCACTCTCTTTTGTCCCCTTGGACTTTATACAATATGAACTATGCATGCTCTCTGCCAATCCCTAGGTACCTTACCCTCTTCCATACATTATTAAATAATTGCACAACCACTCAAAACTATTATCCCCACCTGCTTTTAACATTTTTATCTTTATCCCATCAAACTGGCTGCCTTACCGCCTTTCATTTTACTACTGCCTCACGAACTTCCCCACACTCACAAACTGGCCTTCCTCACTCCTACAAAGATGTTATTCCTCTTGCCCTTACACGAACATCACAGTTCCATGTCTTCATCAACATTTAACAATTTCTCAAAACTATTCCCTCCATCTTCCCCAATACCTTACACTATCCATTTTAATAACTCTCCATCTCCTAATTTAACTGACCCACATCCATTTGTTCTCTTGGCTCTCCTTGAACTTGTTATATCATTCCAAAACTTTTTCTTCATTTTCAACAAAATTTGTTGATAACATCTTACCCATAACTTCTCTCATTTGCTCTCTTTTTTACATTGCTTCAGCCACTCTCTTAACTCTCTATTTTTCTCCATATACTTCTTCTACTTTGTAAAAACTTTACATATCGCTAACTTTTTCTCCCTTACAACTCTCTTTACATCATCATTCCACCAATCGCTCCTCTTCCCTCCCGCACCCCACTTTCCTGTAACCAAAACTCTGCTGAACAACTAAACTACATTTTTAAACTACCATACCTCTCGACCCCAGTGCCTATGCTCTAATTGCCCATCTATCATCCAATAGCTGGTTTATATTTACCCTCAACTGCTCCTCTTTTAGTTTATAAACCTTCACCCTCTCTCTTCAATGATGCTTTATTCTATTGTATCATCTACCTTTTTACTCTCAGTTTAGCTAAACTAAAAAAGTGATCTGATATATCTGTGGTCCCTCTATAAACATGTACATCCTGGAAGTTACTCAACAGTCTTTTATCTACAATAATAATCCATCATACTACATGTCATTTTGCCCTACATCATATCTTGTATATCATATTTTATCGACTCTTTTCTTAAAATATGTAATTACCTTGAACTAGAACCCTTTCGTACTACAAGTTCAATCTAAGAAGGCTCCATTATCATTTTACACTGGCACCCAAATATTATCCTACCACACCCTCTCTAAAGTTTCTCTACTTTAGCATTCAGGTCCCATACCACAATTACTCTTCACTTGGTTCAAAGGTTCGCTCTACATTTCACTTAAACTGCTATCAGATTCCATTAAAATCTATCTCTTCTTCCTCTACATTACTCTCTTCTCCAGGTGATACACGCTTAATTATGACCTACTTTTTGCTCCATCCTTCATTACTTTAATCTACATAGAATTCTTGAATTTACACATTCATATTCTTTTGTCCTTCCTTCCACCCAGAACTGATCCCATTCAGAACTATTACTGCTACCTTCCTTAGCTCTAACTCTCTTCAGACCTTACTCCTCAGATCTTTAGAATCCTCATTTATTTCACCCCCACCGTAAAAACTTTCACCGCCCCTTCAGCTTGTTTTCGCTTAGGCCGGGACATCCAGCTTCTTTTACATTATAACAATACAGCATCATTATATTGTAATAATACCAATAATAATAATAATAATAATAATAATAATAATACTAATAATAATAATATTATGTATAATAAGTATGTACAGTGGCCCCCCAATAATCGTTCTCCAGCCGAAAGTCGTCCATTTCGGAAAAACGTATACAGTCCCGTTTATTTCGTCTAACGCATTGGCACGCAAATGGTCGTTAACTCGCTAATCCGTCCTTGTCTGGACGCATACTCACGATCTTATCCGCCTGGGTCTTGACTTCCCAGGCAGTGTGCATTGCTTACCAGTGAATTGACGGTCCCTCTTCACTTGCTCCTACGAAATAGTTTCTAATGCAGTGGACCCCCGCTACCGTGAAAGCGCCTTGCACATAACGGACAATCGAGCCCCTACCGGACGCTTTGATCGCTAAAATTTTGCCCCGCATACCGCCCAAAAACCACGCCTCAGCGCCCTTCGCTCCGAGAGACGCTGTACAATGTGCGGCCCTGAGAGCCAGCCTCAAATGTTCCGCCGGTGGCATTGTTACCAGCTCCAGGGCCCTGTTCTGCTGGTAAACATTCAAGCCATACAATCGGAATATTTCGTATATATTACAGTGTTTTCGGTGCTGTTTCTGGTGAAAATAAGTGACCATGGGCCCCCAAGAAAAGCTTCTAGTTCCAAACCCGCTACAGTCAATAAGGGTTAGGAATTCCTTTAGAAATGAAGAAAGTGATCATTTGGATAAGTTGAAAGTGGAAGTGCGTATCACGACCTGAGTCAGGTTTGTTACAAGAAACCCAAATCAACTCATTCTATACTATTGTGTGGCAACAGACAAGGCAATCAAGGGAGGAAGCTTGTTCTTGCCAAGGTTTTTAACTGTATGTTTTCTCGAAGAAAAAGATCGCAAGTGATGGAGAGATGTTGAGAGACTCTTATTGGTGTGGAATGTAAATGGAAAACAGCTAGCAGAGACAGTATAGCGTTCTCTCTCAAGCGATCATGCCATCTGTAGCGAAGGCTAGGAAGAGTTGCATGAGCGATATAATGTAAAAGACAGGCCCTGCAAACTCTCGCTGATGTGACAGTGAATTTAAGGCCTGCAAAGGTTGGTTTTTGAGAGATTTAGAAGCGTTTAGTGGCATACATAGTGTGATACGGCATGGTGAGGCTGCAGGTTCGGACCACTCAAAGCGGCTGATAGAAAACATGTGACAGGAATTCAAGGTTGATTACATAGAAAACGGAAGGACTGAAACCTGTACTAAAGTGTTGAAATTGTGATGAAACAGGCCTGTTCTGGACAGAGAAATGCCAAGCAGGAACTACATCTACTCAGGAGGGAAAATGGCACTCCAGGACATAATGCCTATGAAAGACAGGCTCTTCTTTGTTGATGTGTGCCTCAATGCTACTGGTGATTGGCAAAGTTAAAGCCTTTCCATTTTAGTGTATCGCTCACTATGAAAACATCTCAGAGCGTTCAGGCAAAAGAATGTCCTCAAGGATTATAATTGGTGTGTGCTGTGGAGATCAAACAGTAAGGCATGGGTTCACTAGGTGACTTTTTCTATAACTGGTTACATCCATGTCATGTATTGCCCTCCCAATAGTCAATGATTACCTAACTGAAAAGTGAAATTGAACTCTATAGTGTGGATTCCATGGTGTTAGACTAAATGCCTCCTGGTCATCCTACAGACGTGGCAGACCTCAGTAGCGACTTTTTGTGGGGACATGAGCTTCATTAAGGTTGAAGTTTTTGCCTCCTAATACCACTCCTTCCTGCAGCCATTGGACCAGAGTTCATTTCCAAAATCTTAAGAAGAAACTGTACACTCATAAGCTATGTTTGCAAAAGTGCTTTGAAGTGACCACAGACACTCGATGACTCTAAAAGAGTTTTGGAAGGCATCACTTTTAATATCCTCAATTGTGTATACCTTATAAGGTAAGGCTTGGGAGGGAGTGATAAGAGAAACTTGAACTATGCTTGGAAAGAAGAAACTGTGGACAGAATGTGTAGACTCAAAAGGATTTTGAAGGGTTTGGAAGGCTAACCCTTGAGAATGGAGTAGTACAGTTGAGGAATCATTCCGTGGCATTGGGGAAGTCCTTGGGGTTGGAAGTCGTTAGTTGGGAGGATGTGGAAGAGTTGGTGGAGGGAGGAAATGTGAAAGAACTAACCATGATGATGCTGATAGAATCAACTTCAAGAGCTAAGAGGCCAGAGCTGGGGAACTGGTTCAAAGTGAGGGGAAGAGAGAAATTGAGGAATTGCTCTTAACTGCAATAAGATTAAGGATAATGTTGTCAAAGAATGCTTGTAAGTTGCAAACCTTTTTTTTTCTAAAATCCCTACACAAGCTATTGCCAAGCCGTGCTGGTGACTGTTACAATTGACAATGTGTGAACCACTATAGACAAAATCTTAAAGGAACGAGAGGTTACAGGAACTATGGACAGATATGTTGTGCGAAAGAATGTCAGTGACTCTGAAGTGGTCCTAGTGGCATTAAAAAGAAGAGGGAAGTAACCCAGAAAAGGACGTGCCACCTAAGTCTTAATGGAAGGGGATTCCCTTTCTAACACTACACTCTCTACCTCCCCATCGTCCTCAGTCCCATCAATCATCACTCAGATCTTCAAGTAAAAGTTTAAAAAGTGTAATGTAATTGTGCATGCCTTTTTCAGTTTGTGTGTACTAAAATTAACATTTCATTTGGTTAAAAAAAAATTTTTTTTCATTACTTTTGGGTGTCTTGCACGGATTAATTTTATTTCCATTATTTATTATGGGGAAAATTCATTTCACTTAACGAAACTTTTTCGCTATAACAGCCCAGCCTCTTGCAACGGTCATTAAGGTCCTTATGACGGTGGTGGTCCTACTGTTTATTACATTGATTTTAGTGCTTGCCAAAGTGCTAAAATGCTAACCCCAAGGCTCCAGAAGAAGTGCTTCTTCCTTGTGCCAGCTTTTTGGTAAAGAATGTGAGGAAACAGCGTAATATTGATGAAACATAAGTTTGTAGATAAAATATACAGGTGGTGGTGGTTAGAGTGGATAGCAGTTGTGGATAGATGTTGATATGGGTGGTAGTGATGGTGGTAAGAAGGTAGTAGTGATGGTTCCCGGTAACAGTTGTAATAGTGGTTTTTAGGAAAGGTCATGGTGATGGTGACTAGGGGTTCCTTCTTTAGTGATTCGCGACTTCTTACCAACTTCTCCAATGTTGTTGGTGTTATTTAGGGCTACAGAAAACACCACTGCTAGCTGCTGCTTCACACCATTATGGACGGCTTACTCTCAGGGGCCCTTTATATCCCTACATACATTACACAACACAATACCTCTCTTGACATATGTAATGGCTTATTTTATTCACTTCTAGAGTATATTCCTGTTTTTATGTTGTATTAATATTTATTTAATTGATTGGTTGTCATATTAGTTGAATTGCGATATAGATAAATAAGCGGTCCAGTCGTTGAATATTAGTGTCATAGATTCTCCAACAATAACTTTGCCATGCCCTCCCTCCTCAACAAACAGTCTCCAATAAGAAGACATAAAGGAAAATGGAGGAACACTGCAGTAGCCTGCCTTGTGTGTCCATACTAGGCTCGGTCCCTTCACGAAATCCAATTCCCATTAACAGAAAATAATGACTTATCCCAGCAATAAGCTCAGGTGGCAGAGGTCAGACGCTCAAATCACATCCAACCCGTACTCACTCATGTATTTATCCATCCTAAATTTGTGAAAATACCCAAGCATAGATTTTAGAGCAAAGAAAAGAGGAACACTGCAATAAGCCTGTTGGCCCTATTACTAGGCCAGTCCTTCCACCATTAATCCAACCCACTAGCAGAATATCAAATGCTACCCAAGCACATAAGCTCAGGTGCAGGTTCAGACTCAATCCAAACCCTCTCACTCATGTAATTTATACAAGCTAAATTTTGAAACTAACAAAGTCATGTACGCTTTTTAGAACATAACATAAGAAAGTGAGGAAACACTGCAATAGGCCTGTTGGCCCATACTAGGAGATCCTTAACAAATCGCCAACCTACTAACAGATACAAATGCTACCCAAGCAATAAGCTCAGGTGCAAAGTCTGTCTCAAATCCAACCCTCTTCATCATGTGTTTATCCACCTAAATTTAAAACTACCTCAATGTTTTTAGCTTCGATCACCCTTACTAGCATTCAGCTAGTAAGTAGTAACCAGTTTACCAAGTACGCAGTTTGGTACGATAGATCTTGTCGCAAAACGACAACCGTCTACTGCCTGGTCACTGTCTAATTCATATTCGCTGAACTGGCAATTATTCCAAAACCTCTTCGCACTGGTGACTGTGGCGCGGTATTTTTCCATTCCCGGTCAGTAAGTGTTACGAGTGTGAGCAAGGAGGCAAGGTAACGGCTGCGGGCTCTCTCTCATATCTGTAATTATACGTATAACAGCCTACGTGAGTATTTTTATCCTAATCCACGTGTCGAAACTCCCACATGATAAATCGGTAGACAGCGGTGTGGAGCGTGGATTTAATTTTTTAAGGGTAATTCAAGACGTTAGAAGGCTGTAGTGTAGTTAAGCGGCAGGGCGTCAATGGGTGAACCGTCACCCAACCAGCACTCCCTCACGCACCACCTCCAGCTGCCGTTTTTACTCCCCTCACAAGCCTTCAGCCTGCAAGCCTGTTGCAGCCGATTTTCAAGCTCCTGCTTAGTTCCGTGTTGCGTAATTGCTTCAATCTCCGAGTGGGTTGACCCGGATTTTGTCAATTGAGCCAGTTCAGTAGCCAGACTGTGGCAAGTTGAACGGCACCAGTCAGCACTATCATCAGCCTGTCTTCCTTTCATTCCAATAGACTCTCCTCCGTGCTTTTGTGCATCGTTACACGTCTTCCAGTCAGCAATTCTTGTCGGTTTTTAAGCCAGTCAGCCAACTCAGCTTCTAACCCAAGCTGAGATGAGAGATAGTAATGCCACGCCAAGTAAGAAGTAAGCCAAGTTCCTCTGAATGTGATTGTCCTATATCGATTTGTGCATTCCCTGTTGGATGCTAAGCGTGGTTTTCACCATTCCTGTGTTAGGCAGGAGTGGCTTTAAGCCACCTTCGTGGGTAGAGAGTGGATGTGCGCGCCAGTGAGCGCCCAAGCGAGAGTCACACCCACCACCACCACTCTTACTATCACACCCCCACCACCACCACACCAGCCATTTCCACGCATCTCCCTTGTGGCTGTTTGCACCTTGTACACGGGGTCCTATTACTTGTTTTGGCTCACAAATTGGTCAAGAGATTGGTAGTCGTGAGCGCCGATATAAACCCTATTATAGTAGTTCTCCTGAGAACTAATTCACCCCTTCATCGCGCACATTCTTGCACCCCACCCGTGCGGTAGGTGAACGTCAGACCCTCACGCGCGGACAACCTTAACACCCTTCTCCTCATCACCCCTCACCGCCCGGCTTACTACTCCAGGACTTCAGTGATATTTGTCCTGTGAGACATTTTTTTATTGCATTTTGTAACGACTTTTGACTGTGTGTGAGAATTTGATAGGTAAATATCATGATGGACTCTAAACACTTGTGTTTTCAGTATTTCTTTAAACTCATTATTTTTACAATATTTTTTCAGTGTTTTCACATTATCTTATATTTTTTTATTCTGTGTTTTTTCTGATGCTACTAGTCTGTAGTTAGTTATTATTGTGTGTGTACCAGTCAGTCACTCTTGGTGAGTGATTCATTTTTTTTTATTGAAATTCTTTCAGCGTTGTATTCTCCAGTTAATTGTCATTGATATTTCATGCACAGAGATATTCCACCCCAGTATATCTAAATTTTCCATTTATTTCTATGTGTGTCTTTTTTTTCGTATGCCAGCAGTGTCTCATTCCTCTAATTTTTTCGCACAGATGTGTACCATTATTTTTGCCAGCAAATTTTGGTCGATCTAGTCACAGCATAGATTTTGTTGATTAGTCAGTCAAACAGCAGGAATTTGTCTGTATAGGTATATACTAATTACTGTTGTGTGCCCCGGCCACTGTAAATGTGTTCTATTATCCTGTTTTTGTTTCTTTGTTTTATTTTTATTCATATTTTTTTTTACTTTCTTGAACAAATTCACTCTTGATGCAATTTTCAAAGTACTTTTAACGTTAAAGTGTTTTCTTTACTTACTGCTTGAGTTAAAATTGTTTTGTCTTAATTTCCAATTTAAGAGTTAAATTGATTTCAACGTTTATTTTTTTTTCTTCATTTTTTAATTTTTCATTTTACCGCTGAGTTTTCCCAGTGACACTTTATTAAGCAGTGTACTATTTCTACACCTTTATTTTGTTTGCATTGTTCTGTTTTTTTACAGTGAATTTATTTCTTTTATTGATATTTTTAGAAATTATATTTTAATTTTCGTCTTATGCAATTCATTAGAAAATACTTTAATTTCCAGTTAACAAGTTTATTAATTTTATTTTCTACTATTCACATTCGTTTAAAAAGATTTTATTAATTAATTTCGCTTTATTAGCAAAGGAGTAAGACAGTCATTTTGATTTAAATTCGGTCTCCTGTAACTATTTTTTACTGGTATATCTCAATGTGAAATTTGTTCTTTTTGGCCCAATAGTCCTTTAAATTGGTTTTTCCTGCTCTTGGACAGTGTATCATTAGACATTTTTTTTTTTATACGTTCTGCAGATTAGTTGTATATCTGTTTTATTTCGAATCTCTGAATTTTATATCATTTTTATTGCTGTCATTATTTTGCCATATATTGTCTTCTCGGTTACTTTGTCCTATTATTGTGTCTTCACATGTACTCCGTCAAGTTGATACTTTAGTGAATGTCGACACTCTGACCTCTCAGGCTACTGCTGGTCCTGTCATCTGTCCTAACAGTTACCTTATCGACGTGACAGAACGACCACCATACACCGACGAATATTATAGTTATACTCGTGATTCTCCTCTTGATGCGTTACCGCTTATTCAATAGCTCAATTGTACATAGTCTTGAAGCATGTTTTTGCAGCCATTCGTTCTCAGTGCTAGTGCTCTAAGGTGAAGGTCTCCTTCACAGAAGGAATGCCTTATCGACTTTGCTAAGGGAGCTACTTTATGATCTCCTGCTGCTGTTGTCAACGTTGGTTGATCTCTTGGATATGCGAGTGACTTAGAGGAAATCTTACTATGTGGTTCACAATATGAGGAAACTGATTCGTTCTTTCCTATGTCACAAGTAATAACAGCTGATCAATATGTCAGTTCTTTAGAGGAACTAGTGAAATGGCTACACCCATGAGGTAATGGATCAGTTGAGATGCATTATGCTGTTAGATTAGACATAAACTTTTATATCATTTATCAATGTACTGGTCCCAATAATCATCTTTTCTCCACTGAAGAGGCCGAAACCATGTTCAGGATATCACTTGCTTAAAAATAGCCGCTTTTGGAGCAATTAAAGAACTAAGTGCCGCCTGTCTTCTGTGTGTGCTTATGTGAGCTCATCCTCGCTAACTGTAACGATATGGATCCAATTAAAGCCTTTAAATCATGTACGTCCTTGTGCCACAGCTGGTACTTTCCCTGGTTATTAAAAGTAATGTTTCACATTTGCCTCAGTCGGCACCTCCTCTTGTTTGCGCCACAGAGACAATTTCGTGGTCGGCAACCATCTCAGTGATCACCAAGAACCAGTGTAAGAGTGTTATACACCTAGTAGTAATTCATAGTACCATTCATCGTAACCATAGTCGGCGGAGAATTGTTACAACTGTGGTTTCCGTGGCCATATTGCAAGTAATTGTCCTGTAGTTACCCTAAGAGACGTCATACGATGATGATTACTCAGATATTCCCTACTGTTATTATCATAGAATACATGGACATGACCACATCTGAGTGTAATGCTCTCTATAACCTTCAGTACTCTACGGTCTTTCCGTGGTCGTTCCAACAGCAGAACCCGTAGCTGGAAAACAGAATCTCGTGGTTTTCAAGATAACCAGGAACCAGGCTCATTTTCAATTCTCAAACTAACCAGAACAAGGCTCGTTCTTCCAATTCGGGGAATCCGAGCGCAACCAGTCAACCGTCCCATGGTGACAGTAGGTGATAATGAGTACACCATCCCGTTCACAATTCTATTTGAAGCCTTAAGCAGTCTCGAGAATGACAACCCTGGCTGATGATGTGCTTCACATGTTCTGACTGAATGATTTTGGGATGGAGTAGTTAGAACAAGTCTTTTCTGATGACAATCACCTTTTTGTTTGCACATAAATTCCAGTGCAAAACACCATAGGCCTATAGTGCATGCAATGGTTTATAAATGCGCCCGTTTCATTTTTTCATGGACTCTGGTGCGCAAGTCAAAAATTCTTAGGGTTCTAGTTTTGTTTAAGGATAAGATAGTTACGACTATGTCCTTCGCGTAGAACCGATAGTGTGTCCTCCCTAGTGGAGTATCTGGTTCTAACCTGTGTGGTCCAGAGGTCGGACTTCCCTAACACTTTTTATAAAAGGTAGAGTCTTACACTGCTTTTCGTACTTGTTGGCGACCTAGATTACTGTCCTGGTGACTTCTACTGGGATTTGCTTACATGCTGAGACACTTAGCGAATTGTACCTCGACCCTTAGTCGTATGCATGCACAATGACGACTTGTCGTTCCCATTTGTGCTGGGACTCGTTACAAGCCTTGGATCTAGATATCTGTTTATACTGCTGACAGAGCTATGCTGTACGGATTATGTCCTCTTTTACAAGCGCTAGAATGCATTCTCCAGTATGCTGTACCCAAGCGGTCAGGACTGGTTAGTTCTGTCACTCCCATCAGTGTTCCACTATACCTTCAGATTTGCAGGATAGTCCGATGCGCTCAAAGTGTCGAGGACGCTCAGATGGCCTTGAGTGCCACAAACCGATCCTGCAATGTCCCCTCGACTGTGAGTCTCATCATAAGTAGTTGTTTTTCCACTTTGGTGGACGCGGCTTGTCGGGAATACGCATTACTTGCAACCTAGTAAGGCGCCATCTCTCTGTTGATGTCACATGCCTTCTGCCAGAAAGACGTTTCTTGTTGCGGCTAGTGTCTCCTAGACGTGTATGTTGTTGTTCTAGTGTTCCAGCACCGCCCTTGGTGATAACGTCTAGTTGACAGTGATTCCTGCAAAGTTTAAATAGGTACTATTTGTGTGAACCTCCCTAATGTTGTAAGAGATAGTAAGATCCATTTCTACTGGCAACACCTTTCTGGTCACTCAGTGTTCGCTCAGAGCAAATACTATCTTGTTGACTTGTTCACTTATCTCTTACCTGTTCAGGTAGAGGATCGAGTTGTCACCTGACCGAGTGTAGTCTGTGTGCTTTTCTGTCGGGGAGACACTCATCCCACTTCTATGTGATCATATCCTATTCTCCAACCAGTTGAGGAGGAAAGACTTAGCTCCACACGACTGCCCAGATGAAGTCAAGCGTTTGTGTTTGACTCTTGTTTGAAACAAACGTCGTAAATGCCAATTGCTTTACCAGTGTGAGAAGATGGGTATTATAGAACGAAACTTTTTGTCTCCATGTATTCCACTTGTGACCTGGTTTACTGACCTATCTACATACTGCGTACAGAATTTGCCCTCATTTCACAAGTTGCTGTGCAGAAGAATTGATCAATCAAATGCTGATGATGGAGTTATTGCTCAACTAGCAATTTCACCTTGGGATTGCCACCCTTGATACTAGTACATAAGAAGGATTGGTATTAGGCGCCAGTATATTGACTATTAGGAAGTTCACGTCGAAAACCATTCCAGATCGCTTTTCCCACTCCCTTTATGGGTGGATGTTCTGATCTTTCGTACGTTATTTATATCGGAGATAACAAATGCTCTTTTCAACCCTTAGATTTTGTCGTACAAGGGTTTTGGCAAGTTCCCTCTTCCGAGGACAGCCAAGAGCTAACTGCATTCTCCACTTCTCTACTGGTCATTATCACTTACCCTCCGTGTGGGCATTTGGCATTCCTACGACGCCGTCCTATCACTGTTTCAAGGATCATGACTAATAGATTTTTAGGGTCTCATAGGTTATGCACTTATGGTGTACTAGATGAACGTATATCGTCATGTCTAAGACGTGGATGACACACTTTGAAAAGACTTGATGGTTAGAACTACTTGGTAGCTTGAAGAAGCCAATTTAAGGATAAACTGTTCAACAATGTTCATTTTTTCTGTTCAGAAATTAAGTTTCTTGGTCACGTAGTCACTCCTAGAGGGAGTTGATACGACCTGACCAAGTAAGTGAGTAACTGCAGTATGTTAAGCTTGACTGTTGCAACCCCCAATTTAGGTGTCTCCTGGTGGCAAATTTTAAAAAAAAAACAATTATTTTTCTAATGAAATGATAGAGAATCTTTTCCCGATTGATAATGACACCAAATAAAAAAAACGAAAATTTGATGAGAGAAAATCTGACGGAATTTTGTTAGCGAAGTTAGCAACCTCAGCGCTGTTTACAAAATCGCGATTTCGGCCACTTGAGCCCTATTTTCGGCTAATTCCTTTTTCCAGTCTCCGAAACTCATGCTATTTCTTTAGAAATCCATGTTGTTTCTATCGTTGAGTACAAGAAACTGCTCATTTACGATTATCAACTACCTAATAATGTGTCAGAAATTTGCAATTTTGGCCAGTTTCATGAATAATAAAAAATATGGACAATTTCAAAAATAAGGCCCAAGAATATGAACAATGAAGAGACATTCCTGGCTCTAAATTAACATTTTCTTTGCTCTTCAGTCATGTCTCCAAGGCCCCTCTGGATATTACTCTTGCTTTTCTATTTTGAAGTTTTATTCAAACAAAAAATAGAAGACTTACTATTATGCCGGACTACTGCAATATTGTAATTAATTGTATAAATCACATCAAACCATTCATGGACTGCAATTAGAATGGATAGTTGGAATTTATTGGACATTGGCATCATTTGTTTACTTTTGAACATTGGCAAAAATCACAACATTGCCCTACTTTGAGCTCCATTTCTTGGGTTCTTTTTATAGTAAAATCAATCCAAAATCACCCCCTATTTTCTATATGTTTTCCATACTATCTCAAATGAGACCAGGAACGAGAATACAACCATAAATACTATACGAAAATAGAACAAAGTCGGCAAATTTTTAATTAAAAAAATGGTCGTTTTAGTTTTTATTTTCTCATTTTGCACTGCAGTGCTCAGCAGGTTTTTTTTTAATGTGAACACTGTCCACACAGACGCCCATTCTCTCACATGTGGGTTCCTACCAGAGCTTTATCTGCGTTTGATTGTGTAAGCCGATGAATTTACGAGTTATACTATACTTCAAACAACGGTACCTGGTAAGACGGATATATACTGCCGCGAAAGTTTTGTTTCAAGATGGGTGTAATAAAATCTTGTATGTTAATAACATGTATGTTATTAACCTTTGTCTGTTTCAGGCCGCTCCTCTCTGAAACTGTCATTCGCTATGTCGCTCATTTTTGTGGCAGAAAATAAAAAACTTATTTTTTCACATCTTTGAAAGGCAATTAGAGAATCTTTTCCGATGGTAATGACACCAAGAATTGTCAAAATCTTTGGTCGGAAAAAACTATGGCAATGATGCTCCCGCGAAGTTAGCGGTCTCAGGCCTACATATGCGTAGTTCGGTCGATTTCGCCGACTTCGAGCCTAGTTTTCAGCCAATTCTTTGTTTCTCAGTTGTCCAAACTCATAGCTCATGTTCTTTATGATATCCATTTATCTATCAGCTGAGTACAAGGAAACCTCCCATTTACTATATTTGGCTCCTTTCCCCCCCCTCCTACCCATATGGGGTACACTCATGAAATGGCAATTTGGACAATTTCACACTAAACTATAAAAAGATGCCAAATTTCAAGAATAGGGTCAGAATACATACAAGAGTTATACATTCGTTGGTACTAAAATAACTTATGGGTCTGTTCAATAGTCACAATCTATAGGCCCCTATTATATTATTATTGCTTCTTGTCTATTTTGATTTCGCGTCATTTCATACAATAAAAATACAAAAAGTTACTGTTATGGCAGGATACTGCATAACTGTAAATATGGTGATAAATATATCAGTGCACTAGTGAAAGAAATTAGACTCCCCAGTGATGTGTATTGGGCGTGTTGTGTGATTATTTTACTCTTGAACATGGTAAAAATTCGTACATTTCTGCTATTTGAGCCTCAGTTTCATGGTCTTTTTCATTGTCAAAATGTATGAATATCATCTCTATTTTCTGTAATATGTTTTTACATTTATCACCTAAGACATGATAAACGACGAATACACGATTAATATCTATAGAAAAATACATCTCAAGAGTCGACGCGTTTTATCTCGCGCAAAAAACGATCAGGTTTTTTTTTTCTCATTACGCAAATGTGTGCTGCAGGACTTTTTTTATGTGGTGCACATACTGACCACACAGACCCATTCTCTCACATGTGGGCTACAGCTTTCTCCGCTGATTAGGGGCGCTAGAATTTTTGGTAAATATTACTGTCAGAAACATTGGATCGTAAGACGTCTTTTATACGTTGAAACAGTCAAAGGGTTAAATACCATAGACTCCACCAATGCCTCCACCACTGTGCAGATCCCTACTCACTCTCTCCGACCCCACGCAAACTGGCAGCCAGCCCTCCCACCACTGTGTGTGCTGAATGTTTTGTTTGTTCAATATTTGCTAGTTTATAACTACAGAATAAATAATGTAAACCCATTCATGAACTGCATATTTGGATATGGCGTATTAGAAAGGTATTGACGGTGAATCATGTGTTTACTCTTGAAACAGCAAAGAACATCCGCGCGCTCGCTCTATTCTGCCTATTGTAAATAATAACAATAGTAATAATAATAATTAATAATAATATATAAATACGATATAATTGAGAGGGAAATTGTACAAAAATACGTGGGAGTGGTTTGCACATCGTCAGGTGTGACTTTTGGCACTTATGCTGGATAGTGAAACATTAGTCTCCCGGCTCTTCCAACACATTTCACATAGAATTTCAGCCAGTTGATGCTCAGTGGTATATAATAACATGATATGGTTATAAATAATAATAGTACATATTACTAAAGACAACATGTATTATTATTAACATGTATGCTTATTACAATACCATTGCCTTCAATTCACTGCCTCTATCCACTCCTCAGTACTACAGACTCTCAAATTACAAGACAACACCAAACACAAAGTATTATTGTGAAATGTTTGGAAGAGCACGGGAGACTAAAGTTCACTCCAGCAATCAACAAAGTCTACACTGACGATGTGTCAACCACTCCCTGCGTATTCTTTGTCAAATTTTCCTTCTTCCAATTATCTCATATTTATTATTATATTATTATTACTATTGTTATTATTAGCTTGTAGCAGAAATGTTTAATTCTTTGCAGTGTGCAAGAGTAAACACATGATGTCACCGGTCTAATAACTCTTTCTTATAGCATTCCAACATGCAGTATGATGGGTTTTCATTAGTTACTACTTTAGTTTAATAGCAAATAATGAACAAAACAAAAAAACATCAACACATGTGTGGTGGGAGGGGCATGGCTACCATAGAAAATTTAGGGCTCTTAAAATTAACTTAAGTTTAAACAAGCAATGTGAAATAAGGATAAAACATTATTGTAAACAGATAACTTTTAAAGCACAAATGAGTATTACAAAGACAGGTCATAACCTCTCTTCCCTCTCTCCTCCTCCCTGTCTTTCATTCATCAACAACAGCCTTCAATAAAGGTAACTCATGTTGAATGTTCATTCTTTTGTGCATGTAAATCTAACTTTTAGGTAAAAAAAAAAATTGTTGTTGATACTTCTGGGTGTCTGGAATGAATTAATTGGATTTACATTATTTCTTATGGGGAAAATTGATTCGAAAATCGTCTATTTCGATAATAGTCCCACTTCCAGGAACTGATTAAGGATGATAATTGAGGGACCACTGTATAATAATAATACGTATAATAATAATGCGTATAATAATAATAGTATAATATAATACAATAATAATAATATAATATGTATAATAATAATACATATATAATAATAATGTACTACATAATAATAATTATAATAATAAACAGCTTCAAAATGCCGTCACTAGATGGCAGTGTTTACCACAACAATGAGGGAGCAGTTGGGCTGCCTCCACCTGTTAAATAATGACATTTTATTCTAGAGTATGTATCAGGTTTCTGTTATTTATATTGTTTGTTATGTTATATTAGATGAACTGTGATAGATAAATAAGTCGTATAGATATTAGCAAAATTACTTAAGAAGTATTTTGTCCGGTCTCCAGACACTCGTCCACCGCCGACACCGCCCATACCACTACATGAATGACATATTTTATTCATTTTAGAGTATGTATCAGGTTTCTATGTTATTTATATTGTTTATTTTGTCAGATGAAGTGAGATAGATAAATAAGCGTCGAGTTGATATTAGCGAAATTATTGAAGTACAGAATTCCACTGGAATGGACTAATTGCATTTCAATTAATTTAAATGAGGAAAATTGACTCTGCAAACGATGCAAATCCAGTTGCGAGCAAGGTCATGGAACGGATTAACCCCTTGACTATCGCAACCCCCAATCCTGAAGTGTCTCCTGGTGTCGCAAAATTTAAAAAAAAAAAAAAAATTCTTATGAAATGATAGAGAATCTTTTTCCGATTGTAATGACACCAAAAACATGAAATTTGATGGAAAACTGGCGGAATTACGCTCTCCCAAAGTTAGTGACCTTGGCGATATTTACAAATCGCCGATTTCGCCCTCTATGAGCCCTATTTTCGGCTAATTCCATTGTTCCAGTCGACCAAACTCATAGCTGTTTCTTTAGAACTCCATTTTTTCTATTGATTGAGTACAAGAAACTGTCCATTTACCGATTTCAACTACCCAATAACGTGGTCAGAAATTTGCAATTTGGCCACTTTCACGAAAATTAAAAAATATGACAATTTCAAATAAGGTCCAGAATGAACAATGCAGACATTCCTGGCTCTATAATAACATTTTCTTAGTTCATCAGTCACATCTCTAAGCCCCTTTGATATTTACTCTTGCTTTCTATTTTGAATTTTTATTCAAACAAAAATTGAAGATTTACTGTTATGCAGACTGCTGCAATACTGTAATAATTGTATAAATAACATAAACCCATTCATGACTGCATATTAGAATGGCTACTTGGACATTTATTGGACAACGACATCATTTGTTACTTTTGAACATCGGCAAAACTCAAACATTTCCCCTACTTTCAGCTCCATTTCCCGGTTTTTTTTATAGTAAATTAATCAAAATCACCTCTATTTCTATAATATGGTTTTCCATTCTATCAAAAAGGGACCAAAAAACGAGAATACAACCATAAATACTATACAAAAATAACCACAAATTCGGCACTTTTAAATTAAAAAACGGTCAGTTTTTTTCTTTTTCATTATGCACTGCATGCTCCAAGATTTTTTTTAATGGTGCACACTGACCACACAGACCCATTTTTTCACATGTGGGGCCCACCGCTTTCTCCTGCTTTTTTAAGGT
>NC_069473.1:60165-78997 GCF_026875155.1 Cherax quadricarinatus
GGTATGGAGTGTGTAGATTTTGTTTTGAAAATGTGAGGCTGTGATTGTATTTCTGTACATATCTATTGAGAATACAGTTATATTTTTATAGTAGTAGTTTACATAACCTGTGAAGAGGGCTGGTGAAATGGTATCAGAGACACTCAAGATGATCAGCCATGATGTAAGTATTACCCCTAGACAGATAAGGCCATTAAGTAAAAAGCTACCCCACACTAGAACATGTAGTGAGAACCTTACTATCAAAGTAATAAAAGACCTACCAACGTAACAATAAGAGACATGAACTACTTCAATGTGTGAGTAACTTTTCAGACGCCTTTACTGATATTCCAGGTGTTACCTCCACGGTAGTCCATAAGATTGACTTAGTGACAGACAATCCTATCAAACGAAAATTATACCCAGTTCCAGTTCACCTTAGGGATGCATTTGACCGAGAGGTAGACAAATTATTAAAACTAAAGATCATTGAACCTTCAGTATTTTCATATTCTTCACCAGTAGTCATGGTTAAGAAGGAGGATAATTCATATAGACTTGCTATTGACTTCAGAGGCCTTAATGCTATAACTCGGTGGGATGCTGAGCCTATGCCCTTAATAGATAGCGATATACACAAATTTTATGACTCTTCCTTCTTTTCAGAGATTGATATTGCGCAGGCATATCATCAAGTAATGTTAGATCCTTCTTCTAAGCAGTACACCGCTTTTCCTACACACCAAGGACTGATGCAGTATAGAACTATGCCCTTCGGTTTGGTAACTGCCTGTGCTACCTACGTGAGACTGATGAGAAAGGTCTTGGGTAATATGCCAAATGTTTCAGTTTATTTTGATAACATATACGTAATGACATCTACGTGGGGCGAACATATCCAAACATTAACATCAGTTTTGCGTAGGTTACGCTCACATGGCCTCACTGCCAAGCCGAAGAAATGCTTCCTTGGGTATAACAAGATTAGATATCTTGGACTGATACTTTCTAATAACTCTCTGCAGCCTCTCCCCAGTAAGATCAAAGCTTTATTAGAATTTAAATTCCCCAAAACCAAGAAGCTCATGCAAAGCTTTCTTGGTTCTGTAAATTTTTATGCACGGTTTATCCCGAACCTTACTGATCTTACAGGCATCTTATCCGACTTTCTTAAAAAGTCTGTGAAGGAACCTCTTGAACTTTCCGACGTAGCTCGGGATAAGTTTAATGAGATTAAAAGTATCTTTTCGAAAGACCCTATACTTAAGATTCCTGATATTAATAAAACATTTTGTTTGAGAACTGATGCCTCCAATACTGGCTTAGGTGCGGTGTTACTACAATACCATGATGGTACTCCCTTCCCTGTATGCTTCCTAAGCCGGAAACTCCTTCCCGCAGAAACAAGATACTCCACCATAGAAAAGGGTCCTGATGAGGTTTTTTCAAGGGTTCTTAAGGAATGCAAAATGGAAGTCTGTGAACCATTAACTAATATTTTTAATTTATCTCTTCAAACAGGTGTAGTGTCTGATATGTGGAAGATGGCTAATGTAATTCCTATTTTTAAAACAGGGGACAAGTCGTTACCGTCAAATTACCGCCCAATAAACCTGACCTCAATTGTAGGCAAATTACTAGAGTCAATTATAGCTGAGATTATAAGAAGCCATCTCGATAAGCATAGCTTGATTAATGATACTCAGCATGGATTCACAAGAGGCCGGTCTTGTCTAACTAATTTATTAACTTTCTTCAGTAAAGCTTTTGAGGCTGTTGACCACGATAAAGAATTTGATATTATTTACTTAGATTTTAGTAAGGCATTTGATAGAGTTCCGCACCAAAGACTGTTGAAGAAAGTAGCAGCTCATGGCATTGGGGGAAGGGTGCTCTCGTGGATCGAATCATGGCTCACAGATAGGAAGCAGAGAGTGTCCATAAATGGGGTTAAATCCGAGTGGGGATCAGTAACAAGTGGCATTCCACAGGGATCAGTCTTGGGCCCGTTGTTGTTTATAATATATATCAATGATCTTGATGAAGGAATTACTAGTGATATGAGCAAATTCGCCGATGACACGAAGATAGGTAGGATAATTGATTCAAACGTAGATGTTAGGGAACTTCAGGAGGATTTAGACAAACTCTACTCTTGGTCAGAAAAGTGGCAGATGCAGTTCAATGTAGATAAATGCAAGGTTCTGAAGCTCGGGAGTGTCCATAACCCTAGCACTTATAAGTTAAATAATGTAGAAGTTAGCCATACAGATTGCAAAAAGGACTTGGGGGTTATGGTAAGCAGCAACCTTAAACCAAGACAGCAATGCCTAAGTGTACGTAATAAGGCAAATAGATTACTGGGATTTATATCAAGAAGTGTAAGCAACAGAAGTCCAGAGGTCATACTGCAGCATTATACATCATTGGTAAGGCCTCACCTAGATTATGCAGCTCAATTCTGGTCTCCATATTACAGAATGGATATAAATTCGTTAGAAAACATTCAGCGTAGGATGACTAAATTAATACATAGCATTAGAAATCTTCCTTATGAAGAAAGATTGAAGACTCTTAAGTTACATTCACTTGTTAGACGAAGAATGAGGGAAGACCTGATCGAAGTGTATAAGTGGAAGATAGGTATTAATAAAGGGGATATTAACAAGGTCTTGAGGATATCTCTCCATGAGAGAACCCGCAGTAATGGATTTAAATTAGATAAGTTTAGATTTAGAAAGGACATAGGAAAGTATTGGTTTGGAAATAGGGTAGTTGATGAGTGGAACAGTCTACCTAGTTGGGTTATTGAGGCTAGAACTTTGGGTAGTTTCAAATTTAGGTTGGATAAGTACATGAGTGGGAGGGGTTGGATTTGAGTGGGACTTGCACATCAGAGCTTATTTCTTGGGAAGCTTTGAAAATTGGGTTGGTCAAATGTTTGTTAGTGGGATGGATTGTAAAAGACCTGCCTAGTATGGGCCAACAGGCCTGCTGCAGTGTTCCTCCTTTCTTATGTTCTTATATTGTGTATATCAATGGTTCATCCAATTATTTCTCTGACTGGTTAAGTCGTGACAGTCAGTAGAAGATTTGTTGCCTTACGCGACTTCCACATGTTAGAACTTTTTCCTCGCCTATTCTTCTTGTACTCCTTGACTATAAGTCTTGGTATGGGGGAGTGTGAGGGAAAAGTTCAATAGATAGGAGTAGCAATATAGTAACGATAGTTTCATTGCCGGCTACTAGTTAAGGTAGGGTAAGTCACGCTCCCGTTTTTCCCGCCTTTTCTCCCCCCCCACCCCTAAAGTGATAGTTTGATTGCCGGCTGCTTGTTAACGTAGGGTCAGTCTAGCTCCCGCTATCCCTTCCCCTCCCTCTTCCACCCCCTCCCTCGAAAGGTGACGTGTGGGGCTCTGGTCAAACAGTAAATCACTCGACTCACAGCTCCCAACACTACTGTAAGTACATGCCTGCCTTGTATTCTAGTGGATTTATTGGTTAAAAGCTTCACTTTTGACCAATAATAAACTTAGTCCTTTAAGTCTTGCTCTAGGTTGACTGTTGTAATAATCACCACGTCTTTTGAGTAATGTACACTGCCATGGAGAGTGATTATTTAAGCAGTGGGTAACCTGTCTATCTCTTCAGCTTGGATGACAGTGAGGGTCACCTGTCAATCAATGAGCAGAACAGGAGAAGGACTAACGTCCTGGAGACGTCCCCATTTTGTATGGAACTACCTGTGCACCTGTATGAAATTGCAGGACGTAACCCCACATCATTGCAGCGGTAAAGAACCTGCTTTCCTGTCATCGGGATACTACTCGAGGCTCTATCTACTGTGAAGAACTAGCCAGTGGGTCGTAACCAACACCTGCGACCCCCCCCTATCATCAGCAATGGCTACGATTTCAACAACAGTGTCACCAACACCAGACACCCCTATCTACATTAGCGTTGAATTCAGTTATCATTTATATTTTTCATTTTTCATTTTCTTTAAGGTAGGATTAATATTTCATATTTAAGTGTTTTACATTTTATATTTTCTACATAATAAAGTGTTTATGTTTGTCTGTTATTATTTCTTTTTCTTTTCACTAATTTTCCTGAGGAGGAGCCAGCCTGGGTAATACTGTCTGAAGTTGTTACAGGGCTGAGTAAGCCTTCACACATAACACAATTCACAAACACAGCTAGCTTGTAGCAGAGACAGACTGAACATGTATGAAATACGAACACTGGGATGATGGGGTGGTGTCGGGGAGTGGTAGGGGATGGAGGGAGGGCTCCCTGGCTGCTCCACAACAAGGCGGTCGCTTGAGCAAGAGAATTTTTTTTCTTTCCCACAAACTGAACCATGTTAAATTAATTTTACGACTTGTTACATAAAATTGGGCCGCAATCCTTCAATCGAGCAATACCCGAATCGTGCTAAATGATGGTCTACTGTATATTTCTTGATTTGTTTTTTAGAGAGATAATAATCATGGTAAACTCGGTGGGCTCTGTTCATGCAAGATAGAGGGATGTTGGGAAGTTTCCATATTGATAATCATTAGCTCAGGCATTGCTATTTGGAATTTTACTGGTCAGATGTGATCCTATGGTTGAGAAGAAGTCGTTTATTTTGTTATCTGTATCACTAGGCTGGAGTTTTGGTTCATTTGGTTTAGTTAGTGCAATATTACTAGCTTTGTTCAGTTTGTGGGTACCCAGGATCTGAGTGTGTCTTTCAGGTCCTTTTTATATTTCCTCTCGTTTTAGTGAATCTGTTAGAATAGTATAGTTACTTGGACTTTCTGATTAATTTAGTGAGGACTGACTTAGTGTTTGATAAATTCTTTAGTTATTAAGCCCCTTCTATATTGTTTTTTATATTGAGGTTTCATATTGATGGATCTTAGAATGTTGTTAGTAAGCCATGTGGAACTTACTCTTTTATTAGTGATCTGTTTAGTTTTTATTGGACAATGTTATATAGTCTGTTTTTGATTAGAAATATGTCTACCCATTCATTGATGCCAACAGCATTGGAAAATTCTGTAGGCCAGTCAACTGAGGTTAGTTCTGCATTGAAGTTACATATTGATGCCTCATCATGGAGTTGAAAAGAGAACTTATTATGTTTTATAGATTGCTTACAAATATTTGTTAGGAGGAAAGTTGGGTGGTGGACAGTAGTGTTGGCCATGATTATCCCCACTTTAAGGGGGGCTAGTATGTTTGTCCATATACGGTCAATTATGGTTGCACTTGCCTCAGTCTTGTTGGTTTTGTAAGTGGGACCAAGTACAGTGGACCCCCGGTTTACGATATTATTTCATTCCAGAAGTATGTTCAGGTGCCAGTACTGACCGAATTTGTTCCCATAAGGAATATTGTGAATTAGATTAGTCCATTTCAGACCCCCAAACATACACATACAAATGCACTTACATAAATACACTTACATAATTGGGAGCTGATCGTAAACCGGGGGTCCACTGTAAATCAAGTCCTAAACAATATAAGCTGGGAAGATAGATTAAGCAACACAGACCCCAACTTATGCCTAGAACAGATTAACTCGGTGGCACTAGATGTATGCTCAAGGCTTATTTCTGTAAGAAAAAGGAGTAGATGTAAAATAGAAAGAGACAGGCGCTCCCCTTACAGGCGATGGAGAAGAATAACAGAGCGGCTAAAAGAGGCCAATATATCTGAAATGTGTAGGGAGTCACTGGTCAGAGAAATAGCAAACATCGAACTTAAGCTAAAGGAATCTTATAGGAATCAGGAATCGCGGGAAGAACTAAAAACCATAAATGAAATCGGAAGAAACCCAAAATATTTCTTTTCTTGTGCCAAATCAAAGTCGAGAACAACATCCAGTGTTGGGCTCCTACTTAACCCTTTCAGGGTTTTGGCAGTACTAGTACGGCTTACGCGCAGGGTTTTTTGACGTACTAGTACGCATAAATTCTAGTGCCTTTAAATCTCACGGGAAAAGGCTGGTTGGCCCAGATGTGAGAGAATGGGTCTGTGTGGTGGGTGTGTGCAGTAGAAAAAAAATCTGGGACCCAGTGGCGCATTGTGGGAACGCCATTTTAGTTCACTTTGTCCACCATGCCTCGCGGTAAGAAGCTCTTCACTCCTCGGAGAATTGGGACACTTTTGTTCCCCAGTGACAGTTCTAATACAGATGGAAGTGCCAGTGAAGATGAGTTTCAAGGTTTTGGTGAGGTTTTGACCGAAACTAATGACCATAATATCAGTAATAGTGAGGAAAACCCAGACGACCCTCAGCCTTCCACCTCTGCTGCTGGGCCGTCTTGTTCACTCTCAGTTGTACCAGAATCAAAGAGGCAACTCCTATTTTCCCAAATCCCAGACTCAGATGTGAGCATTTGTGATGATAGTGATAGTGATTATGAACTACAAGCTCTTCAAACTAGTTCCAGTAGTGATAGTGAAGTGCAATATTCCCCAGTGAAGCATCAGTATATACGACAATATATGCGCTCTGGTAGTGTGCCATATGCTTTTCCCAAAGGGGAAAGGAGTACATCGCGGAGTACATCCGTGGCTGTACAACAGGAACTGACAGTGAAAATGACAATGATACTGTTGCAATTGGGATGGAAAATGTGCATGGGGGGTGGCAGTGGTGGTGCCAGCCGTGAGGCACCAGCAGTGGCCCATGCTGCCACCCACGCTGCCACCCATGCCGCTGCCTCAGCTGATCTACAACAAAGGCCACCATCTCCCACCCACCCACCCACCACACCACCCTCCACAACCACAACCTCCCACAACCTGTCATTGCCAGTCCCCACCAGCAGACGCACCTGGGATTGGCAGGAAGCTGTCAGTTTTATTCCAAATCCCCACCAGTTTGATGACAGCCAAAGTGGAATACGGCCATGTTGTACACTGGGAAACAATGCCAGTGAACTGGAATGTTTTGAGTTATTCTTTGACAAAACCCTGATGGAAAGTATGTCATGGAAAGCAACACATACTACGGTACACTATGGCCCAAAAACAATACTTTCACCCAAATCACGTCTACACCGTGGAAGCAGACAACTGTGGCTGAGATGTATCTTTTCTTTGCCACAATAATGCTTATGCCAAAATATGTTAAGCACAGTGTGAAATCGTACTGGTCAAAAGACCCCCTGAATGCAACCCTATGTTTCAAATGATATAATGCCAGTGAATTGATTTGTGCTACTGTTACGTATTCTTCACTTCTCAGACAAAACCAAGCCTGACAGAAATGACAGGTTATATAAGATTAAGCATGTGTTTGTGTATCTGAAAGAAATTCAATATGCATTTTTATCCTTCAGGGAAAACTTGTAATTGACGAGTCTTTGATTCTGTTCAAAGGAAGACTCTCAAGCAGTAAAATACCAAGCAAGAGGAAACGCTGTGGTATAAAGTTGTTTTTTGCTTTGTGATTGTTACAGTGGTCTGGTATTGAATATTATTGTGTACACTGGAAGTTATACATTGCAAAATACCAGGAAGTTATTGGGCATCTCTGGTGATGTGGTTAGAACAATGATAGAACCATACCTTGGCAAGGGGCATATATTATATACAGATAACTGGTACACAAGCCCCACACTCAGTGATTTTTTGCAAATGAACATGACAGATGTGTGTGGCACAGTGCGTGCAAATCGGAAACATATGCCCAGGTTTGATGCTGGCACTCGTAGAGGTGAGGTGCAGGCATTTGCTGCCAATGACATCATGGCATTTTGGTGGCATGACAAACGAGATGTCACACTGTTGTCATCAGTTCACCCTAATGAAATGGCAGACACTGGCAGGCAGCATAGAGAAAGCAATGAACCCATTTTAAAACCTGCAGCTGTGATGGACTACACCCTCAGTATGCATTCAATGGACAAATGTCACATGCAGATTGGGTTTGCTGATTGTGTTCGCAAGAGTTATACGTGGTACATAAAACTCTTTTTCCATCTTCTGGACATTTCCATGCTGAATGCTCATAATATGTATAAGATGAGGACCAGAAACAAATCACCATATGGCGAATTCTGTTTGTCTGTCATCAGACAAATAGTATTCAAGTACCAAGGAACAACACCTGCAATAGACCGCCCACCAAATTTTTAACAACTTCCTTCTCGTTTCAAGCATGGTGATCACTTCTTGGTAAAACTGCCTGCTACTGCTTTCAAGAAAAAGGCTCAGAAGAGGTGTTACGTCTGTGCACATACAAAAAAAAAACGCTCACAACACAGAGACACTCGTTTTATGTGTGAGGAGTGTAAAACTCCACTGTGCATGACACCATGTTTCAAAGACTTCCACAGGCTGCAGAACTTCTAGAAACATTCCCTGTGACTGTATATGTGTATATAAAATATAGAAAAATAGTAATAAACAACATTTCATATCATTTGTTTGTGTAAATATTTTCTGTAAACAAAACAATGACAACAGTGTTTATGCCATTATTGTGTAGTATTGAAAAAGAAATAACTTACAAAATACTGATCATATTGGTCTCACAGGCCATAAAAGTTACTTGGAAAAAGAAAAATTAAAAAATAATAGAAAATAGTACATAAAACACTAAATAAAAGAATACCGGGTGACGGCAGTCGGCGATGTTACCACATGATACTCTCTTTCTGTAAACTTCATGCCTCCATATCTCGTTAAGTATTGATGGTAAAAATTTTTTGTTTAGCCTATAATGTTTAGATTGGGTAACACCAGAGCCCTTCTATGTGTACAGGAGGGCCCCGCTTTACGGCGTTCCGCTAATACGGACATTTCAAATTATGACCAAAACTCACTATACGGCTCCCCCCACCTGACTTTCTAATACGGTCACCGTGCCCCACCCTGTTTGTTTACATTCTCCATGAGCTCAGTAAGCACTAAGTCTCTCCATTTTGTCTGGAAACTCCAAAATTTCAAATGTTTTTAAAAGTTATTTCATATTTTATATATTACTCTGATAATTATACTTATGTATACCTGTACCTAAATAAAACTTACATACATCAAGTCATTTAAATGTCGTATATTACGTTAATATACACATTTTCATTAATCCATACCATGATATTTTTTTCAAAATTATATAATAAACACGATGCATAACATATAAATAAGATAAATACACCCCACAGTAGAATAAATAAACATAAATGTGAGATGTGAGCAGACGACTTCCACAAGTGACGCCATAATAACAATACTCAACGAGTCTCATTAAATGTCGTATATTACGGTAATATACACATTTTCATTAATCCATCCATGATATTTTTTTCAAAATTATATAATAAACACGATGCATAACATATAAATAAGATAAATACACCCACAGTAGAATAAATAAACATAAATGTGAGCTGTGGTAGCAGACGACTTCCACAAGTGGTGATAATAACAATAGTCACCGAGTCTCATTAAATGTCGTATATTACGGTAATATACACATTTTCATTAATCCATCCATGATATTTTTTTCAAAATTATATAATAAACACGATGCATAACATATAAATAAGATAAATACACCCCACAGTAGAATAAATAAACATAAATGTGAGCTGTGGTAGCAGACGACTTCCACAAGTGGTGATAATAACAATAGTCACCGAGTCTCATTAAATGTCGTATATTACGGTAATATACACATTTTCATTAATCCAGCCATGATATTTTATTCAAAATTATATAATAAACACGATACATAACATAAAAAGATGATAAATACACCCCACAATAGAATAAATAAACATAAATATAAGATGTGGGAGCCTGGTTTGTTTACTCTGTGCCTGGCCTGTCACCTCTCATGTACTCATTCTTTCTCTCTCTCATTATTCGTTTTATCTCATTTACTTACTCCTGACCCTACATTAAGACTACAAATATTCTAAGGTAAGTAATGAGTGAACTGTATATACATTTTATCGCTCTGGGATGCTTAAATATCATAGAATAGTATGTTTTGGGTGGGGTGGCCTGGTGAGGCTATTACAATACATACCACACTTGATTTCTTACAATAAATACTACTTGTCTCACCCTAGATTAAGACTATAATTATTTTAAGGTAAGTAATGAGTGCACTATGTGTGTATTGTACCTTTTTATTGTTTTTTGATGCCTGGTTCTATTGCTAACTTAATATATGTTAGTGTAAACTTGTTATCTAGTGTTTGTATGCATTTATAAGTGGAAAAAAAGGGTGTTCCACTTTACGGCGATTTCGCTTTACGGTGGTAGCCTGGAACCTAACTGCCGTATAAGTGGGGCCCTCTGTACTGAGAAAATCATCGCCCCCAATTAGGGAGACATCTTATATAACAATCTAATGTAAAAATTATGCTATTTATTATGGCTGGACACCACCTGTAAGAAGCCATTGTCACGTAATTCTATAAACTGGCCAGAAAATTATTGCCTTCATTGTCGCATAAATATCCGTTGTGCAATCGCAAAAAAAAAAAAAAAAAAAAAAAAAAAAAAAAGCAATTGCAACTTGTATAATTACTACCAATTCAGAGTCATGTACTTATAATATCTGTTATATCTATGTGACTCTGATGGGTTAGTATTATACCCTTAAAGAATATCTTATCATTTCACATACACTTTTTAAATTACACCAAAGTGGTTGGGCCACTTACTTTTATATCCTACCTCTCTCCCCCCTCCCACCTTTTCCAATATTTCTATCCTTACCCATCCTTCTTCCTTACCCATCTTACCAAAGCTCTGGTCTGGACAATCAATACAATACCCATCTGCTGACATGTCCACTCCCAAATATCTGAACACATTCACCTCCTCCATGCTCTCTTCCTCCAATCTGATATCCAATCTTTTGTTACCTAATTTTTTGTTCTCATCACCTTAGTCTTTCCAATATCACTTTTAATTTCCTTCTTTTACATACTCTACCAAACTCATCAACCAACCTCTGCATTCTCTTCAGAATCTCCCAAAAGCACAGTGTAATCAGCAAAGAGCAACTGTGACAACTCTCACTTTGTGTTAGATTCTTTATCTTTTAACCCCACACCTCTTGCCAGCACCTGAGCATTCACTTCTTTTACAACTCCATCTATAAATATATTGAACAACCATGGTGGCATCACACATCCCTGTCTAAGGCCTACTTACTGTTTACTGGAAATAGTCTCCCTCTCACCTACATACTCTGAGTCTCACTATCCTTACAAAAATTTTTCACCCCTTTCAATAACCTCCCTCCTATTCTATACATTTGCAACATCTGCCACATTGCCCCCCCTATCTACCCTGTCATATGCTAACTTTTTCTCCCTTACTGTTCTTCACCTCATCATTCCACCAGCCGCTCTTCTTCCATCCCGTACCCACTTTCCTGTAACCACAAACTTCTGCTGAGGACTCTAACACTGCATTTTTAAATCTACCCCATATATCTTCAACATCATTGCCTATACTCTCACTAGCCCATCTTACTTCCAGTAGTTGTTTATATCTTACCTTAACTGCCTCCTCCTTTAGTTTATAAACCTTCACTTCTTACATGCTGATTCCATTCTCCTTGCACCTCATCTACCATTTACTCTCACTGTGGCTACAAGTAAAAAGTGGTCTGATATATCTGTGGCCTTCCCTCCCCACAGATATATCAGACCATTTTTTTACTTGTAGCTACAGTGAGAGTAAATGGTACATGGGGTGCAAGGAGAATGGAATCAGCAAGTAAGAAGTGAAGGTTTATAAACTAAAGGAGGTGGGGTAGAGGTTGGTCTAGGAAAGGTTGGAGGGAGGGGGTAAAGGAGGTTGTGTGTGCGAGGGGCTTTGGCTTCCAGCAAGCATGCATGAGCGTATTAGATAGGAGTGAATGGAGACAAAAAGTTTTTAGGACTTGACATGCTGTTGGAGTGTGAGCAAGGTAATATTTATGAAGGGATTCAGGGAAACCGCAGGCCGGACTTGAGTCCTGGAGATGGGAAGTACAGTGCCTTCACTCTGAAGGAGAGGTGTTAGTGTTGCAGTTTTATAACTGTAGTGCAAGTGTACCTGTGGCAAGACTGATGGAGTGAATGATTAGATTAGATTAGATTTTTTATTTTGACAAATTACATGGTTGTACAGAGGAATATAAAAGTTGGGTGTACATGCCAAAAGCCCCTCTGTATGCTGAGTATCTCGGGCACACTTAAAGATTAACTTAAGAATAGTAAGGCAATATTACATAGTTCATATGGTCATTAGATGAGTTAGTGAGTACAGGAAAATTGAATATTATATCAGGTGATGCTACATGGTTTTGATAAGTCTAGTAGAAACTTTTTACACTATTGAATTAGTTAATAAAGATTACAGTATTACAATGTAACAATTTAAAACAATTTCCAATATGATGTGTTAAAGTTTAGTGCTATTTAAAAAAATGAAATTTGGTATTACAATGGAACAGGTTACATTACTGTTTTACAATCTAAAACAGTAAAACAATTTAAAACAATGAAAAGAATAGACATCCTAATTTGGAAGTAGTAATGGGTTGAGCATTCATCAGCACAATATGAGTAGCTTTTGAGAAACTGGTAGTGGTTAGGTACAGTTTGTCTGGTTAATTTTGGCTGATGAGAAGACTTCTTATTTGGGCCTTAAACTGAGCTGCAGACATGGGTCCTTTAGTTTGTCCTGGCAATGAATTACAGATCTTCGGGCCTTTTACGTGCATAGCATTTTTGCATAGGGAGAGATGAACATGGGGGATATCGAAGAGTGATCTGTGAAAAATGTTCTTTTTCGGGCCACCCTACCTTGGTGGAAAATGCCTGATGTGTTAAAAAAAAAAAAAAAAAAAATCTGTTGCCCCTAAAGTCTACCCATCTGTCTTTTATCTGCCAATAAATAGTCCAACAAACTACAGTCTCTCCTCACTTAGCAACGTACTCGTTTACCGACACCTCGGACTTACGACGGGCTCTCTGACCAGTATTTATGCCTAAATAATGTATATTAGAGCTGATATCCTCTGTTACGTTTATTTCAATATACAGTACACTACTGTATCAACATTTAATGCATACCAGAAATGTTATAAATGGTGTAAAGGTGACATTAAAACAATATCAAAGATGGTTGACACAAACCCACTACCATTATAGTGTACTCTTCACTAAGCGATGAATTCGTTTAACGATGTGGTCTTAGGAACGAAACTCCGTCGTTAAGCGAGGAGAGACTGTACTGTCATTTTGCCATATATCATGTATAATTATTTATCCTTTTTTTCTTAAAATATGTATTACCTATTGTTACGGTTCGAATCTTAATCTTTAGCCAGGTTAGTGCACTCCTTAACAATACACTTCATAGAACTTAGAAATGTAAGGCACAAATAATAGTTACTCAGGCTTTTCCTAGTCTCTTTTTATTTAAAAGCTTAAATACTTTAGATATTCATAAATATCTATTAAATATCACTTTGTCAGAAACTTTCCTTCACACAAGAAAATTCTTAAATAGAATGTACATCATAGATCCCCTCTGGAGACTATGTCAATATGATCACTACACTTGTTAATGATCAGAGGAATATTACGCTTCCACAATAGTGACATTACTTTACACAATACATACATTGAGAATTAACATTTTCACTGAGTAACTCCCTGGCATAAGGAATATATCACAAAGTTCTAAGCTTGACACTGGCGTCGCATCGTAAACTAAAGGGTTTATCAGTATAATGTCCGCAGACTTCACTTCACAATAAACCACAAGCTGGTTCAGGGGTTTCTACAACACAATTCTCTATACAAGTGAGAATAAGGTGGAGTACTGGAGGGGAGCTCAGTCAATGCAAAACTGAGTCGGCAGAGAGAGCGAACTGAAATTTAACACCCGTTAATCCCTACATGACATCAACTCGCCAAAGGGGAGAGGAATAATAGGCTAAACACCCTCCAAGGACATACCTTGTTTCAACTTTTAGCCAGCTGTTACCTACCTACCTAACACATTGCTCAAAATACGTTACTTTTTTTTTTTTTATTATCACACTGGCCGATTCCCACCAATACAGGGTGGCCCGAAAAAGAAAAACTTTCACCATCATTCACTCCATCACGTCTTGCCAGAAGGGTGCTTTACACTACAGTTTTTTAAAAATGCAACATTAACACCCCTCCTTCAGAGTGCGGGGACTGTACTTCCCATCTCCAGGACTTAAGTCCGGCCTGCCGGTTTCCCTGAATCCCTTCATAAATGTTACTTTGCTCACACCCAACAGCACGTCAAGCATTAAAAACCATTTGTCTCCATTCACTCCTATCAAACACGCTCACGCATGCCTGCTGGAAGTCCAAGCCCCTCGCACACAAAACCTCCTTTACCCCCTCCCTCCAACCTTTCCTAGGCCGACCCCTACCCCGCCTTCCTTCCACTACAGACTGATACACTCTTGAAGTCACTCTGCTTAGCTCCATTCTCTCTACATGTCCGAACCACCTCAACAACCCTTCTTCAGCCCACTGGACAACAGTTTTGGTAATCCCGCACCTCCTCCTATCTTCCAAACTACGAATTCTCTGCATTATATTCACACCACACATTGCCCTCAGACATGACATCTCCACTGCCTCCAGCCTTCTCCTCACTGCAACATTCATCACCCATGCTTCACACCCATATAAGAGCGTTGGTAAAACTATACTCTCATACATTCCCCTCTTTACCTCCAAGGACAAAGTTCTTTGTCTCCACAGACTCCTAAGTGCACCACTCACCCTTTTCCCCTCATCAATTCTATGATTCACCTCATCTTTCATATACCCATCCGCTGACACGTCCACTCCCAAATATCTGAATACATTCACCTCCTCCATACTCTCTCCCTCCAATCTGATATCCAATCTTTCATGACCTAATCTTTTTGTTATCCTCATTACCTTACTCTTTCCTGTATTCACTTTTAATTTTCTTCTTTTGCACACCCTACCAAATTCATCCACCAATCTCTGCAGCTTCTCTTCAGAATCTCCCAAGAGCACAGTGTCATCAGCAAAGAGCAACTGTGACAACTCCCACTTTATGTGTGATTCTTTATCTTTTAACTCCACGCCTCTTGCCAAGACCCTCGCATTTACTTCTCTTACAACCCCATCTATAAATATATTAAACAACCACGGTGACATCACACATCCTTGTCTAAGGCCTACTTTTACTGGGAAATAATTTCCCTCTTTCCTACATACTCTAACTTGAGCCTCACTATTCTCGTAAAAACTCTTCACTGCTTTCAGTAACCTACCTCCCACACCGTACACCTGCAACATCTGCCACATTGCTCCCCTGTCCACCCTGTCATTCGCCTTTTCCAAATCCATAAATGCCACAAAGACCTCTTTAGCCTTATCTAAATACTGTTCACTTATATGTTTCACTGTAAACACCTGGTCCACACACCCCCTACCTTTCCTAAAGCCTCCTTGTTCATCTGCTATCCTATTCTCCGCCTTGCTCTTAATTCTTTCAATAATAACTCTACCATACACTTTACTAGGTATACTCAACAGACTTAATATTTTATTATTTTTTTATTATCACACTGGCCGATTCCCACCAAGGCAGGGTGGCCCGAAAAAGAAAAACTTTCACCATCATTCACACCATCACTGTCTTGCCAGAAGGGTGCTTTACACTACAGTTTTTAAACTGCAACATTAACACCCCTCCTTCAGAGTGCAGGCACTGTACTTCCCATCTCCAGGACTCAAGTCCGGCCTGCCGGTTTCCCTGAACCCCTTCATAAATGTTACTTTGCTCACACTCCAACAGCACGTCAAGTATTAAAAACCATTTGTTTCCATTCACTCCTATCAAACACGCTCACGCATGCCTACTGGAAGTCCAAGCCCCTCGCACACAAAACCTCCTTTACCCCCCCCCCCCAACCTTTCCTGGGCCGCCCCCCACCCCGCCTTCCTTCCACTAAGACTGATAAACTCTTGAAGTTTTCTTTTTCGCCCCATTTTTTCCCCCACTGTCCGAACCACCTCAACAACCCTTTCCTCAGCCCCGGACAACATTTTGGTAACCCCACCTCCCCAACTTTCCCAAACTACAATTCTCGCTTATATTCACACCACACATTGCCTCAGACAGACATCCCACTGCCTCCAGCCTTTTCCCCCCGCTGCAACATTCCCTCACCCATGTTCACATCCTATAAGAGGGGGGTAAAACTATACTCTCATACACTCCCCTCTTTGCCTCAAGGACAAAGTTTTTTTGTCTCCACGACTCCTAATGCACCACTCACCCTTTTCCCCTCATCAATTCTATGATTCCCTCATCTTTTATAGACCCATCCCCCCCGACAGTCCCCCCCAAATATCTGAAACATTTACCCCCTCCCAAATCTCCCCCCAATCTGTATCCAATCTTTCATACCCAATCTTTTTGTATCCTCATAACCTTACTCTTTCCTGTATTCACTTTCAATTTCTTTTTGCACACCCTACCAAATTCCCATCCACCAATCTCTGCAACTTCTCTTCAGAATCACCCAAGAGCACAGTGTCATCAGCAAAGGCACTGTGTCAACTCCCACTTTATGTGTGATTCTTTATCTTTTAACTCCACGCCTCTTGCCAAGACCCTTGCATTTATTTCCCTCTTACAACCCCATCTATAAATATATTAAACAACCACGGTGACATCACACATCCTTGTCTAAGGCCTACTTTTACTGGAAAAAATTTTCCCCTCTTTCCTACATACTCTAACTGGGGCCTCACATCCTCGTAAAACTCTTACGCTTTCAGTAACCTACCTCCTACACCAAAACACCTGCAACATCTGCCACATTGCCCCCCTATCCACCCTGTCATACGCCTTTTCCAATCCATAAATGCCACAAGACCTTTTTAGCCTTACTGAATACTGTTCACTGTAAACACCGGGTCCACACAACCCCCTACCTTTCCTAAAGCCTCCTTGTTCATTTTGCTATCCTATTCTCCGTCTTACTCTTAATTCTTTCAAAAATTTAACTCTACCATACACTTTGCCAGGTATATCAACAGACTTATCCCCCTATAATTTTTGCACTCTCTTTTATCCCTTTGCCTTTATATAAAGGAAATATGCATGCTCTCTGCCAATCCCTAGGTACCTTACCCTCTTCCATACATTTATTAAATAATTGCACCAACCACTCCAAAACTATATCCCCACCTGCTTTTAACATTTCTATCTTTTTCCCATCAATCCCCGGCTGCCTTACCCCCTTTTTATTTACCTACTGCTCACGAACTTCCCCCACACTCACAACTGGCTCTTCCTCACTCCTACAAGATGTTATTCCTCCTTGCCCTATACACGAAATCACAGCTTCCCTATCTTCATCAACATTTAACAATTCCTCAAAATATTCCCTCCATCTTCCCAGTACCTCTAACTCTCCATTTAATAACTCTCCTCTCCTATTTTTAACTGACAAATCCATTTGTTCTCTAGGCTTTCTTAACTTGTTAATCTCACTCCAAAACTTTTTCTTATTTTCAACAAAATTTGTTGATAACATCTCACCCACTCTCTCATTTGCTCTCTTTTTACATTGCTTCACCACTCTCTTAACCTCTCTCTTTTTCTCCATATACTCTTCCCTCCTTGCATCACTTCTACTTTGTAAAAACTTCTCATATGCTAACTTTTTCTCCCTTACTACTCTCTTCTCATCATCATTCCACCAATCGCTCCTCTTCCCTCCCGCACCCACTTTCCTGTAACCACAAACTTCTGCTGAACACTCTAACACTACATTTTTAAACCTACCCCATACCTCTTCGACCCCATTGCCTATGCTCTCATTAGCCCATCTATCCTCCAATAGCTGTTTATATCTTACCCTAACTGCCTCCTCTTTTAGTTTATAAAACTTCACCTCTTTCTTCCCTGATGCTTCTATTCTCCTTGTATCCCATCCACCTTTTACTCTCAGTGTAGCTACAACTAGAAAGTGATCTGATATATCTGTGGCCCCTCTATAAACATGTACATCCTGAAGTCTACTCAACAGTCTTTTATCTACCAATACATTATCCACCAAACTATCATTTCGCCCTACATCATATCTTGTATACTTATTTATCCTCTTTTTCTTAAAATATGTATTACCTATAACTAAACCCCTTTCTATACAAAGTTCAATCAAAGGGCTCCCATTTTCATTTACACCTGGCACCCCAAACTTACCTACCATACCCTCTCTAAAAGTTTCTCCTACTTTAGCATTCAGGTCTCCTACCACAATTACTCTCTCACTTGGTTCAAAGGCTCCTATACATTCACTTAACATCTCCCAAAATCTCTCTCTCTCCTCTGCATTCCTCTCTTCTCCAGGTGCATACACTCTTATTATGACCCACTTTCCGCATCCAACCTTTACTTTAATCCACATAATTCTTGAATTTACACATTCATATTCTCTTTTCTCCTTCCATAACTGATCCTTCAATATTGCTGCTACCCCTTCCGTTGCTCTAACTCTCTCAGATACTCCAGATTTAATCCCATTTATTTCCCCCCACCGAAACTCCCCTACCCCCTTCAGCTTTGTTTCGCTTAGGGCCAGGACATCCAACTTCTTTTCATTCATAACATCAGCAATCATCTGTTTCTTGTCATCCACACTACATCCACGCACATTCAAGCATCCCAGTTTTATAAAGTTTTTCTTCTTCTCTTTTTGTTTCAACTTTTTGCCATCTGTTACCTACCTACCTAACACATTACTCAAAATACGTAAATATATATATATATACGTCATACCCAGGTATATTCC
>NC_069473.1:79497-133839 GCF_026875155.1 Cherax quadricarinatus
AAAAAATTTAGATCTGGAATTCCCGGTAATGATTGTATAATATATATTTACGTATTTTGAGTAAGGTTGGGGAAAGTGGGTAACAGATGCAAAAGTTGAAACAAAAAGAGAAAGAAGAAAACTTATAAAACTGGGATGCTTGAATGTGCGTGGATGTAGTGCGGATGACAAGAAACAGATGATTGCTGATGTTATGAATGAAAAGAAGTTTTGGATGTCCTGGCCCTAAGCGAAACAAAGCTGAAGGGGGTAGGGGAGTTCGGTGGGGGGAAATAAATGGGATTAAATCTGGAGTATCTGAGAGAGTTAGAGCAACGGAAGGGTAGCAGCAATATTGAAGATCAGTTATGGAAGGAGAAAAGTGAATATGAATGTGTAAATTCAAGAATTATGTGGATTAAAGTAAAGGTTGGATGCGAAAAGTGGGTCAAAAATAAGCGTGTATGCACCTGGAGAAGAGAGGAATGCAGAGGAGAGAGAGAGATTTTGGGAGATGTTAAGTGAATGTATAGGAGCCTTTGAACCAAGTGAGAGAGTAATTGTGGTGGGGACCTGAATGCAAAGTAGGAAAATTTTTAGAGAGGGGTGGAAGGTAACTTTGGGGTGCCGGGTTTGTAAATGAAAACCCCCCCTTTTTGATTGAACTTTTTTATAGAAAGGGGTTTATTTTAGTAATACATTTTTTTTAAAAAAAAGGATAAAAAGTATACAAGAAAATGATGTGGGCGAAATACATTAGTTTGTTGGATTATGTTTTTGGTAGATAAAAAAACTTTTTAGTAGATTTCAGGATGTAAAATTTTTTATAGGGGGCCACAAAAAATATAAAGATCATTTTCCCAGTTTTTAGCAAACACAAGAAAAAGGTAAGGGGAACAAGGAGAAAAGAAGCATCGGGGAAAAAGAGGGGTTTGGAATTTTTTATAAACTAAAAGGGGAGGCGGGTTGGGGAAAAGATATAAACAGCTTTTGGAAAGGAAGAGGGGGCTAATAGAGCAAGGAAATTTTGGGGGTCGAAGGGGTATGGGGGGTTTTAAAAAATGTAGTGTTAGGGGTGTTCAGCAGAATTTTGGGGTTTACGGGAAAAGGGGGGTGGGGGGGGGGAAAAGGGGAAAGGCGATTGGGGGAATAAATGATGAGAGTAGAAAGGGAAAAAAAAGTTACAATGAGAAGTTTTTACAAAGTAAAGTAAATGCAAGGGGGGAAGGGAGATATGGGGGAAAAAGAGAGGGGTTTAAAGAGAGTGGTGAAGCAATGAAAAAAAGAAGAAAAGAGAATTTGGGGGTGAGATTTTATCAAAAAATTTTTTGTTGAAAATAAGAAAAATTTTTTGGAGTGAGATTAAAAGTTAAGAAAGCCTAGAAACAAATGGATTTTGCCCAATTTAAAAAAAATAGGAAGGAGAGTTTTTTTAAAAAGGGAGATTTAAAGAGGTACGGGAAGATGGGGGGAATTTTTTGGGAAATTTGTTAAATTTGAAAAAGATAGGGAACTGCGTTTTCGTGTTTTTAGGGCAAGAGGAAAAAACATTTTGGGTAGGAGTAGGAAGAGCCGGGTTGTGAGTGGGGGGGAATTCGTGAGGAATAGGTAAAATAAAAGGGGGGAAGGGCCCAGCCGGATTGAGGGGATAAAGGGATAGAAATGTTAAAAAGCGGGTGGGATTTTAGGTTTTTTTGGGGTGGTTGGTGCAATTATTTAAAAATGTTTTGGAAGAGGGTAAGGTACCTAGGGATTGGCAGAGAGCATGCTAGTTCCCCTTTTTATAAAAGGGAAAGGGGGTAAAAGAGAGTGCAAAAATTAAAAGGGGGGTAAGTCCTTTTTGATATAACCTGGCCCAAAATGTAAAGGTAAAAGTTATTATTTAAAGAAAATTTAAAATTTAAAACGGAGAATAAAGGAAAAAGCAGGGTAACAAGGAGGGGTTTAGGAAAGGGGAAAGGGGGGTGTGGACCAGGTGTTTTTCAGTTAAACAAATAATGAAACCCTATTTTAGAAAAAGGCAAAAGAGGGGATTTGTGGCATTTATGGAAATTTGGGAAAAAGGGGTATAAAAGGGGGGATAGGGGGGAAAAGTGGCCCGATGTTTTTCAGGTGTATGGTGTAAAGGGGGTAGGTTTTCGAAAGCAAATGAAGATTTTTTAAAGAGGGTAGTGAGGCCCTTCCCAAATTAGAGTATTTTGGGAAAAGGGAAATTTAAATTTCCCCCGTAAAAGTAGGCCCCTTTAAAAAGGGTTTGTGATGTCACCGTGGTTGTTTAATATATTTATAGGAAAGGGGTTTTTAAGAGAAGTAAATCGAGGGGCCCTTGGGAAGAGGCCCTGGAGTTAAAAAAATAAAGAATCACACATTTAAAATGGGGGTTGACAAAAAGTTGCCTTTTGGGTGATGACACTGTGCTCTTGGGGCAAATTTTTTAAGGAAATTTCAAAAATTGGTGGGTGAATTTGGTATGGGGGTGGGAAAAAAAAATTGAAAGTGAATAAAAGGAAAAAGTAAGGGTTTTTGAGGATAACAAAAAGATTTGGTGATGAAAGATTGGATATCAGATTGGGGGGAGAGAGTATGGGGGAGGTAATGTTTTCAATATTTTGGGAAATGGACTGGGCCGCGGATGGGTATATGAAAGATGAGTGAATCATAGAATTGAGAGGGGGAAAAGGGGGAGTGGGCACTTAGATCCTGGGAAAAAAGAACTTTGTCCTTGGAGGTAAAGAGGGGGAAAAAAAAAAGTAAAAGAAAATTTTAGTTTTTCCAACGCTCTTATATGGGGGTGAAGTATGGGTGATGAAAGGTTGCAGTGAGGGGGAAGGCTGGAAAGGGAGTGGAGATGTCATGTCTGAGGGCAAAAGTGGGGGTTTTGAATATAATGCAGAGAATTCCCTATTTGGAAGTTAAAGGGGAGGTGCGGGATTACCAAAACTTTTGTCCAGGAAACTTTGGGGAAGGGGGTTTTAGGTTGGTTTCCGGGCTGAGAGAAATGGGGCAAAAAAGAGTACTTCAAGAGTGGGATCTCTGTACTGGAAAAGGGAAAGGGGGGGTAGGGGGGCGGCCTGGGAAAAGGGTTTGGGGGGAGGGGGTAAAGGAAAGGTTTTTTTGGGGCAAGGGGGTTTTACTTTTCCCGCAGGCAAAGCTGAGCGTGTTTGATAGGGGTGAATGGAGACAAATGGGGGGGGGATGGGGTTTACTTTCTGTTGGGGTGGCAAAAATAACATTTATTAAGGGTTCAGGGGAAAACCCGGGAGGGCCGGGCTTGATTCCCGGAGATGGGGAATACATGCCCCACTCTGAAAGGGGGGGTGTTTTAAAGTTGCAGTTTTAAAAAAAATTTAGTAAAGCACCCTTTTGGCAAGACATGATGGAGTGAATGATGTTTAAAGTTTTTTTTTTTTTCCGGGCCACCCGCTTTTTTGGGAAAACGGCCAATGTGATAATAAAAAAAAAAAAAAAACGTATTTTGAGTAATTTTGGGTTTTTTAGGGGAGGTAACAGCCCGGGAAAAAGTTGAAAAAAAGGTATGTCCGGAAAGGGGAGTTTTTTGTCTACTATTTCCCTCTCCCCTTTGGCGAGTTGATGTCATGTAGGGATTAACTGTGTTAATTCAGTTCGCTCTCTCTGCCGACTCAGTGTGCATTGACTGAGCTACCCTCCAGTACTCCACCTTATTCTCACTTGTATAGAGAATTGTGTTGTAGAAACTCCTGAACCAGCTTGTGGTTTATTGTGAAGTGAAGTCTGCGGACAATTATACTGATACCTTCAGTTTACGATGCGACGACCAGTGTCAAGCTTAGAACTTTGTGATATATTCCTTATGCCAGGGAGTTACTCAGTGAAAATGTTAATTCTCAATGTATGTACTTGTGTACAAGTAATGTCACTATTGTGGAAGCAGTAATATTCCTCTGATCATTAACAAGTGTAGTGATCATATTGACATAGTCTCCAGAGGGGATCTATGATGTACATTCTATTTAAGAATTTTCTTGTGTGAAGGAAAGTTTCTGACAAAGTGATATTTAATAGATATTTATGAATATCTAAAGTATTTAAGCTTTTAAATAAAAAGAGACTAGGAAAAGCCTGAGTAACTATTATTTGTGCCTTACATTTCTAAGTTCTATGAAGTGTATTGTTAAGGAGTGCACTAACCTGGCTAAAGATTAAGATTCGAACCGTAACAATAGGTAATACATATTTTAAGAAAAAAAGGATAAATAATTACAGTGGACCCCCGGTTAACGATACTTTTTCACTCCATAAGTATGTTCAGGTGCCAGTACTGACCGAATTTATTCCCATAAGGAATACTGTGAAGTAGATTAGTCCATTTCAGACCCCCAAACATACACGTACAAACGCACTTACATAAATACACTTACATAATTGGTCGCATTCGGAGGTAATCGTTATGCGGGGGTCCACTGTATACATGATATATGGCAAAATGGCAGTACAGTCTCTCCTCGCTTAACGACGGAGTTTTGTTCCTAAGACCACATCGTTAAACAAATTCATCGCTTAGTGAAGAGCATACTATAATGGTAGTGGGTTTGTGTCAACCATCTTTGATATTGTTTTAATGTCACCTTTACACCATTTATAACATTTCTGGTATGCATTAAATGTTGATACAGTAGTGTACTGTATATTGAAATAAACGTAACAGAGGAAATCAGCTCTAATATACATTATTTAGGCATAAATACTGGTCAGAGAGCCTGTCGTAAGTCCGAGGTGTCGGTAAACGAGTATGTTGCTAAGTGAGGAGAGACTGTAGTTTGTTGGACTATTTATTGGCAGATAAAAGACAGATGGGTAGACTTTAGGGGCAACAGATTTTTTTTTTTTTTTTTAACACATCAGGCATTTTCCACCAAGGTAGGGTGGCCCGAAAAAGAAAATTTTTCACAGATCACTCTTCGATATCCCCCATGTTCATCTCTCCCTATGCAAAAATGCTATGCACGTAAAAGGCCCGAAGATCTGTAATTCATTGCCAGGACAAACTAAAGGACCCATGTCTGCAGCTCAGTTTAAGGCCCAAATAAGAAGTCATCTCATCAGCCAAAATTAACCAGACAAACCGTACCTAACCACTACCAGTTTCTCAAAAGCTACTCATATTGTGCTGATGAATGCTCAACCCATTACTACTTCCAAATTAGGATGTCTATTCTTTTCATTGTTTTAAATTGTTTTACTGTTTTAGATTGTAACACAGTACATCATAATGTAAACTGTTCCATTGTAATATCAAATTTCATTTTTTTAAATAGCACTAAACTTTAACACATCATATTGGAAATTGTTTTAAATTGTTACATTGTAATCTTTATTAACTAATTCAATAGTGTAAAAAGTTTCTACTAGACTTATCAAAACCATGTAGCATCACCTGATATAATATTCAATTTTCCTGTACTCACTAACTCATCTAATGACCATATGAACTATGTATTATTGCCTTACTATTCTTAAGTTAATCTTTAAGTGTGCCCGAGATACTCAGCATACAGAGGGGCTTTTGGCATGTACACCCAACTTTTATATTCCTCTGTACAACCATGTAATTTGTCAAAATAAAAAATCTAATCATTCACTCCATCAGTCTTGCCACAGGTGCACTTGCACTACAGTTATAAAACTGCAACACTAACACCTCCCCTTCAGAGTGAAGGCGCTGTACTTCCCATCTCCAGGACTCAAGTCTGGCCTGCGGTTTCCCTGAATCCCTTCATAAATATTACCTTGCTCACACTCCAACAGCATGTCAAGTCCTAAAAACTTTTTGTCTCCATTCACTCCTATCTAATACGCTCATGCATGCTTGCTGGAAGCCAAAGCCCCTCGCACACACAACCTCCTTTACCCCCTCCCTCCAACCTTTCCTAGACCAACCTCTACCCCACCTCCTTTAGTTTATAAACCTTCACTTCTTACTTTCTGATTCCATTCTCCTTGCACCCCATGTACCATTTACTCTCACTGTAGCTACAAGTAAAAAAATGGTCTGATATATCTGTGGGGAGGGAAGGCCACAGATATATCAGACCACTTTTTACTTGTAGCCACAGTGAGAGTAAATGGTAGATGAGGTGCAAGGAGAATGGAATCAGCATGTAAGAAGTGAAGGTTTATAAACTAAAGGAGGAGGCAGTTAAGGTAAGATATAAACAACTACTGGAAGTAAGATGGGCTAGTGAGAGTATAGGCAATGATGTTGAAGATATATGGGGTAGATTTAAAAATGCAGTGTTAGAGTCCTCAGCAGAAGTTTGTGGTTACAGGAAAGTGGGTACGGGATGGAAGAAGAGCAACTGGTGGAATGATGAGGTGAAGAACAGTAAGGGAGAAAAAGTTAGCATATGACAGGGTAGATAGGGGGGGCAATGTGGCAGATGTTGCAAATGTATAGAATAGGAGGGAGGTTATTGAAAAGGGTGAAAAATTTTTGTAAGGATAGTGAGACTCAAGAGTATGTAGGTGAGAGGGAGACTATTCCCAGTAAACAGTAAGTAGGCCTTAGACAGGGATGTGTGATGCCACCATGGTTGTTCAATATATTTATAGATGGAGTTGTAAAAGAAGTGAATGCTCAGGTGCTGGCAAGAGGTGTGGGGTTAAAAGATAAAGAATCTAACACAAAGTGAGAGTTGTCACAGTTGCTCTTTGCTGATTACACTGTGCTTTTGGGAGATTCTGAAGAGAATGCAAAGGTTGGTTGATGAGTTTGGTAGAGTATGTAAAAGAAGGAAATTAAAAGTGATATTGGAAAGACTAAGGTGATGAGAACAAAAAATTAGGTAACAAAAGATTCGATATCAGATTGGAGGAAGAGAGCATGGAGGAGGTGAATGTGTTCAGATATTTGGGAGTGGACATGTCAGCAGATGGGTATTGTATTGTATTGTCCAGACCAGAGCTTTGGTAAGATGGGTAAGGAAGAAGGATGGGTAAGGATAGAAATATTGGAAAAGGGTGGGAGGGGGGAGAGAGGTAGGATATAAAAGGTAAGTGGCCCAACCACTTTGGTGTAATTTAAAAAGTGTGTGAAATGATAAGATATTCTTTAAGGGGTATAATACTAACCCATCAGAGTCACATAGATATAACAGATATATAAGTACATGACTCTGAATTGGTAGTAATTATACAAGTTACAATTTTTTTTTTTTTTTTTTTTTTTGCGATTGCACAACGGATATTTATGCGACAATGAAGGCAATAATTTTCTGGCCAGTTTTCAGAATTACGTGACAATGGCTTCTTACAGGTGGTGTCCAGTCATAATAAATAGCATAATTTTTACATTAGATAGTTATATAAGATGTCTCCCTAATTGGGGGCGATGATTTTCTCAGTACACATAGAAGGGTTCTGGTGTTACCCAATCTAAACATTATAGGCTAAACAAAAAATTTTTACCATCAATACTTACCGAGATATGGAGGCATGAAGTTTACAGAAAAAGAGTATCATGTGGTAACATCACCGACTGCCATCACCCGGTATTCTTTTATTTAGTGTTTTATGTACTAGTATTTTCTATTATTTTTTAATTTTTCTTTTTCCAAGTAACTTTTATGGTCTGTGAGACCAATATGATCAGTATTCTGTAAGTTATTTCTTTTTCAATACTACACAATAATGGCATAAACACTGTTGTCATTGTTTTGTTTACAGAAAATATTTACACAAACAAACGATATGAAATGTTGTTTATTACTATTTTTCTATATTTTATATACACATATACAGTCACAGGGAATGTTTCTAGAAGTTCTGCAGCCAGTGGAAGTCTTTGAAACATGGTGTCATGCACAGTGATGTTTTACACTCCTCACACATAAAACGAGTGTCTCTGTGTTGTTGTGAGCGTTTTTTTTGTATGTGCACAGACGTAACACCTCTTCTGAGCCTTTTTCTTGAAAGCAGTAGCAGGCAGTTTTACCAAGAAGTGATCACCATGCTTGAAACGAGAAGGAAGTTGTTAAAAATTTGGTGGGCGGTCTATTGCAGGTGTTGTTCCTTGGTACTTGAATACTATTTGTCTGATGACAGACAAACAGAATTCGCCATATGGTGATTTGTTTCTGGTCCTCATCTTATACATATTATGAGCATTCAGCACGGAAATGTCCAGAAGATGGAAAAAGAGTTTTATGTACCACGTATAACTCTTGCGAACACAATCAGCAAACCCAATCTGCATGTCACATTTGTCCACTGAATGCATACTGAGGGTGTAGTCCATCACAGCTGCAGGTTTTAAAATGGGTTCATTGCTTTCTCTATGCTGCCTGCCAGTGTCTGCCATTTCATTAGGTGAACTGATGACAACAGTGTGACATCTCGTTGTCATGCCACCAAAATGCCATGATGTCATTGGCAGCAAATGCCTGCACCTCACCTCTACAAGTGCCAGCATCAAACCTGGGCATATGTTTCCGATTTGCACGCACTGTGCCACACACATCTGTCATGTTCATTCGCAAAAAATCACTGAGTGTGGGGCTTGTGTACCAGTTATCTGTATATAATATATGCCCCTTGCCAAGGTATGGTTCTATCATTGTTCTAACCACATCACCAGAGATGCCCAATAACTTCCTGATATTTTGCAATGTATAACTTCCAGTGTACACAATAATATTCAATACCAGACCACTGTAACAATCACAAAGCACAAACAACTTTATACCACAGCGTTTCCTCTTGCTTGGTACGTACTGCTTGAGAGTCTTCCTTTGAACAGAATCAAAGACTCGTCAATTACAAGCTTCCTGAAGGGATAAAAATGCATATTGAATTTCTTTCAGATACACAAACACATGCTTAATCTTATATAACCTGTCATTTCTGTCAGGCTTGGTTTTGTCTGAGAAGTGAAGAATACGTAACAGTAGCACAAATCAATTCACTGGCATTATATCACTGAAACCTGGGGTTGCATTCAGGCGGTCTGTTGACCAGTACGATTTCACACTGTGCTTATACATATGTGGCATAAGCATTATTGTGGCAAAGAAAAGATACATCTCAGCCACAGTTGTCTGCTTCCACTGGTGTAGACGTGATTTTGGTGAAAGTATTGTGTTTGCCATAGTGTATTTGTAGTATGTGTTGCTTTCCATGACAATACTTTCCATCAGGGGTTCGTCAAAGAATAACTCAAAACATTCCAGTTCACTGGCATTGTTTCCCAGTGTACAACATGGCCGTATTCCACTTTGGCTGTCATCAAACTGGTGGGGATTTGGAATAAAACTGACAGCTTCCTGCCAATCCCAGGTGCGGTCTGCTGGTGGGTACTGGACAATGACAGGTGGTTGTGGAGGTTGTGGTTGTGGAGGCTGGGTGGTGGTGGGTGGGTGGGTGGGAGATGGTGGCCTTTGTTGTAGATCAGCTGAGGCAGCGGCATGGGTGGCAGCGTGGGTGGCAGCATGGGCCACTGCTGGTGCCTCACGGCTGGCACCACCACTGCCACCACCATGCACATTTTCCATCCCAATTGCAACAGTATCATTGTCATTTTCACTGTCAGTTCCTGTTGTACAGCCACGGGATGTACTCCGCGACGTACTCCTTCCCCTTGGAATAGCATATGGCACACTACCAGAGCGCATATATTGTCGTATATACTGACGCTTCACTGGGGAATATTGCACTTCACTATCACTACTGGAACTAGTTTGAAGAGCTTGTAGTTCATAATCACTATCACTATCATCACAAATGCTCACATCTGAGTCTGGGATTTGGGAAAATAGGAGTTGCCTCTTTGATTCTGGTACAACTGAGAGTGAACAAGACGGCCCAGCAGCAGAGGTGGAAGGCTGAGGGTCGTCTGGGTTTTCCTCACTATTACTGATATTATGGTCATTAGTTTTGGTCAAAACCTCACCAAAACCTTGAAACTCATCTTCACTGGCACTTCCATCTGTATTAGAACTGTCACTGGGGAACAAAAGTGTCCCAATTCTCTGAGAAGTGAAGAGCTTCTTACCGCGAGGCATGGTGGACAAAGTGAACTAAAATGGCGTTCCCACAATGCGCCACTGGGTCCCAGATTTTTTTTCTACTGCACACACCCACCACACAGACCCATTCTCTCACATCTGGGCCAACCAGCCTTTTCCCGCAAGATTTGAAGGCACTAGAATTTATGCGTACTAGTACGTCAAAAAACCCTGCGCGTAAGCCGTACTAGTACTGCCAAAACCCTGAAAGGGTTAAGTAGGAGCCCAACACTGGATGTTGTTCTCGACTTTGATTTGGCATAAGAAAAAAATATTTTGGGTTTCTTTCCGATTTCATTTATGGTTTTTAGTCCTTCCCCCGCGATTCCTGATTCCTATAAGATTCCTTTAGCTTAAGTTCGATGTTTGCTATTTCTCTGACCAGTGACTCCCTACACATTTCAGATATATTGGCCTCTTTTAGCCGCTCTGTTATTCTTCTCCGTCGCCTGTAAGGGAGCGCCTGTCTCTTTCTATTTTACATCTACTCCTTTTTCTTACAGAAATAAGCCTTGAGCATACATCTAGTGCCACCGAGTTAATCTGTTCTAGGCATAAGTTGGGGTCTGTGTTGCTTAAACTATCTTCCCAGCTTATATCGTTTAGGACTTGATTTACAGTGGAACCCTGGTTTACGATCACTCCCAATTATGTAAGCTTTTAATGTAATGCATTTGTATGTGTATGTTTGGGGGTCTGAAATGGACTAATCTAATTCACAATATTCCTTATGGGAACAAATTCGGTCAGTACTGGCACCTGAACATACTTCTGGAATGAAATAATATCGTAAACCGGGGGTCCACTGTACTTGGTCCCACTTACAAAACCAACAAGACTGAGGCAAGTGCAACCATAATTGACCGTATATGGACAAACATACTAGCCCCCCTTAAAGTGGGGATAATCATGGCCAACACTACTGTCCACCACCCAACTTTCCTCCTAACAAATATTTGTAACAAATCTATAAAACATAATAAGTTCTCTTTCAACTCCATGATGGGGCCCTCAATATGAAAATTTCAATGCAGACTAACCTCATTTGACTGGCCTCCCAAAATTTTTCCAAGCTTTTGGCACCCCAATGAATGGGTAAAACATTTTCTAATCAAAAACGGACTATATAACTTTTCCCAAAATAAAAACTAAACAGATCACAAATTTAAAAGAGAAAAGTTCCACTGGTTTACTAAAAACATTCTAAGTTTCATCAATAAAAACCCTAAAATATAAAAAACAATATAAAGGGTTTTAATAACAAAAGAATTTATCAAACACTAAGTCAGTCCTCACTAAATTAATCAGAAAGTCCAAAGTAACTATACTATTCTAACAGATTCACTAAAACGAGAGGGATATAAAAAGGACCTGAAAGACACTTTTCAGATCCTGGGTACCCACAAACTGAACAAAGCTAGTAATATTGCACTAACAAAACCCAAAATGAACCAAAACTCCAGCCTAGTGATACAGATAAACAAAATAAACGATTCTTCTCAACCATAGGATCACATCTGACCATTTAAAATTCCAAATACCAATGCCTGAGCTAATGTTATCAATATGGAAATTCCCAACATCCCTCTATTTTGCATGAACAGAGTCCACTGAGTTTACCATGATTATTATCTCCCCTAAAAAACAAATCAAGAAATATACGTAACCATCATTTAGCACGATTCGGTATTGGTCGATTGAAGGATTGCGGCACAATTTTATGTAACAAGTCGTAAAATTAATTTAACATGGTTCATTTTGTGGGAAAGAAAAAAAATTCTCTTGCTCAAGCGACCGCCTTGTTGGGGAGCAGCCAGGGACCCCCTCCTCCATCCCTACCACTCCCCGACACCACCCCATCATCCCAGTGTTCGTATTTCATACATGTTCAGTCTGTCTCTGCTACAAGCTAGCTGTGTTTGTAAATTGTGTTATGTGTAAAGGGCTTATCAGCCCTGTAACAATTTCAGACAGTATCACCCAGGCTGGCTCCTCCTAGAAAATTAGTGAATAGAAAAAGAAATAATAACAGACAAACATAAACACTTCATTATGTAAAAAAATATAAAATGTAAAACACTTAAATATGAATATTAATCCTATTTAAAAGAAAATGAAAATGAAAAATATAAATGATAACTGAATTCAACGCTAATGTAGATAGGGGTGCCCGGTGTTGGTGACACTGTTGTTGAAATCGTAGCCGTTGCTGATGATAGGGGGGGGTCGCGGGTGTTGGTTACGACCCACTGGCTAGTTCTTCACAGTAGATAGAGCTCAAGAAAGTATCCCGATGACAGGAAAGCAGGTTCTTTACCCGTGCAATGATGTGGGGTTACGTCCTGCAATTTCATACAGGTGCACGGGTAGTTCAATACAAAATGGGGACGTCTCCAGGACGTTTGTCCTTCTCCCGTTCTGCTCATTGATTGACAGGTGACCCTCACTGTCATCTAAGCTGAAAAGATAGACAGGTTACCCACTGCTTAAATAATCACCCCTCCATGGGAGTGTACATTACTCAAAAGACGTGGTGATTATTACAACAGTCCACCTAGAGCAAGACTTAAAGACTAAATTTAATTATTGGTCAAAAGTGAAGCTTTTAACCAATAAATCCACTAGAATACAAGGCAGGCATGTACTTACAGTAGTGTTGGGAGCTGTGAGTCGAGTGATTTACTGTTTGACCAGAGCCCCCACACGTCCCCCTTTCGAGGGGGGTGGAAGAGGGAGGGGAAGGGATAGCGGGAGCTAGACTGACCCTACGTTAACAAGCAGCCGGCAATCAAACTATCACTTTAGGGGTGGGGGGGGGTTGAGAAAAGGCGGGAAAAATGGGAGCGTGACTTAACCTACCTTAACTAGTAGCCGGCAATGAAACTATTTATTTTTTATTTTTATTATCACACCGGCCGATTCCCACCAAGGCAGGGTGGCCCGAAAAGAAAAACTTTCACCATCATTCACTCCATCACTGTCTGCCAGAAGGTGCTTTACACTACAGTTTTTTTTTAAAATGCAACATTAAAAACCCTCCTTCAGAGTGCGGCATGTACTTCCCCTTCCAGGACTCAAGTCCGGCCTGCCGGTTTCCCTGAATCCCTTTATAAAGTTACTTTGTCACACTCCAAACACACGTAAGTTTTAAAAAGCCTTTTTGTCTCCATTCACTCCTATAAAACACGCTCACGCTCCTCGGAAAGCCCAAAGCCCCTCGCCACAAAACCCCTTTACCCCCTCCCCCCAAACCCCTTCCTGGCCGCCCCCTACCCCCCCTTTCCTTCCACACAGACTGATACCCTTGAAGTCTTCTGTTTCGCTCCTTTCTCTCCATGTCCGAACCCCCTCAAAAACCCTTTCCTCCCCCTTGGCAACAGTTTTTGGAAACCCCCGCCCCTCCCCAACTTCCAAACTACAATTTCTGCATTATATTCACCCACACATTGCCCTCAGACATGACATCTCCACTGCCTCCAGCCTTCTCCCCGCTGCAACATTCATCACCCCGCTTAACCCATATAAGAGGTTGGTAAAACTATACCCAAATTTCCCCCTCTTTGCCCCCAAAGGACAAATTTCTTTTTCCCCCCACAGACCCTAAGTGCCCCCTCATTTTTTTCCCTCATCAATTCTATATTCACCCATCTTTATAGACCCATCGCGACAGCCCCACCCCCCAAAACTAATACGTTCACCCCTCCATACCCCTCTCCCTCCAATCTGAATTCAATTTTTTCATCACCTAATTTTTTTGTTATCCTCATAACCTTCCCTTTTCCCCCTGTATTCACCTTTAATTTTCTTTTTTTGCCCCTACCAAATTCACCCACCAATCTCTGAAACTTCTCTTCAGAATCTCCCAAGAGCCAGTGTCTAGAAAAGAGAGCTGTACAACTCCCACTTTGTGTTGATTCTTTATTTTTTAACTCCACCCTCTTGCCAAGACCCTCGCATTATTTCTCTTAAAACCCCCCCACTTAAATATATTAAACAACCCGGGGACATCACAATCCTTTTCAAGGCCCCACTTTTACTGGGAAAAAATTTCCCTCTTTCCCAAATACTCTAACTTTCCTCACTTCCCCGTAAAAATCTTCACTCTTTTAGTAACCTCCTCCTACAACCCTACCTTCAACATTGCCCATTGCCCCCCCCATCCACCCCGTCATACGCCTTTTTTCCAAAAACCCTAAATGCCACAAAGACCTCTTTTGCCCTTTTTAAATACTGTTCATTAAGTTTCACTGTAAACACCTGGTCCCACAACCCCCTTAAAACCTTTTCCCAAAGCCCCCTTGTTCATCGCTATCCTATTCTCCGTTTACTCTTAATTCTTTCAATTAAACTTAACCATACACTTACCCGGTACATCAAAAAGACTTTTCCCCTATAAATTTTTTCACTTCTTTTTTTCCCCTTTGCCTTTATACAAAAGGGCTTGCATGCTCTCGCCCAAACCTAGGTCCTTACCTTTTTTCCATACATTTATTAAATAATTGACCAACCACTCCAAAATATATCCCCCCCTCTTTTTTAAAATTTTTATCTTTATCCCTCAATCCCGGGGCCTTTCCCCCTTTCATTTCCTACGCTCACGAACTTCCCCCCACTCAAACTGGCCTTCCCACTCCCACAAATGTTTTTCCCCTTTCCCCATACACGAAATCACAGCTTCCCTATCTTCATCAAAAATTTAACAAATTTCCCCAAAAATTCCTTCCACTTCCCAAAACCCCTAACTTCCATTTAAAAATCTCCTCCCTATTTTTTTAAATGACAAAAACCATTTGTTCTCTAGGCTTTCTTAACTTTTTAAAACCACTCCAAAAAATTTTTTTATTTTCAAAAAAATTTTTGATAACATCTCACCCACTCCCTCATTGCCTCTTTTTACATTGCTACCCTCTCTTTAAATTCTCTCTTTTTCTCCATATACTCTTCCCCCTTGCTCATTCACTTTGTAAAAACTTCTATTCAACTTTTTCTCCTTACTACTCTCATCATCATTCCACCAAACGCTCCTCTTCCCTCCCCACCCACTTTCCGTAACCACAAATTCGCTGAACACTCTAAACACTTTTTTAAAACCCCCCCATACCTCTTCGACCCCCCCCCCGCCTATGCTCTCTTAGCCCTCTATTTCCCCCAATAGTTTTATTTCTTGCCTAACTGCCTCCCCTTTTTTTGTTTTTTAACCTTCACCTCTCTTTCCCCGATGCTTCTATTTTCCTTTTTCCCAACTAACCTTTTCTCTCAGTGTAGCTACAACTAAAAGTGTCTGAATATTGTGGCCCCCCTAAAAAATGTACACCTGAATCTACTCAACAGTTTTTATCTACCAAAACATAAACCAACAAACTACGTCATTTCCCCTACATCTATCGTGTAACTTATTTATCCTCTTTTTTTTAAAAAAATGTATTCCTATAACTAAACCCCTTTCTATAAAATTCAATCAAAGGGTCCCATTTCATTTACACCTGGGACCCCAAACTTACCTACCCACCCCCTTTAAAAGTTTTTCCTACTTTAGCTTCAATCCCCTACCACAATTCTCTCTCACTTGGTTCAAAGCTCCTAAACTTTTACTTAACATCTCCCAAAATTTTCTCTCTCCCCTTTCTGCATTCCTTTTTCCTCCAGGGCTTTACCGCTTATTATGACCCACTTCTCGCACCAACCCTTTTAAACTTTAATCCCCCATAATTCTTAAATTTCACTTTCATATTCTCTTTTCTCCTTCCCAAAAACGGATCATTTAACTTTAAAACGCAAACCCCTTCCTTTGGGGCTCTAACTCTCTCAAATACTCCAGATTTAACCCCATTTATTTCCCCCCCTAAAAACTCTCCTCCCCCCCTTTCCCATTTTTGGGTTTCGCTTGGGGCCCCAGGACATCCAACTTTTTTTCTTTTCTAACATCGGGCAATCACTGTTTTTTGGTCACCGCACTACACCCACCCCTTTAAGCAACCCATTTTTATAAAGTTTTTCTTTTTTCTTTTTTTTAGTAAGTATACGGGAAAAGGGGGTTTACTACCCATTCTCCCGGGAAATTTTGTCGCCTCATACGACACCATGGCTTAGGGAGAAAGATTTTTTTCCCATTTTCCCCATGGACAATAGAAGAAATAAAAAAGAACAAGAGCTTTTTAAAAAAAAGGGAGAAAAACCTAGATGAAGTAATAATATATCATGTGCTTGCTGTGAAGGGGTTGCCAAAGTGAAAGGGGGAGGAGTAGCAAGATATCCCTGTTTTCTTACCCGTGTTTATAAAGACAAAAAAAGAAACCAGCAATCCAACCAAGAAACTACGTTACTAAATTGCTACTCCTATCTTTTGAACTTTTCCTACACTCCCCCATACCAAATTTTATAGTCAAGGAGTTAAAAAAGAATAGGCGAGGAAAAATTTTCTAAAAATGGGGAAGTCGCTAAGGCAACAAATTTTTCTCCTGACTTTTCACACTTAACCACCCAGAAAAATTTTTTTGGGATGAACCATTGAAAATTCCAATAAAAAAACCCTAAAAAAGGAAACACTGCAGAAAGGCCCGGGTTGGCCCAAAACAAACAGGTTTTTTACAATTCATCCCACTAACAAACTTTTTTGACCAACCCAATTTTCAAAGTTTCCCCAAAGAAATAACCCCTTTTAAAAGTGAAAGCCCCACTCAAATCCAACCCTCCCACCATGGACTTATCCAACCAAAATTTTTGAAACAAAACCCAAAGTCCTAGCCTCAAAAAACCCAACTGGGTAACGGGTTCCACCACAACTACCCTTTTTCCCAAAAACCAATATTTTCCCTTTATGTCCCTTTCAAAATCTAAACTTATCAAATTTTTAAAAATCCTTACGGGGGTTTTCTCTCAGGGAGGGGATTTCCTCAAGACCTTTTTTAAATATCCCCTTTTAATTAATACCAAATTTTCCCAACTTAAAACACTTCGATCGGGCCCCCCTTTTTCTTCGTCTAACAAGTGAATGAAACTTAAGATCCTTCAATCTTTTTTTTCATAAGAAGATTTCTAATGCTATGTATTAATTTAGCCATCCTACGCTGAATTTTTTTTAACGAATTTATATCCATTCTGTAATAGAGACCAGAAATTTTAGCTGCATAATCAGTAGGCCTTACCAAAGTGTATAAAAGCTGGGAAAAAAAAAAGACCTCTGGGCTTTTTGTTGCCTTTCACTTCTTTATATAAATCCCCGAATCTATTTGCCTTATTTTCGTACCCTTAGGGATTGCTGTCTTGGTTAAAGGGTTTTCTTACCATAACCCCCATGTCCCCTTTTTGCAAACCCGTATGGCTAAATTCTTTCATTATTTAACTTAAAATGCTTTTGGGGTTTTGGGCATTTCCCCAGCTTTTAGAAACCCTTTCATTTTTTCTATATTGAACTGCATCTGCCAAATTTTTGACCAAGATAGAGTTTTGGGCTAAATCCTCCTGAATTTTTCCCCAACATCTAAATTTTTTAATCAATTTTCCTACCCATCTTTTTTGTCATCGGCGAATTTGCTCAATCACAAATAATTCCTTCTTTAAGATCATTTATTTATAAATTTTAAACAACAACGGGGCCCCAAAACTGATCCCGTGGAAAAGCCACTTGTTTTCTTCCCGACTCGGATTTAACCCCCTTTTTGGGGCACTTCTGCTTTTCCATCTGTTTACCATGATTCATCCACGAAGCCCCCCTTCCCCCAATGCCATGAGCCCGCTACTTTCTTCAACAGTCTTTGGGGCGGGAAATCTTCAAAAGCCTTTCTAAAAAACTAATAAATAATTTCAAATTCTTTATCGTGGGGCAAAAGGGCCCCAAAACTTTTTCTGAAGAAAATTAATAAATTAGTTAGACAAGACCGGCCCTCTGTGAATCCATGCTGAGTATCATTAATCAAGCTATGCTTATCGAGATGGCTTCTTATAATCTCAGCTATAATTGACTCTAGTAATTTGCCTACAATTGAGGTCAGGCTTATTGGGCGGTAATTTGACGGTAACGACTTGTCCCGTTTTAAAAATAGGAATTACATTAGCCATCTTCCACATATCAGACACTACACCTGTTTGAAGAGATAAATTAAAAATATTAGTTAATGGTTCACAGACTTCCATTTTGCATTCCTTAAGAACCCTTGAAAAAACCTCATCAGGACCCGGTGACTTATTTTGCTTCAGTCGGTCTATCTGCTTCACAACCATTTCATTAGTGACTGTGATGTTACATAATTTATCTTCTACTGGCCCACTATAAAAATTAATTACCGGAATATTATTAGTGTCTTTCGGAATATTATTAGTGTCTTAAAAGCCTGGAGTGCCAATGTCCACCTCAAGAGGCGACTGTTGGTTCCCTTAAAAGTTTCTAGGTATATCAAAGGTCCGTTTCTAAAATGAATTCTTTTCCCAGCAAATAAAATTTAAGTTTGGAGATACCCCACACAAGGGCCAAACATTCCTTTTCTATGGTGGAGTATCTTGTTTCTGTGGGAAGGAGTTTCCGACTTAGGAAGCATACAGGGAAGGGAGTACCATCATGGTATTGTAGTAACACCGCACCTAAGCCAGTATTGGAGGCATCAGTTCTCAACAAAATGTTTTATTAATCAGGAATCTTAAGTATAGGTCTTTCGAAAAAATAACTTTTAATCTCATTAAAACTTATCCCCAGCTACGTCAGAAAGTTTTAAGAGGTTCCTTCACAGACTTTTAAGAAAATCGGATAAGTGCCTGTAAGATCAGTAGGTTCGGGATAAACCGTGCATAAAAAAAAATTTACAGAACCAAGAAAGCTTCGCATGAGCTTCCCTTTGGGTTTTTGGGGGAATTTAAATTTTTAATAAAGCTTTGATCTTACTGGGGAGGAGGCTGCGAGAGTTATTAGAAAGTATCAGTCCAAGATATCTAATCTTGTTAACCCAAGGAAGCATTTCTTCGGCTTGGCAGTGAGGCCATGTGAGCGTAACCTACGCAAAACTGATGTTAATGTTTGGATATGTTCGCCCCACGTAGATGTCATTACGTAAATGTTATCAAAATAAACTGAAACATTTGGTATATTACCCAAGACCTTTCTCATCAGTCTCACATAGGTAGCACAGGCAGTTACCAAAACCCAAGGGCATAGTTCTATACTGCATCAGTCCTTGGTGTGTAGGAAAAGCGGTGTACTGCTTAGAAGAAGGATCTAACATTACTTGATGATATGCCTGCGCTGTATCAATCTCTGAAAAGAAGGAAAGAGTCATAAAATTTGTGTATTTACTATTATTAAGGGCATTTGGCTCAGCTCCCACCCAGTTAAGCATTAAGGCCTCTGAAGTCAATAGCAAGTCTATATGAATTATCCTCCTTCTTTAACCATGACTACTGGTGAACAATAAAGAAAATACTGAAGGTCAATGATCTTTAGTTTTAATAATTTGTTACCTTCGGTCAAAACACCCAAGTGAAATGGAACTGGTAAAATTTTCTTTGATAGTTTTCCGTCACTAATCAATCTTATGGGGCTCGGTGGAGGTAACACCTGGAATATCTAAAACGTCTAAAAATTTACCTTGAATAGTTATGTCTTTATTGTTAGTTGGGGAGGTCTTTTATTACTTTGATAGAAGTTTTTCACTACAGTTTTTAGTGTGGGGGACTTTTTTCTTAATGGCCTTATCTTTTAGGGGGAATACTTTTAACAGGCTGATCATTTGAGTTCTCTGATACCCTTTACCCGCCCTCTTCACAGGTTTTGTAAACTACTACTATAAAAATTAAACTGTATTCTCAATTTAAAAGTACAAATTACAATCACAGCCCACATTTTTAAAAAAAAATCCACACTCCCTACCTGTTTTTCCACTGGTGTTTCCAACAACTTTTGTCCCCTTTTCTCTTCTTGACACCACTCTGCCAGTGAGGTCAGCACAGAGAGAGGAGAGTCTGTGAGAGGGAGAGAGAGGAGAGAGCCTGGCTAAGCTCTCCCCCAAACACAAAAGACTGTTGCCAAAGCACAATTCTCAGTTTCCACAATTCTACCACACCTCTTAATTTACTTTTACAAAAAGGAATAAACATCTTTTAAACTACTTATTTACCCTTTCAGGGTCTCAAGGCCCAATCTGGAGTCCGCACAGGTGTTCCAAGAATTTTCAAAAAAAAAATTTGTTATTTTTTCTTATGGAAATCGTAGAGAATCTTTTTGTGAAGGTAAATAAAAACAAAAAGTACGAAATTTTGGTGGAAAATTGACGAAATTATGCTCTCGCGAATTTTGAGTGTCAGCATATTAGGATCGGCGATTTTTGCGACTTTGACTCCCATTTTAGGCCAATGACATTATTCCAATCAACAAATTCTTAGCTATTTCATAGTTATTACTTCTATTCTATCGATTGAGCACAAGAAATCGCCATAGTCCAAAACTGTTTCAACTACCTAAATTAAGTGATTCGGAAATGTTTTATTTGGCCAATTTAACACAAAGTTCAAAATAATCCAATTTCAATTTGGGTCCCAGAACTTGAACAATGTAGGCATTCCTGGCACAAACTAACAATTTTCCTCTGTTCATTAGTTATGTTTGGGCTTTACAAATAAATTCCATTATGATTTTTTATTCACATAATGAATTTTTATTCACACAAAAAATAGAAGATTTTACTGTTATGCAATACTGTAATATTGTATAAAATATCATCACCATATTTGTGAATGTATATTAAAACAACCAGCTGTACGTGTATTAGACTTGTGAGGTCGTTTTTTTGTTTACTCTTGAATATCGGCAAAAATTTAACATTTCCGTACTGTGAGCTCAGTTTTCAAGCCATTTCCAATGCTAAAAACCATCAAAGTCATCTCTATTTCAGTAATATGTCTTCCATTCTATCAAAGAGACCGAAATCGCAAATACAACTATTAAAAACATACGAAAAAAACACTGCAAAGTTTGCTGTTTTTTTAACGAAAAATCTTGATTTCATTTATTTTTCTTCATTATACACAGTGTGCTGCTGGATCTGTTTTATGTGAGTGCACAATACCACATAGATGTAGTCTTCATATCTAGGCCAAATGTACCACTCTCAGTTTATCAGAGTGAGCTGAGCTTGGGTATATCTACGGTTTGGTCCTGAACGTATAGCCGTAGGATCTTACGGGACGGACCCTGAAAGGTTTTTAAATTGGTGTTTATGTGTTATTGTGTACCTATTTATATTGAGAAAATAAGGCTAGACCAGTGCCTCCCTCAGTCATGTAAGGTGATCGTCTTTCGGACATTTAGAGCCAAAGTCCCCATCACTTCAAATTAATTAGGTTATTCAGAGAGTAAACTGTTACTTTTAATACATTGTTGGGTCTATTAGCCCCATAAACACCCCCACCTCAGGACGAATAAAGTCTCACAAAGCTAGCCGTGTACCTCAGGATACGGGCTAGTAAAAAGTATATTGCTTAAGTCTGAAGGCGGTAAACAAGACTTCTAGAAAATGCTGACAATATTTCCTAGCACATAACTTACTCTTCACTTTATGTTATTTACAATTATTGCAGAATTTTTTATATAAAGCATCTTTAACCATCCCATATACAATTTTAGTGACTTGAAAACATACACCATTACATTGCAAAAATTACACACATTGCCCACTGTGAAAAGTCCCCGCACCAATGGCCTGTGCCTCGGCTACGGTTATCCAGCAAGCAATGGTCTCCAGGGTGGCCATCTTCCTGATCAGGAGACGTGAGTAGAGCCAAACCAGAGCAGGCAGGTGTACACCAGGCAGGAAACTTCACCAAAAATTTTCAAGGTGTCGCTCATTGGTGGCCTGAACCAAACAGTGAGACTTCCAGTCAACACTCACGATCTTTACGTGGTCAGGCACTCAGCCCAATCTTCTGAGGTCCCAACTCCACACACATCCTCCAAATTACGAAGAGGAGGCCTGACATAGAACATGGAGGGGTCCAAGGGACCACAAGGCAAATCGTCGGTGGTTTTGTATATAGGCACCACCAAGACACAAACATCCCATACCTTCTGAAACAATCTCATGTTACCGAAAGGTTGTCAACACTGCCTCAACTCACATTACGTACACCTTGACCCTCGTCTCACTTTTGGCTCTGACTCGACCTTCACAGTCAGATGCTGGTTAGAGAGTACTAGGCTTGCTGAGTGATTTACCATGCAATAACAACAAGGTCGCACAAGACAAACACTAAGTACAAAGTACGCACCATGATCTACATGTAACATCTAGAGAGAGCATCAGCAACCACATTCTTGAGCCTTTTATTTATTTAACTTTCAAATTAAACGGCTGTAGGAACAAAGCCATCTTACTTAAGAGTCTTGATCGGTGGTTTTCATTCTTTGCAAAACCTTTCAGAGGGTTATGGTATCACTATACACTATTACAGGATGTGGGGATGCACGGCTTAAATCTATTTCTGCACAGCAAACCAAAGCCAAAGCTCTTTCTCTACAGTTGATAACCCGTGATGGTTTTTATTTTGAGCTGATGGTAATCAAACTGGCTGAAGGCTATCTCTCTCTCACCTGCACATCACTGCACCTACCCTACATCACTAGCATCCACTTGTAGAGAGAAGGGGCAATTCCAATATCAGGACTTTTCAAGATAGGAGCATTCCCTAATAACATTTTCACATTTTCAATAGCCCTGTCACACTTAGCTTGTCCCAGTTGAATGAACTTTGGTACTTGGCATCAAAGTTGTCAGTGGTGACGTTACCTGGGAGAGGTTGGGGCAGAATCGTAGTCATAACCCACCATGACCAGGAACCTATCACTGCCTTACGATTCTGTGGTCTAGGAAAAATTTATAATGGCCTTCACCTTAGCATGAATTGGGGCAACTTTTCCCTGGCCAAACTCACTTTTGCTCAAATTGATGGTTAGATTGGCTTGGGATAGACATTCAAACAACTTTTTGCAATCTTACCAAGTGGTTATCCCACGGTTACTGAATACCACAATATCTCTAGATAGGCCGCACACCATTTCCCACCCCCTTATGACAGTATTTATACGACGTGGAAGGTAGCAGAGCATTTTTTAACCAAAGGTAAGAACAATTATATTGAAATAAACCCCCAATTTTTTCTTGGAGTGAATGAAAGGCTGAAATTTCCTTGGCTCCTGGGTGAGGGGTATCTGATAATAACTTTAAGTATGTGCAGTTTGCTCACAAATTTTTCCCCTCCCACAGCATTCAATACATCATCCATACGTGGCAACGGGTAACAGTCAGCCTTCGTTACTTCATTTACTCAGCGATAGTCAGTGACATAGCCATAGATCCATCAGGTTTGTGAACCATCAGGATGGAGATGCCCCGACTTCGCTAGGCGCTACAAATGGTTTTGAAGGAGGAATTTCACTTATTCTCATTGTGATGTTGTTTTGTTGGGTTATGCGGTTAAGGTGCCTCTTTATTGGAACAGCTTCCCCGACATCAACATCATGGGGAGGCATTTTACTTACTTTGGGTTACATCCCCAAAACAAATCTGGAAATTTTTTGGAGTTACTGAACCAAGTCACAGGCTCCCTGTACACTGAGTCCCTTATGTGTGCCAAGGGATTTGCAAGATGGTGAATGCCTGCCTTACTTCTGTGTAACAGGAAGTTTTTCAGTATCGTTCACACTCAACCTTGAATAGCGGCAAACTCTGCCTAGAATGGTCTTTTTCAACTGTTAGTGTGCACAGTCCATTCTGATTTGCGACGGCCAGGATCTTTATTAATAATGGGGCCCAGACCTGCTGTGATGACCAAAGGGTCCATCAAATCGTGCAGCCATGGCATGTCCGGAACCGGCTCCAAAAGCTAAACACTTCCTCGCCAACACTGAAGGAGCGAGGGGGCCCTTTGGTCGTACGTGCTTTCATGGCCCTCTGACTAGCTTTGAGGTTGTCTGCTGCCATCTATTCGCCTGGTCCAATCGTTTCCTGAATGGAGAACATCTTCCGGGCGGGGAAGCCTATTTTCACCACCCAGCGTGTTCTTGAGGATTAGTCGGGTCCCCTCATGAGTTGACCATAGACAAGCTCGAAAAGGGCTGAAAACTGAGAGATTTCTTGGGTGCTTTCCCGCACGGCAAACAAGAATAAAAGGATACCCTCATCCAATCACTAGGTGTTATTCATCAATAAGCTGCATCATTGTTCTTAAGAGTTTGATGAAATTCTCTACTTTCCCTGAGATGAGGGTGATCGGCAGTTGAAAATTTGGGCATGTACATCTAACCCCTTTAACCCATTCTAAATAATTTCCGATGTAAGTTAGGGACCCTTGATTGTTTGTACTCCGAGAATGCCAACATGGGGAAAGAACTTTCATCAAAGCCCTTAAGACCACTCGAGCTGTTATCTTGCGTTAGAGGGATTGCTTGTGGGGTACCTGGTTAGTGGAGCAAATTATTGTAGAAATAATTATTTCATTTGGTTCCTTGGGAGTGGGCCAACGACATCACTACCAGCTTGCTGAAGGGTTCACTGGTGCTGAAAATCGGCTGAAGGGGAACAGGTTTATGTTTGATAGGTTTCCTTAATTTGGCAGGCAAGACAGGTCTTTATATAATTCTCCCACCGTTCCACAGCGGAGGCCAGAAGAAGGGCCTGGAAAACCCTGGATATGGTTGCAATACTAGGTCTCCACCTAGAGTTGGTTCCTGCACTAAAGCTAAGAACATGGTTTCTATAAGGCTCAGGCACCTCGACCTGGTGACAAACTGGCTCTCCTTTATGGTACTGCAACCAAAGGTGCTTCTTCTTGAGTTTCCTTTCTGAAAATTGGAAGCAGTTATTTAAATGTAAAGATTCCTCCTCAGTCACAGCATGGGCTTCTATCGATTAAGTGTGTCATCACACCTGTGCAAGCAATTAAACTGCATCTTAGTTGGCCCAATCTCCCTTCACACTACTTCCTTGATCTCTGCAATGATTAGGCTCAACTTGGGTTGTGGTATCCTTTCTTTTAGTTGACTGCAGTTCAACTCAGAAAAATAGTGTCCAAACCTACGTCCTCACCATCCTCATGAGAAATATAAGGATTACCCTTGGTATCCTGGTCCGAGACTTTCTTCTTCTGATGGCACATCAGGGAAAAGGTATTGCAGGGTTCCCTAGCCTTCTTCTCCCAACTTTGGGGGCGCCTGGTTGCCCCCATACTAGTGGTCTCTTCACTCGTCTAACAGGACATCACATTATTCCTAATAGAGAGGACGACCCTTCGAAGGGAATTTCATCTGAGATACCTACAGGGAGATTGCCTACTTGGTATGTTAGATTCTACCCATTATTTGTGTACGGTGTCTTATGGTTGAACCGTTAATACCCTTCAACAATATATCTACCCCAGTATAGGTATCCTTAGACACTGGTAGCACTCAGAACGTTGCAAAGAGTAGGTGCTACATCCATCTATCAGGACACTAGTTCTCAACTCTACCCACATCCTGATGCAAAAGCAACTGCTGACTTACTAGATAAAAATACCTGCATCATGGGGGGTTAGACCAAGGGTACATCCTCACCTTGCTTCTGAAATACAGGCAACTGGATGTGTGACTGCAGTTAGAGTCCTCTGGGTGGTTCTCCCTTTCCTGATTCGCTGCTTGACCAGCAAAAACTTTTGTGTGTGTCACGTTGTGTTACAGTAGTAACAGGATAAACTTTAAAGTTATTTTTACCATTTGGTGTAGGACTGGTATGTTTACTCGGAGGACCTGAAAAAATTAACTGATTGTCTAGGTAAACTTTGAGTCCAGTGCTTACCTTTTCTTTTCTATTTTAGAGGTGCCTTAGCCTTAATTTGTCCCTGAAAATTTTGTCCCACTTACCTTTATTTCCATAGGACATGGAATAAGGTTTTTGAACAAGTGGGGAAATTTTTCAGAAGGAGCATGACTGTTTTTACTTTCCAATTCCCTGCGGAGCAAGATTCGGTCACCTAGATCCAGTGCTTTGAAAGATTATCTGGGTTTTTGTCCTCCAAATATTCTCTGCGGTCAACAGGGATTGTATTGTACAATTCCTCATTGAACCATCAGAATCTACTAAGTTGTTATAGTCTTTATTTACTCCTTTAGAGAACAAAACCCATTTCTTTAAAAATGGAACAGTTTCTCATTCCAAACTCAGTTAGGTTGCCCATCCCGAAATTTTTTATTCTGAACTTTTTGTCTATATTTCTCAGGTTCATTTGGTATGCAATGAGCAATACTTCTCTTTAATCTTATCACTATCAGAATAATCTTGCCCCTCCAGAGTTCCTCTACTCTGGAGAATCCTGTACCCACAAAGTTGTGTGCGAAACTAGGGTAGCCCAATTTGTTTGGGGCCATCCTTGCTCAAAGCAAGTCTTCTCAAAAAAAGAAAAAATTTATCTGGGTCACTCTCTGTAATTTAGGAACAAATTTGCAGCGTGTACCTTAGTTATGTTAAAGTACTGCTCAGGCTCTTGTTCTGAACCTCCTTATCTTTGACGTTCTTCCTCCTTAAGCTGTTCATAATTTCATTCAGCCTCTAGTTACTGCTAATTATATAAGTTCACTCTCTCCATTTCCATATCACTGGAGTTGGGGATTCTACTTCTTTCACTGTTAAAGGAAGGTTTACTGATGATTTATTACCTTCTTCCCTGAAGCCTAAAAGTATAAAGACTCATCTTCTGACATAGCTTTATCTTAAAACACTGGCTTCCCTCTTGACAGTATCATGGACAAAGTTTTCCCAAAGGCACATAAAATAACACAAATTGAATGTAAACTATGCACATAGCACTTACCATAACCACAACAAATATTGTGTTACTCAACCTTTCTACCACCTTATGGAGAAAAAACAACTGTAAACTATATTGAAAACAACACTTCCTGACCCACCTTGGTAAATCTTCTTCCAGGAAAAACATGCAACTGTATTAACCCTTACCTGCACATATAGTTCAAATAATGTTTTGAGTTTTTTTTTAGCAGTCAAATAACGCACCCGGACAGGCCCCATGTACGTTGGTAGGTCTTTTATTACTTTGCTAGTAAGGTTCACTAAATGTTTCTAGTGTGGGTAGCTTTTACTTAATGGCTTATCAGTCTAGGGGAATACTTACACATGGCTGGATCATCTTGAGTGTCTATGATACCCTTTCACCGCCCTCTTACAGGTTATGTAAAATATACTAATAAAAAATATATCTGTATTCTCAATAGATTTTTTCTTTTTTTTTTCAACAAGTCGGCGCCTCCACCGAAGGCAGGGTGACCCAAAAATGAAGAATATTCCCAAAAGAAAATATTTTCTCATCAGTCAACACTTTCACCACTCTCGCACATTATCACTGTTTTTGCAGAGTGCTCAGAATACAACAGTCTAGACGCATACACATATAAAGTACAACAACATATCCCTCCAATACTTGCCAATACCAAAAACCCTCCTTAATGTTGCAGGGATTGTACTTCCCATTTCCAGGACTCAAGTCCGATATATGAAAATAACGGTTTCCCTGAATCCCTTCACTAAATATTTACCCTGCTCACACTCAACAGGTCGTCAGGTCCCAAGTACCATTCGGTCTCCATTCACTCCTACTAAACACGCTCAACGCACGCTTGTGGAAGTCCCAAGCCCTCAGCCCACAAAACCTCCTTTACCCCCTCTCTCCAACCTTTCGAGGACGTCCCATACCCGCTTCTTCCCTATAGTTTTTATATGCTTTCCTGTCATTCTACTTTGATCCCATTCTCTCTAAATGCCAAACCACCTCAAACAACCCTCTTCTGCCCTCTGATAATACTTTTATTTAATCCCCACCATCTCCTAATTTCCAAACTCAAATTTTGTGCTGCATAAATATTTACACCACAATTGCCTTAACAGGACATCTCACTGCCACCATAGTTATCTCCTTCGCCAGCTGCAATTACCACCCAAGCTTCACACCATTATAAGTGTTGGCACTTACTAGACTATCATATATTCCCTTCTTTGCTCCTAGATAACGTTTTTTTGACTCCACATATACTAAACGCACCACTCACCTTTTTTCCCCTCATCAATTCTATGATTAACCTCATCATTCATAAATCCCATCGCCGACACGTCAACTCCCCAGAATCTGTAACATTCACTTCTTCAATACTCCTCTCTCTCCAATTTGATTTCCATTTTTTTCTTTATCTAATCATTTGATCACCTTCATCACTTACTCTTTTCTGGTTCACTTTCAGCTTCTCTACCTCATACACACATTCCAAACTCATCCACTAACCTTTGCAATTTTTCTTTAGAATCTCCCATAAGCACAGTATCATCAGCAAAAAGTAACTGTGTCAATTCCCATTTTGAATTTGATTCCCCAAAATTTAATCCCACCCCTCTCCCGAACACCCTAGCATTTACTTCCTTTACAACCCCATCTATAAATATATTAAACAACCATGGTGACATTACACATCCCTGTCTAAGACCTACTTTTACCGGGAAATAGTCTCCCTCTCTTCTACACACCCTAACCTGAGCTTCACTATCCTCATAAAAACTCTTTACAGCATTTAATAACTTACCACCTATTCCATATACTTGCAACATCTGCCACATTGCTCCTCTATCCACTCTATCATATGCCTTTTCTAATCCATAAATGCAATAAAAACTTCCCAACCTTTATCTAAATACTGTTCACATATATGCTTCAATGTAAACACTTGATCTACACATCCCCTACCCACTCTGAAACCTCCTTGCTCATCCGCAATCCTACATTCTGTCTTACCTCTAATTCTTTCAATTATAACCCTACCGTACACTTTTCCTGGTATACTCATTAAGCTTATTCCTCTATAATTTTTACAGTCTCTTTTGTCCCCTTTTCCTTTATATAAAGGGACTATACATGCTCTCCGCCAATCCCTAGGTACCTTCCCCTCTTTCATACATTTACTAAACAAAAGTACCAACCACTCCAACACTATATCCCCCCCTGCTTTTAACATTTCTGTCATAATCCCATCAGTTCCAGCTGCTTTACCCCCTTTCATTTTACGTAATGCCTCACGTACCTCCCCCACACTTACATTCTGCTCTTCTTCACTCCTAAAAGATGGTTATACCTCCCTGACCAGTGCATGAAATTACTGCCTCTGTTTCTTCCTTAACATTTAAAAGTTCCTCAAAATATTCTCGCCATCTACCTAATACCTCCATCTCCCCATCTGCTAACTCCCCTACTCTGTTTTTAACTGACAAATCCATATTTTCCCTTGGCTTTCTTAACTTGTTTAACTCACTCCAAAATTTTTTCTTATTTTCATTAAAATTTCTTGACAGTGCCTCTCCCACTCTATCATCTGCTCTCCTTTTGCACTCTCTCACCACTCTCTTTACCTTTCTTTTACTCTCCATATATTCTGCTCTTCTTTTAACACTTCTGCTTTGTAAAAACCTCTCATAAGCTACCTTTTTCTCTTTTATCACACCCTTTACTTCATCATTCCACCAATCACTCCTCTTTCCTCCTGCACCCACCCTCCTATAACCACAAACTTCTGCCCCACATTCTAAACTGCATTTTTAAAACTATTCCAACCCTCTTCAACCCCCCATTACTCATCTTTGCACTATCCCACCTTTCTGCCAAAAGTCGCTTATATCTCACCCGAACTTCCTCCTCCCTTAGTTTATACACTTTCACCTCCTCTTACTTGTTGTTGCCACCTTCCTCTTTTCCCATCTACCTCTTACTCTAACTGTAGCTACAACTAAATAATGATCCGATATATCAGTTGCCCCTCTATAAACATGTACATCCTGGAGCCTACCCATCAACCTTTTATCCACCAATACATAATCTAATAAACTACTTTCATTACGTGCTACATCATACCTTGTATATTTATTTATCCTCTTTTTCATAAAATATGTATTACTTATTACCAAATTTCTTTCTACACATAGCTCAATTAAAGGCTCCCCATTTACATTTACCCCTGGCACCCCAAATTTACCTACTACTCCCTCCATAGATATGTACAGAATATACAATCACAGCCTCACATTTTCAAAACAAAATCTACACACTCCATACCTGTTCTCCACATGGTGTGTTCCAACAACTTTTGTCCTTCTCTCTTCTTGATACAACTCTGGGCTAACCAGTGTTTTGACACACTTTAGTCACCCTGGGTATGGTGGCCACAACTTAAATTATAAAAACTCACCCCTGGAGCACACATGATGCCCCAAAAGATAGAAGAAGGACCCAGAGATCCTGCCAGGTTGAAGGTCAGCCACAGAGAGAGAGAGAGTCAGTGAGAGGGAGAGAGAGAGAGCCTGGCTAAGCTCCTCCCACCAAAACAAAAGACTGTTGCAAAGCACAATTCTCCAGTTACCACAATTCTACTACACCTTAATTTTACTTTTACAAAAAGAAATACAACTTTATAAACTACTTATTTAAATTGTGTGTTTATGTGTCTATAGTATAACCTATTATATTGAGAAAAATAGGCTTGACCCAGCTGCCTCTCAGTCATAAGGTTGATCAGTCCTTCTGACATTTAGAGCAAAGTCCCCATCAATTCAATATAATTAGGTATTCCAGAGTAACTGTTACTTATAAATACATGTTGGGTCCTATAGCCCCATAACACTTATGATCATCCAAAGATTCATTAATATTAATGTTGGTAGCATCCGAGTGGTCAAGAGTCACCAAGTCATGTAGTTCTTCATCATAGTCTAAGTTAGAGGTGTCAATTACGCACACTTTACATTCTTCAGTTGTCGTATCAAGTTTATGTGGAAAAACTAAGTCAAAGTTATTAAGGCAGTTAATCGAATTTCTTCGGTAATATTTCTTAAGGATGTTGATATGATAAAGCTTAGGTTTCCCCTTGACTTCTATGAGGTAGTCAACTTTCCCACAAATTTTTAATACCTTATACGGACCTTTCCATGCTACTAATAATTTATTTGACTTAATAGGCAAAAGTACAAGAACTTCATCTCCTACTTTAAAACTTCTCCTCTGACTTTTGGAATCAAAATAGAGTTTTGTACTGGTCCATTGACAAGCTTAGGTTTTTCGAAACTATGTCAGAGGTCTCCTCAAGTTTGGATCTAAGGTCAAGGAGAAACTGGTAAGAAGACTGAACCTCAGCATTTACCTCCTCATTAGTCCATAAGTCATGAAGGATGGACAATGGGCCTCTGGCCTGTCTACCATAGAGAAGTTCAAAAGGTGAAAACCCCAAAGAGTCACTGGGAACTTCCCTCATGGCAAACAAAGCACAGGGTAGGTAACGATGCCACTCCTTAGGTTTAAGGGGAAAGCAAATTTTCCTTAGAATGGACTTGAGAATCAAATTGCTACCTCAATCCTCCCTTACAGCGGGGATGATAGGGTGTGGTGAAGAGAGGCTTCACCCCCAAAGGGTTGGTATAGTTTGTTGCTTTAATCAGATTTTGAATTTTTGTCCCAGGGTCGGGACAAAATTTCTCTGGGGATCCCCACTCTGGAGAAGAGGGGAAAAAAGGGCTTCGCCACCTCTGTATTGGGTTTGGTTTTTAAAGGGGAACGGTTTTCGGGGAAACTCAAGCAAATCAACTAATGTTAATAAATCTATGCCCCCCCCAAGATGAAAGGGGAAATTTTAAAGGACCAACGATGTAAAAACAGCTACTTTTTTAAAAACCGGAAACGTAAAGATGGGTTTTTGGGACCTTTGGAAACTGCCTGGTCCCTTTGGGAGGATGACGTTGGAAAAACTTTACACGATCTAAAATAGGGTGCATCTGAGGACTTTTTTGGGCCAAAAAAATGGGTTTCCCCTTAATTTTTTTTAAAGGTTTTACGATGCGAGAAATATCCAGCCACTGGCAGGTCAGGGACCCTTTTAAGAACAGTCTCTCTGCTTTGGGATTTTGGAAACAACTAAGATGGAATGGGCCCTATTTTCTGAATTTAATTTAAATTTACTGATTTGTACAAGATTTTTCCTTTTAAATATATTCAAATTTAATGAAAAGTTTTTCCTTTGGATAACTTGATTTTGTTTAGGGGAAATTTTTGGCAATTCTGAAGGAAGGGCAATTACTTTTGAAAATTAAAAAGGAGCCCCTTCGAAAAGGTCAAAAGGTTTTAAAGTCGGGGAAAAAAACAAAGGAGGGAAACAGTAGGGGAAGCCTGGGTTTTGGGTCTGAGCCCTAGTGAAGACTTTTATGGTTTCGGGGGTGTATCTTCCCTTTCTTTAAAACAAGGGAACCGGTACCCTACTCCCCTCACTTTCGAGAGAACATCAGGGTTTTTTAAACCCACATGAATTCACGAACATTGTCTCATCTGAATTTTCGAGGGGCTTCCCCGATTTAAAACCGGGAAAAGGGGATTTGAAACACTTTTGTCCATTTTTTGGCGATGAAAAGGTCAACACCCAGAAGAAGAAGGGCCCCTTTTACATTACCTTTTTAGTAGGGAAAGAAAGGGGAAAAGGAGGGGAGCTAGTAGGGTTTTTTCAGCCCAAAACCTGTAAACCTTTTTAGACCTAATTTTAACAACGGATGGTAGGAAAAGGTCCGTAGGCCCCCAAATGAAAGGTCTAAAAGTATAGCAAGGAATGAGTTTTTTTTTAAAGGGTTTGGGGAACAGCTTATCAGAAATGATTTAAAACATGTGATCCATTTGTCTCGAAAAATGGTAATACTTTAAGCCCCTTTTAACGGGTTCCCTGAACAGAAGGGTGTTTTGGCCCTTTTAACATTTTTTAAAAAAACCATTTTTCCAACTTTTTGGCCCCTTCTTTAAAAGGACAATCTGGACGTTTATGTCCTTAACACCCCCAAAAAATTTCAAACAGGAATAAAAAGAAGTTTTTTTCCCTTTCCATTTGGGGTTTGATTTCTTAAGGTCTGATAAAACCCTTTGCCCTTAGGGTTCGATCCCTTTAGGTTTTTTATGGGAATTGTGAGCCTCAGCTTACAAGTCAGCGCCTAAAGCAACTTCCTAAAGCTTTAATCGGGTTACGTTCTCTAAGGGAATGTTCGTATTGGTGAGGAAGAGCTGTCAGGAAGGGGTCAGCAACCATGAAGCCCTTAAAAAGAATTCTAACTTGATCAATTCTGAACTAACCTATCCAAAATCGAAAAAACAAAGAGTGTTACCTGCCCCCTGTTGAAAGTTCTGGCCAGGTGAAAGGTGGCATACCAAAAATTTTTTCCTGTAAGAATTAGGGGTTTTTTGATGGGTTTAAAAAGGATTGCCTTCTTTAGTGGGTTTTTTAATTTTACATATGATATCCTGTAAACAAAGTTGCATAGATATTAAAGGCTGTACCAAAAAAAAACATTCCAAACCCGGGTTTAGCCCAGGTGTCACGGGCCCAAATTCCCCAGAGGGCAGGGGCCCATTTTCAAACCGATAATGTATGAATTTAAGGGTTTCCCCCTCTGTGAAGGGGGGTTTAAATTGGGTTTGTTGGAATATGTGCACTGACTCCCCTTTTTCCTTTACCCCTTTCCCTCAAAATTTTGTTGTTGCGTAAGATTTAATTTTTTTATTCTCCAATTCAAGGGGGAGTTTTTTCGAGCTGGGATCCTTTTCTCTCCTTTTAAACTCATCTCTCTACTCTTTTTTTAACGTTTCAAAGGCTTTTTCCTCAATTTTCTCTACCCTTTTTGCTCTTTCCTAAAGTTCTTTTAAATTTTAACCTGTTCCTCACGTATTTTTAGCTTGTTCCTCACTTTTCCCTAGTTTCTTTCCTCACGATCAAGTCAACCCACGCTCTTTTTGGTCTTCTCACTCTTTTTCAAAACTGCCCTTTCTTGGAGTTCTCCTCAATTCTCTCTCTTTTCCTTTTTTCTCCGTCTTTCAAGGGTTCCCTTCTCCTTTTTCTCTTCTTTTTCAATTCTTTCTCTCCCCTTTTCTTCTTCTCTTTAAATTTCCTCTCCTCCCTTATTCTCTTCTTTTTCCCCTTTCTGGGTTTGGTCTTTTTTCCCTCTCCCCAATTCTCTCTTTTCAAGTTTTTCCCCGGGATCTTAGCACAATGAAAGATTTTAAATTTTTTTCCCTGTTTTTCCTAACTTACTTCCAGCGTTATCCAAAACTGGTTTCATAATCTTGAAAGGGAAAAATTTAAATCGGGGGAAATGAAACGGGTTTTTAAAAAAAGGGAAAGGGTTCAATTCCTGCCCCCTAAAAACTAAAAATAAACCAGAGGGCTCGATCCCTGCTCCAATTTAAAAAAATAGGGAAAAAACGGGAAAAAGAAGGGTTTTATGCCGGCTCCGAGCAAACAGAAAATAGAATGGGGTCCCTTTTACCATCCAATTTTCTCAACCAAAAATCAAATGTCCCATGACAGTTCCCCTTTATATAATAAAAAAGCTCAATGAAACCCAATTGTCACTTGGGGAAAATCTCGGGTCCCTAGAGTCTAATCCCCAAAGTGTTTCAAGCTCACATGAAAAAAGGGGAGAATTAAAATTTAATTCCTGGCCCCCTTTTTGGGGCCCTTTCAAAAATTTTAGACCCATAACAATCACCAAAACTTTTAAAAAAACCCGTACTTAGTCCTACCCTAGAAGGGAAAAGAAAACTCTGGTGGTGGTAACCGTCTGGGGAAAGCGAAGTTGAAGTTCCAATTTGGAGATTTTGAGATGGAGTTGAAACTTGATTCAGTAGAGTTGACCTGGGAAGGTTTGCCAAATTGTGAAGGCTTACCCCAACCCCGTAAAAAACTTTGACAGTTTTAACCCCGGCTGGGGTCCTCCCCAGGAAAATTTGTGAAAGAAAAAGAAATAAAAAAAAAAACATAAACACTTTATTTTGTAGAAAATTTTAAAATTTTAAAAAACTTAAATATGAAATTTTAATCCTACCTTAAAGAAAAAAGGGAAAAAAGAAAAAAAATAAATGATAACTGAATTCAACCCTAATGTAGATAGGGGTGTCTGGTGTTTGGGGACACTGTTTTTTGAAACGTACCAAAGGGTGATGATGGGGGGGGCGCAGGTGTTGGTTTTCACCCACCCGGTCTTTGTTCTTCACGTAGATAGGGCGTCGAGTAGTATCCCGATGGGCAGGAAAAACAGGTTCTTTAAAACCCCTGCAAAGATGTGGGGTTACGTCCCGCAATTTTTATTCGGGGGCACAGGTAGGGTTTAATACAGGACGTTAGTCCCCTTTTCCTTTTTTGCCCCTTGATTTACAGGTGACCCTCCCAAAATGTCAACCCCAAACTGGAAAAAATAGACAGGTTACCCACTGCTTAAAAAATCACTTCCATGGGGAGTGTACCCTTTTCCCCAAAAGACGGGTGATTATTTCAAAAATTTAACCAGGAAGACTTTTTAAAGGGCTAAGTTAATTTTGGTCAAAAGTGAAGCTTTTTAAAACCCAAAAAAACCATAGAATACAAGGCAGGGGATGTACTTACAGTAGGGGTTTTTGGGGGCTGTGAGGGCGAGTGGGGTTTACTGTTTGGGCCCGAGCCCCACACGGGCACCTTTTTTAGGGGGGGGGGAAGAGGGAGGGGAAGGGATAGCGGGCTAACGACCCTTCGTTAACAACAATCCGGGAAAAACAAACTATTCCCCTTTAGGGGGGGGGGGGGAGAAAAGGGGGGGAAAACGGGGGCGTGCTTACCCCACCTTTAAATAGTAGCCCGGGAATGAAACTTCGTTACTATTTTTGCTTTCCTATCTTTGAATTTTTTCCCCCACATATGTTTTTTTAAATTTCTTTCCACATCTTGTCTCGGGCCCAAGCAATCCCTGACACCCCTTTGCCATACCCCGGTTGCGAAGTGGAAAATATCCGTAATGAAGTGTAAATTTGTACAAAAGAAAAAAAGGGGAAAATGAGGGTTTTTGTAACGATGAATGACTTGACTTATGAATGACTGACTTACTGAGTGACTTGACCCGACTTACTGAATGACTTGACTGGGCTTACTGAATTGGGTTGACGGGCTTACTAATGACTTTAATGACTTTTCTGAGTGACTTTTAAATGACTGACTTACGAGTGACTTGAATGACTTACTGAAAATGACTTGAAATGACTTACTGAATGACTTTTATGACTTTCTAAATAACCCTTTGGGGCTGATTTTTCTGAATACAAAGACTGACTTTTCTGAATTTACCTTTTACTGGGCTTACTGAGTAACTTTACTGACTTACTGAGTGAAAGGGCCCGACTTACTAAAAAACTTTTACTGATTTACTGAATGACATACTGACAAAATGAATGACTTACTGACTGACTTATGAGTGACTTGACTGAATTACTGGTAACTTGACTGACTTTTCTGAGTGACTTGATGACTTATGAATGACTTTACTGACTTACGGTTTTAAATTGACTGACTTACTGAGTAACTTGATGACTTTATGGGGTAACTTGATGACTTAATGAAATGACTTGACTGACCCTACTGAATGGGCTTGACTGATTTACTGTATGACATACCAACTTTCTGAATGCTTAACCCGAAATGAATGCCTCAGCCTCCAGTACAACCCATCAACTTCATTCCAGAACCCTACCCCCACCTCAGGCCAGTTTGAGCCACAACAAAAACCTTTTCCACTCCTTTTACAATCATCCCCAAACCACACCCGCACCCCACCCAATTTTTTTTAAAACAAAAATACTATTATTTTCTGTTACATTTGTACTCTTTAAACAGTAAAAACAAAAATTTAAAAACCCCTCACCAACAATGAACCAAAAATTACCTATTCACTTTAATTTCTGTAAAAAAGTGGGAAAATAAAAAAAAAATTTTTTGGCTTTTTTGGGGGGCTCCCCGGGAAGTAACCTTTTTTTTTCCCACGGTTCTTCAAATTTTATCTAACCCCGATTTTACCCTTTAAAACAACCAAATTTTCAGGAACGTAAATACCGTGCTTTAAAAGATGGTCTACAGTAGCCCCAATACCACCACTACTGTACAAACGAAACACTAAGTTTTTTTTTTTACCACCATAAATTACTCTTTAAAAAATAACCGAAACCAAAAAATTTTTTCCCGCATCACCAAAATAGCATGGATTACAAAAACCCCGTACACTAAAAGGGGGTGGTGAACAAAAAGATGTAAACAAATACAGTGGACCCTTTACTTAAAAAGTGCCAACTTTCAAGGGTTTTTCCCATTACGAGCTGTCGCTCGGTTTTAGTTTTTTTTCTTTGAGGTTTCAGCCCCCCCCCCCAAAAACTGAATTACCCAGCGAGCTTCAGATTTTGCCCCCACTAGTTGGGGGGCATAATCTGAAAATCAAAAAAAGTCCCGGGACTTCGTCCTATCCCAAAATTCTCTTCCGAATATCCTAAGAGAAATGAAAGGAAAGTCTTACTGGGGGGGCCCGGATTTGAGACCCAATAACCCCAGTAAATTTAAAAAAAGGGCCCAAAGAGTCTTTGTGCCACAGGCCAATATTCTGAAGGACCCTGAGGCACCAAGCTGTACCTGTATGCTTTTCATCATGGTTCCAGTCCAAAAGAAAAAAGCAGATTTTCTCAGCCCAAAATTCTGCTTTTGTTCAAGCATGGGGTTGCCATTTCTCCTTAGCTAATACAACCTAATATTCACCTATATTAAAGGCCTAAACCTACGTATGTTAAGGTCCTAAGGTTACATTATTAATATCTAAGGTTACCTCACTAATTCTAATATTAGTTACTAACTGTATAAACCTACCTAACCTTTCCTTGAAGGGTATATATATCAATTATTATTATTAACACACTGGCCGATTCCCACCAAGGCAGGGTGGCCCAAAAAAGAAAAACTTTCACCATCATTCACTCCATCACTGTCTTGCCAGAAGGGTGCTTTACACTCCAGTTTTTAAACTGCAATATTAACACCCCTCCTTCAGAGTGCAGGCACTGTACTTCCCATCTCCAGGACTCAAGTTCAGCCTGCCGGATTCCCTGAATCCCTTCATAAATGTTACTTTGCTCAAACTCCAACAGCACGTCAAGTATTAAAAACCATCTGTCTCCATTCACTCCTATCAAACACGCTCATGCATGTCCGCTGGAGGTCCAAGCCCCTCGCATGCAAAACCTTTTTTAACCCCCCCCCTCCAAACCTTTCCTAGGCCGACCCTACCCCGCCTTCCTTCCACTACAGACTGATACACTCCCTTTAAGTCATCTGTTTCGCTCCATTCTCTCTACTGTCCCGAAACCACCTCAACAACCCTTTCCCCACCATCTGGGCAACAGTTTTTTGGGAATCCCGCACCTCCTCCTAACTTCCAAACTACGAATTCTCTGCATTATATTCACACCACACATTGAGCTCAGACATGAAAATCTCCACTGCCTCCAGCCTTCTCCTTGCTGCAACATCATCACCCATGCTTCACACCCATATAAGAGCGTTGGTAAAATATACTCTTATACATTCCCCTCTTTGACTCCAAGGACAAAGTTCTTTGCCCCCACAGACTCCTAAGTGCAACCGCTCACCCTTTTTCCCTCCCTCATCAATTCTATGATTTCACCTCATCTTTCTTTATACCCATCCGTTGACACGTCCACTTCCAAATATCCGAATACATTCACCTCCTCCATACTCTCTCCCTCCAATCTGATATCCAATCTTTCATGACCTAATATTTTTGTTATCCTCATAACCTTACTCTTTCCTGTATTCACTTTTAATTTTCTTCTTTTGCACACCCTACCAAATTCATCCACCAACCTCTGCAACTTCTTTTCAGAATCTCCCAAGAGCACAGTGTCATCAGCAAAGAGCAACTGTGACAAAGTAACTGCTGAATTAGTACATCTAAGAATTCAATTGCCACTGAAGCTAGTTATCACTATGACTGACTCCAGTGAGAAATTCGCCTGACACTGCATGATTATCAAGAAATCAATCCTTGAATTAATGTCGATATTAACCCTTTCAGGGTTTCCGACGTACTAGTACAGCTTACGCACCAGGGTTATTGACGTACTAGTACGCCTAAATTCTAGTGCCTTCAAATCAAGCGAGAGAAAGCTGGTAGGACTACATATGAAAGGATGGGTCTATGTGGTCAGTGTGCACAGTATAAAAAAAATCCTGCAGCACATGGTGCGTAATGAGAAAAAAAAATTTGACCGTGTTTTTGGTTGAAAACAGCAACTTTGCACTGTATTTTCGGATCGTATTTATAGTTGTATTCTAGTTTTCCTCGTCTCTTTTTATAGAATGGAAGACATATTACAGAAATTGAGATGATTTTGATTGGTTTCACAATGAAAAGTACCTTGAAATTGAGCTCAAAGTAGCAGAAATGTTCGATTTTTGCCAAAGTTCAAAAGTAAACAAATCATGCCATGCATCCAATACACATCAACTGGTGAGTCTAATATTCTTTCACAAGTGCATTGATATTATTTATACCATTTCTACACTAATGCAGTAGTCTGCATAACACAAAATCATCTATTTTTTGTGAGAATAAAAATTCAAAGTGGAAAGCAAAAGAAATGTAAGAGAAGCCTGGGGGACATGACGAATGAACAGAGGAAATGTTATTTTAGTGCCATGAATGTCTGTCTTGCTTATTCTGGACCCTATTTGGAAATTGGAATCTTTTGAAATTTGTGTGAAACTGGCAAAATTGCCAATTTCTGACCATTTTATTGGATAGTGGAAATCGGTAAATGGGTGTTTTCTTGTACTCATTCGATAGACAAAATGGAGTTCTAGCGAAATAGTTATGATTTCTGTCGACTAGTACACTGGAATTGGCCGAAAACAGGGCTCAAAGTCAGTGAAATCGCCGATCTGTAAACATCATTGAGACCGCTAACTTCGTGAGAGCATAATTCCGTAAGTTTACCATCAAATTTCATACTTTTGGTGTCATTATGATCGGGAAAAGATTCTCTATGTTTTCCTAAGAAATTTTTTTTTTTTTTTTTTCTGAAAAATTTTCGACCCTGAGAACAAGTTTAGGAGAGGGCGTCTCTACCCTGAAAGGGTTAACTTATACAACCAACAAATGGTGAAACAGAAATTACAGTCAAACTTCCACTTGTCCACACTTCCTCCCCCAACAGTAGTTGCTGCTTACCTTTACTAGCGCATTTCCTTGCAGGTCCAACAGTGGTTAGAATATGACCTTAACCCATGAGAATGCGGCAGGACCCTCAATGGAGACTTGCTTAATCATGAACCTGTAAGATCATATGAAAATACAGAACAATGTACAAATTAAACATAAGAACATAAGAAAGAAGGAACACTGCAGCAGGGCTACTGACTCATGTGAAGCAGGTCCATGTCCCCCCTTCCTCATTAGCGCAATGACCCACCTAGTCAGGTCACTTCCACTTAAGGAAGGAGCAAGGCATCAGACCTAGTAGCACAAGCTAGTCAGGTCCAACATTCATATTGTTATTATAATTATGACCATCATTATCATTAATATACAAGATCATTATAAAATGCTATATAATAATATTTTATTTCAGCATGATACAATGTTTGTACATGCATGGGTGACACTTGTGCATGAAGAAAACTCAGTTATACAAAACATTTAAGGCAAACTTAAGCCAAACTTAAGACTACACTGGCAATAATAAGTAACTAAGTAAAAAACTAATTAATTGCTTGAGGATATTAAAAGTTAACAAACAATAAATTTAGGAATTACAAAGAGAACAAAGCAGCAGTCAATTATTACTTAATGTTGGTTAAGGATTACAGGTAATGAGAGTAAGAGTATACAGCCTCTCCTCACTTAACAATGGAGTTCTGTTCCTGAGACCGCGTTGGTAAACAAATTCATTGCTAAACAATGAGCATACTATAATGGTAGTGGGTTTGTGTCAACCATCTCTGATACTGATCTGTGTCACCTTTGCACCATTATAACACTTTTAGTATATTTTTAAATGTTTATACAGTAGTGTACTGTATATTGTAATAAACAGAATAAGAGGAAATCAGCTCTAACACACATTATTAGGTGTGCATACTGGTCAGAGAGCCCATTGTAAGTCCGAGTCATCGGTAAACAAGTACATCGCCAAGTAAGGAGAGGCTGTATAGAAAAGTGGACCCCCGGATATTGGCCGGTGCGGAAATCAGCCAATATGGAAATCAAACACTTTTTTCAGCGAAATCCCCCCCCCCCCCCCCCCCCGATATCGGCCATCCGCTCGGAAATCGTCAGTATGAGATGCATCCAGCCGCCGGCAACGCGCTTCCTCACACTTATCATACTGAGTCTGCGCATCTCTCTCATTGGGTTAGGAATGCTCTGCACATTCATCCATTGTTTTTGGTGCTTGTTTACTGATTGCAACTGTGAAATAAGCCACAATGGGGCCAAAGAAAGTTCACAGTGCCAGCCCTTTGGTAAAGAAGGTGAGAAACATGATAGAATTCAAGAAAGAAGTTATTGCAAAATATGAAAGTGGCATACGTGTGACAGAGCTGGCCAGGATGTATGGGAAATCTACATCAACAATCAGTTCCATCCTGTTGAAGAAAGCAGAAATTAAGGAACCTGATGTTGTGAAAGGTGTAAATATGCTAACAAAACAGAGGTCTCAAACAATCAAGGATGTGGAGAAGTTGTTGTTGATGTGGATCAACCAAAAACAGTTAGCGGAAGATAGCGTTTCGGAGGGGATAATTTGCAAGAGGGCAAAGTAGTTGCATACGGATCTCAAAGAAAATTCTGGGAACAAGTGTTGCTGTTAGTGAATTTAAGGCCAGCAAAGGCTGGTTTGACAGATTCAAGAACCGTAGTGGCATACACAGTGTTGTAAAGCATGGGGAGGCTGCAAGTTCCGACAAACGTGTGGCCAAAACATTCATTGATGAATTCAAGGGGTATGTAGAGACTGAAGGATTCCTCCCCCAACAAGTGTTCAACCGTGACGAAACAGCCTGTTCTGGAAGAAAATGCAGAGAGACCTACATCACACAGAGGAAAAGCACTGACAGACAACAAACCTATTAGGATAGTCTAATTCTTTTTGTTCCTGTGCTAATGCTTAGTGGGGATTTCAAAGTGAAGCCTTTACTGAAAATCCCAGTGTGTTCAAGAAAAGCAATGTCATCAAAAGTAAATTGTGTGTGATGTGTAAAGCTAATCATACGACATGGGTCCACCAGGCAAATTTTCACTGACTGGTCCATGAAGTTTTTGGCCTGAGTGGGAAAATTGACCTCCAGGAAAATAAATTGCCATTCAAGTGCCTCCTGGTAATGGACAATGCTCCTGCTCATCTCCAAACTTGGTAGATCAATTGTCTAGGATGTCAGTTTTTATAACATGAAGTTCTTGCTCCTAAATGCCACCATCTCCTCTCATCTATAGCCATAGTCCAGCAGGTCATTTCTAACTCAAAAAACCTACACAAAATCAGTGTTTCAAAGGTGCTTTGAAGTTACACTCAGGCCACTGAAATGACCCTAAGAGAGTATGGAGGAATCACAGTCAATAATCTACAACTGCATAAACTTAAGGTAAGGTCTTGGCAGGGAGTGACTTTCAGACTTGAAACTCTTACTTGAGAAAAATGTGGCCTCCAGGAGGATTTTGAGAAGGTTTCAGCTGACCCTGAGGACCCTACGCCTGTTGTGGGGAAGTCATGGGGTTGGAGATGTGAGGTGAAGGATGTGGAAGATTTTTCTGTGGAGGACCACAGGCAAGAGCTAACCAATGAAGATCTTGCAAACCTTCAACTGGAACAGCAACAGACCACAGCTGAGGAAACATGCTTCAGAGGAGATGAAGAGAGAGGGAAGCGGAGGTGCCTTCTTCAGAGATTTAAGGGAGAATTGTGCAGTGTAGTAGGGGCAAGCTTTTGCTGAGAAATATCACCACCCGGCAAGCTGAAACAATCCCATCTGCAACATGTTACTCTTGACAAAACCTTGGCCCACTTCAGGCCAAATCTTAAAGAGGTGCCAGAACAGACCTCTCTGGACAGTTTTTTTATGTGACAAGAATCAGTGACTCTCAATCTGGTCCTAGTTAAACCCAGAAGGGGATTTGATACCTGAAGTCCTTATGGAGGGGGATTTCCCCTTCCAAACAAATAACCCTCTCCTCTTGTCCTCTCCCCTCCTCCCTGTCTTCCATATGCCAACAAGATCTTCAATACAGGAATGTAATAACGGGTTGATTTAAATGTTCATCTATATGTAATTGGTCATTGTTTTTGTGTAAGTAGAAACTATAGTTAAATTTTACAAAAATGTATTTTTTTTTTTACTTTTGTGGAGTCTGGAACGGATAAATTGATTTACATTAATTCCTTATGGGAAATATTGCCTTTCGAATTTAGGGTCTTTTTGGATTTAGGTCCGACCTTCTGGAACGGATTACTCTGATATTTCGGGGTTCCACTGTATAAGCTATTGTCTATTAAATCTTAAGTTAGTCCTAAGTTTGCCGCAGATACTCTTCCAATATAGGAGCTTTAATAGAAACGGTGTATCATGCCAAGACAAATCCAATCCCATTACTAAATTTACCATTTGTAATACAGTGATACCTCAGGATACAAACTTAATATGTAACCTCGGATACAAACTTAATTTGTTTCATAAGGCTTTTCGAGTGCTGATACCAAATGAATTTGTTCCCATAAGGAATAATGTAAATAAGATTAATCCATTTCAGACCCTCAAAAATACACTTACAAAAGCACTTACATAAATACACTTACATAACTGTTAGAGTTTTGAGCTGTTCGTATCCTGTGATACCACTGTATTATTATATGTTTTATACTTTCTCACTAGTATAAATCTAATTATGTATCTAATAATGTATGTTCAAATGTACTGTTCCATAACCTATATCAATATAGAGTAAGAATTAGTATTAGTCTGCCCAAAATGCCTAAGCATGCTAATGGCCTTCTTGGTAATTATTATTTATTAACATGTAAACCCCACAGTGTAAGCTTTACAAGGAAATAAACATTTTAATTTTCACGGTGAATCACCAGCTGAGATACTGCTGACTTTTCCCTCTGCTATATCTCCACCAACTTCGTAACAATACCAAATGGTGAATTAAACACGTATATTTGAAAGAAAAAAAAAGAAAAAGGAAACTCCAACTTGATAACTTGTTTTAATTTGCATAACTCTTACATATTACAGAAAACAATAAAGAAGTACAATACACATACAGTACACTCATCACTTACCTTAACCCTTAAACTGCCCAAGCAGATCTACTTTCACATGCGTAGTGCTCCAAAAGTAGATTTACGTTTTTTTTGACATATTTTCAAATACATTGTATAACAAAAAAAAAGTACATCAAATTTTTTTTACATGTTTTTCAAATTGTAAAACAACAAAAAAAAAAAATCACTTTTTTTACATACTTATCAAATGTCGAAAAAACTAGTTTTAAGGGTTGAAAATAATTATTTATTTATTTATATTATTTAATTTATAATTTGAGAGCACACTTACGAGGTACAAAAACAAAACAGATAAGAGCAGCATGCCAAAGCCACTTATACTATGCATAGCTAATCGGGCTGGCTTAAAATTAACTTCAGATTAACTAAGCAATGATGGAAATCAGTGAAAAACATTAATGTAAACTGATTCTAATAAAGCACAAGTGAGTTATTACAAAGACAGTCCATATGGTTGCATGCATTGGTGAAATTCAGTTAGAATGGAGTAATCTGTTAGTAGTGAATTTAAAAAATAATAAAGTTAGATTGTGGTTTTAGGTTAACATTTATGTGATATAATTGGAAAACATTTAAGAATCTACAATTTATAAGTTCAGTTTATTCAAGTATTTATTTGGGTTTTGGTGAGTAAGTGATCTTTGAAAGAAGACTTGAATTTATAATCAGGTAGGTGTTCCTTATAATATTAACAGTAATGAATTCCAGATTTTCTAAGGGCCTTTATGTGCATTGAGTTTTTTGCATACGTGAGATGGACACGAGGAATATCAAAGAGTGATCTGTGCCTTGTTTATGGCAAGTGTTCTGTTGGAGGTTGGCAGGAGATTTTAGGGAGGGTTAAGTTCAGAGTTGAGTGTTCTATTATTAATAGGTGCAGTTAATAAGTATGGATGTTTTGTATGGTGAGTAGGTGGAGTGTATTGTGAATATTGAGGAGTGGGCTGCCTGTAGTGAGAATTTGTTATCATTCTAACTGCAGCCTTATTGTTGGGTTAATTAAGTGTCTGAGATGGTTACTTGTCTGTTGGAGCCCCATGCAAACAAAGATTCCCCATAGGTGAGATAGGGTGTAAAAAAGAGAGTGATATAGGGCCAGGAGGGCTGACAGTGGAGCATAGTACCCAGTAACTTCGATAGTATGGCCTACAGACTTGGAAATTTTCCTTAGAAATTTGTTAGTATATTTGTAAAATGAAATTTGATCTATATCAAGGTGGATTCCTAGAATTTTCGCCTCTGTTAGCTTAGTGATAAGGTGATCCGTTTAATCATTATGGTTAAGAGGACATCTGTAGCTCTGTTACAACCAAACTGAATGAAGTAGGTTTTGTCAATGTGTAGTGTAAGTTTGTTAGTACCATCCAGGTAGATATTTTTCTGTAATTCGGTATTTACAGTATTGTTCCCGCATAGCGTGACTGGGGCTCGGGTAGGGAGAAGAAGTATGGTTGTGTCATCAGCAAAATAGTGTGGGTTGAGTAATGAGAAGCATTGGTAAGGTCATTTTACCTGTGTATAGGAGAAAGTATGAAGAGGGCCAAGGACACCTTCCCTTTGGGAACCAACAGTAATTGGTTTGTGCAGAAGAAAGTTTGCCCCATTTGCGTACACAAAATTGGCTTCTTTTGCTGAGGTATGACTTGAGTAGTTGAGGAGAGGCCCTCTTATACATAGTGTGATAATTTTACGTGGAGCAAGTCATGGCCAACGTATCAAAAAATCTTACGTAAGTCTATGAAGATCCCAGTATGGACTCCTTTTTCTCTAATGCAAAGTGTAATATGTTCTAGCATGTGTATAATAGCATCATTAGTATTTTTTATTAGGCCTGAATCCAATGGCAGGGGTTGAGTATTTGGGAGATAAGTAGGAGTAGATTCGTTTTATGAATTAATTTTCGAAGATTTTTGAGAGAGGGAGTAAGTTGGATAATGGCCTATTAGTTATTCCAACTCTTTTTGTCTCCTCCGATGTGGATCGGGGTGACCCCTTGCTATTTTGAGTACTGTAAGGAGGGAGGATTCGAATGGATTTGGTTTAAAGAGTGTTGCAATGATTTGGTGATAGCAACTTTGACACTTTATTGTATATAAAGGGTGTAAGTATTTAAATCTCCCCTGCCTTGTTTTTTAGTGCGTGATAATAAGGGAGACTTCGTAATGGGTTATGTCCTGAGCTAGGAACCAGTGTTCGGGGTAGTTGCCGGTGAGGTTGTCATTTGTTGGTGTATCTTGAGCTTGGGATTTTATTGCAAGGTTTGTCTCATATGGAGAAAAATCATTGAGTCTGTTTGCTGTTTCTGTTGGTGGGAAGTTGGGGTCATCTGATTTTGCTAATTTTATTTCGCTATTTCGTGATATCTTTTTTGTCCCAGAATTTCTGATAGTGTTTTCCAGGTCTTATTTTATATCACCTCGTAAGTTGGATATTCTTTCTTCATAATACAAATTTTTTGCCCCATCTTATCAGCTGTAGGATTGACGAGTAACGTTTTTGTTTAGTCTCTGGTTTGTGACCCATTCTGTGACGTTTTTCATATTGGTGTTTTGTAATTATGGATTTGAGAATGCTGGGTGTTAGCCAGGGACTGTTTCATCTCTTAGCTGTTCCATCTGCTTTTTATTTTAGGGCTTGCTTGTTAAAGAGGTATTGAGTCTTTTTTAGAAAAATATTTAATACATTTCGCAATATCTTATTGATTTCTAGCTCAGTGTGCCAATCAATGTTTGCTAATGCTGTTGTTCAGTTATTAATGGCTGCCTCATTGTGAATCTGAAGGTGACTTTATAGTGTCTTGTGGGTTAGTTACCCAAGAGTTGTTATGAGGAAAGTAGGTAGTGTCAGTGGTATTATCTGTAATTAAGCCTGATTTTACGGATATGGTGTTGGTCCAGATGTGGTCAATGTAGGGAAACACTAGTCTCTGTAACCTTGTAGGTTTTGTTACTGTTGGTAGCAACATACAGTAATCCAATGTGTTTGTGAATTCAGTAACGTGTGGGTCCTGGTCTTTGGCAGAGATTTTATATTGCAGTCACCTGAGAGTAGTAAGTGATCATTGTTCATGCGTGGCAACAGTTATCAATACTTCCTAGGTTTTGACTAAATTGGCTAATGTTTGAACAGGGAACTCTGTAGATGTTAACAATGTGAGAGGTTTCTGAAGTATTTGAGTTGAATTTGGCTATTATATATTCCCCATTTTCATCTCTTGTTCAAGTATAAGTGATACATTCTAGTTGGTCTGAGTAAGTATTTGGCTGTGCACCCCCTTGTGTCTGGCCTACAGTTTTGTGTAGGCTTGTGTAACCCAGAATGGTATAGACATCTGTAGTATCAGGCATTAGCCAGGTTTCAGTTAGTGTAATGATGGACATATTATTGGCATGTAAGGATTTAGAGTAATGCTATGAGGTCATCGTAATGCTTGCTTAAAGAACTGATATTGTAGTTAAAGAAGTTATGTTGTTGTTGCACTGAGAAGTGCCTTTGAATTGTTTCTGCAGTGTAGTAATTACAGTAACTGTTAGCTTCATTTAAGACATTAAATAACGAGGTTGGATCTGGATCAATGCTTGAATCATAATATTTGTAGAGTGAATCTATAGTAGAATTAAGAATAAAACAAAGTAAATATCTTAAGTCTAAAAAAAAGCACCTGAATTATTTAAAAAATGTAAATAATGAGCAGAGGTATTTTTTTTTTTTTTTTTTTTATTTTTTTAAGCAAAATAAAGGAGACAATATAAAAGGGACCTATACGAAGATAAAGTGATGAAAAATGGAGCTTGGGGGGGAAAAAAATATGATAGTAGGTAGTACTATAAAAATAAATTGAGCTTTGAATATAATGCCGAAAATTGTGAACATTGTTCTACTTTACACCTATGAATAGCACCTTGAGTATTTTAACATTGTTGAGAATGTTAAAAGCTATGGTAGTTCTAAATAAAGCAAAAATAAAGGAGCTAATATATAAGGTGACCTAAAATTACGTTAAAGGTAAAACAAAGTTAAATGGACAATGGTCACTATGAAATAATATTGGTTTAGGAGTAAGATTCTGATTTGTAATATTAGATTAAATTGAGGCAGTTTATTGCACATTAAAAGTAAAAAAAAATGGAGGTAGTTGGTACAAAGCTAGCAAAAGATATTTTGGTATTTGCAAAAAAGTAATTGGAATATACACAAATTGAATATACAATGCAAAGTGACTAAAAAAACAATAGTGAAAAACAAAATTAAAATGGACAGGTAAGAAAAAATGAATATTTATTAATTTGGAGTAAGATTTGACTTTTAATTTAAATTATGAGCAATTAATAGCAGTCAAGAAAGGTTAATAGAGTATTGGAGGTGTAGTTTGCAATAGCTAGTGAATGAAAAATAATAAAAAAAAAAGTACAATATGATGTAACGTACACTAAATGCACCACACGTAATTATGCTTAAGGGCACTTATTTAATCTGTTACAGAATTGTCAGCTTTTCTAATAAGGTAGAGAATGCATGATCGTTTGAGATGGTAATATGTTGTCCTGTTGATGTATTCCTTACTAGTATTTTCCCATCTCGCGTGAACACTGAGTATGTTTGTTTTCCTGTTTAAGTTTTCTCAAGCCTGAACAGAAGGCTTTGACGTTTTTTTGTTAGACCACTCATTTATGTACACTCCATTTTTCATTGTAATTGCTGATATAATTAGTGTCCTTTATCTTTATCGAGAATGAAGTCGTCATTATACTGTGTTTAACTTCCTGGTTTTTCCTAACAAACGTGTTTCTTTGATTTTCATTGTTTAGCAACGATGACTTGTACTGTGTTCTGTAATTTAAACCAATAGCAGTTTCTTTGCACTGTGCTTGTGTTATGTCACTAGGAATGTGTGGACTGTTTATAATAACTGCATCAGACAACTTATCTTGTTCCAGATTTGTCGTCTTGGAAATCAAGGTATTCATTTAGTCGAGTGTGCATGTTCAGATTCCAGTCATGTTGCTTCATCAACCTTCATATTATTGTTTGTATTTGATCATATGTGACTGGCTAAAGGCTGCTTTAGAGTATTTTCTGTATCAACACTTCCCGATGTAATCGTTCTCTTCAAGTTAAGGATCTTATTCTCGAGGTTGGTTATCTTGGATCCGTCGCTCGAGTGGCTGCTTTGATATCTTTGATTGTCATTTCTAGAGCAAACGAAGTAGTCCTTGATATTGTCAGGAATAATCTTACCTGAGTTATCAAGGATGAATCCTTTGAAGGGAGTGAGAGTTGGAGGGGGAGTCAGCCAATGTTTTGTTGTTTTGTTGTTGTTCCTTGGGTGGCGGCGGAGAGAGGGTTGATGAATACACTGGCGTCCTGCTGGTAGACAAGTTGAGTTCTAGGGTCCTTGCTGTTATTCTTTTATTACTGGTGTTTGTGTCTTTCTGCGATATCCGTTCATAGTATCACTTGAAGTAGATACTGTGTTAGCAATGGCGAGGAGAAGCTTGTTACTCGAGCTGGGTCTTAAAGTGTGATCTGGCAGCGGAGGCAGTTGTTTTGGGTTAGCAGGGCCTGTCTTCCTTAGAATTCTTCTAATTTTGTCAAGAGATTTGGGTTACATCTTAGTATTCTGGGTCATGTTGTGGTCTTGAATGTCTTAATGTCTTCATGATGTAGTCTTAATGTATGTGAGAAGTGAGTATTGTAGAAGAGGTAGAAAAGAGCAAAGACTAGGAAGAAGACAAAAGAATTCACAGTAAAGGGGTTAGCTGGTGTGGGTTTCGTCTGAGTGTTTACATTCGCGGTGTCTCTGTGCAGCTTAATAAGAAATGATTAAAATCAGTAAACACGGAATGTCGGTATGGTGATAAATAATAATTAAAAATAAAAATAATACAGTGGACCCTCAGCTATGAATGGCATCACCTTACGTTAAATCCAGCATCCGATACATTTTAACTGCAAAAATTTGTCCTCCGGCTAAAGCTAAAAAACCTCACCCTAAGAATGCGATTTGTTAGGAGACTCGTCCACTGTGTGGGCCATGAGCGCGCCTCATTTGGTCCCGTGGGTGCCAGTGATTTACATGCCAGCCAGTGCGGTCGCATCCACGCATACACTCGAGAAACATTTCCATAATTAACACAAGCGTTTTTAGTGATTTGTATAACCTGTAGCAATAAGTCAGCCATGGTCCCCAAGAAAGCTTCAAGTGCCAATCCCTGCAGGAAAAAGGGTGAGAATTACATGGATATTGAAGAAGAGTTAAGAAATTGTGCAAAGTGGCTAGAAGGTGCAAACCTTATGGCGATGAAAATTCACCCCTCACACAGCTATTGCAAGCCGTGGCGGTGACTTATTACAATGACAATGTTGTGAACCACTTTAGACAAAACATAAGGAACGGGAGGTACAGGCCTCTATTGGACAGATTAAGTTGTGCGACAGAGGTCCCAAGACTCCACTGTCCTAGTGGCATTAAAATAAGAAGGGAATAACCCGGAAAGAGGACTTGATACCTCCAAGTCCTAAATGGAAGGGATACCCCTTTCTAACATTGACAACTTCCACACTCTCCCCTCCTCCCCATCCCATCATCATCACCAGAATCTTCAATATAAAAGTTAAGTGTCCAGTTTGTTGTGGATTAACTTATATTTCTTGTGTTAAATTTTTTTTTTTTTTTTCATACTTTGGGGTGTCTCGCACGATTTCATTTGAATTTCCCAATATTTCTCTATGGGGGAAATTAATTATATCAGCTAACGATAATTTCAGCATACGATTCAAGCTTTCAGGAACGGATTAATATCGTTAGCTGAGGGTCCACGTACTAATAATAAAAAATAAAAAAATATAAGTTAATAAACCAGCTCTGGAGCACTTTAAATGCATATTTTTTTGTATAGGTTTGTAGCTGACATTTAAAGCACTCCAGGGTTATTTATTAATTTATATTACTGTGGACCCCCGGTTAACGATTTTAATCCGTGCAAGAGGCTCATCGTTATGCGAAATAATCGATATGCGAATGAATTTTCCCCATAAGAAATAATGGAAATAAAATTAATCCGTGCAAGACGCCCAAAAGTATGAAAAAATTTTTTTTTTTACCACATAAATGTTAATTTTAATACACACAAAACTGAAAAAGGCATGCACAATTAAATGACACTTACTTTTATTGAAGATCTGGTGATGATTGATGGATGGGAGGAGGGAGAGCATTATCTTCTTACTGTTTAGAAGGGGAATCCCTTCCATTAGGACTTGAGGTAGCAAGTCCTTTTCTGGGTTACTTTCCCTTCTTCTTTAATGCCACTAGGATCAGCTGAGAGTCACTGGACCTCTGTCGCACAACAAATCTGTCCATAGAGCTCTGTACCTCCCGTTCCTTCGAGACTTTTCCTAAAATGGGCCATAACATTGTCATTGAAATAGTCACCAGCACGGCTTGCAACAGCTGTGTCAGGTGATTTTCATCTATAAAGGTTTGCAGTTCAACCCACTGTGCACACATTTCCTTAATCTTTTGAAGTAGGCACAATGGATTCCACAACTGGCATAGGCTTCTCAGGTTAGCCCCAAACCCTTCAAAATCTTTCTTAATTTCCATACTAATTCTCACCCTTTTTACCACAGTTTGGCACTAGAAGCTTTCTTGGGGCCCATGGTCACTTATTTTCCAGAAACAGCACCGAAAACACTGTAATAATACGAAATATTCCGAGTGTATGCTTGGATGTTACCGCGGAGGCTGGCTGGTAAACAATGGGACGGCCGGCACATGTGAGGGCACATTGGACGCGTCTCGGACGAAAATCGGTAAGCGGGTTTTTAATCGGTATGCGCGGCAAAAATTTTGCGATAAAAGTAATCGGTATGCGTAAAAATCGCTATGTGATGCCATCGTTATGCGGGGGTCCACTGTATTAATTTTTGGGTTATCCTAGGTGCTCTACATATATGCTATGTATGATAATCTATGTAACTGTATTTGCGTATACCTGAATAAACTTACTTATTATTACCATCGACATACCTTGTTTGCCGAGTTTAATTATTTCTTAATTGAGCTGGCACGGAGACACAGAGAATGTAAACACACAGACAAACACACCAGCTAACCCCTTTGCTGGGAACTTCTTTTGTACTTCTTCCATTTTCCTCTTGTTTTTCCTCTTCCAAGTGCTGTTGCACTTCTATTGTGCACCCGTACTATAAGACAGAGTTAGAAGTGCAGCAGCACTTGGAAGGGGAAAGTGGAAATAGTACAAAAGACGTTCATAGTAATGGGGTTAGCTGGTGCATTCGTCTGTGTGTTTACATTCTCAGTGTCTTTCGTGGCAGCTTAATTAAAATCAAAATCAAATCAAAGGTTAATTTCTTAGTAAAGGTTACAATGTGTGTTTAAATTTCATAGTTTGATTGGTGCAAAGATAGCCACTATCATGCCAAGGCATTTCAGGCAAACTTAACCTAATACTTAAAGACTACTTTAGTCTAGACGGGTAAAGAGTGGTAGATTACAAATACGTACATACAATGGTACCTTGGTATACATCCTTAATCCATTCCAAGACCTTGGACTTATACCAAACAGGACATATACCAAACAAATTTTCCCATAAGAAATATAGGGAAAACGATTCATCAGTTTCAATGAAAAAAAAATCCTATTGTTATTAGCATATTATACATTGATGGGGTTATATAAAATAATTTAAACAATGCTTAATACTAAAATATGTAATTTAAACACTTCTTAATACTAAAATATATACATAAATACAAAAGAACTAGATGAAATAAATGCAAATGGAGGAAATGTTACTGTTTGGAAGGAGAGTCCCCTTCTCTTTTCTATCTCTTTTCCCTATTTAGACCTGGTTGAGACTCACCAGGTTTGACTTTTACTAAAAATCTGTTCAAAGAGCTTTGCTTCTGCTTTCTCCTCAGGATGTTTCAGAAATGTGACATTGTCTGGTCATTCCAGACAATGCTATTACAGAGTTTTTGGGCTTTGTTGAGGTAGTACTTCTCTGCAGTTTTTGACATCCGTCCATTTGGCAAAGATTTCCTTGATTAATGAAGTAGGGGCTTCCTCTATCTCCTCTTCTGAGTCTGAAGAGAGTGCATCCATCTTAGTCTTGTGCTCCTCGTCAAGTTCCTACAGCTCCTCAGTGGTCAGTTTTTCCCTGTGCCCCCCGACTAACTCCTCCACATCACCATCACTCGCATCCAGACCCATGGACCTGTCCAGAGACACATTATCCACTGCTTCTGGCCACAAATTCCTCCAAGCAGAGTTCATTGTTTTGTATGAAACTTCCTGACAGGCTTTGTCAATGAGAGTTATGCAATGGGCAACAGTAAGGTGATCTTTCCAAAACTCTCTCAGGGCTAACTCTGTGTTAGAGGTCACTTCAAAGCACCTCTGGAATAGTGCTTTAGTGTCGAGTTTCTTGAAATTACATATGACCTGCTGATCCATGGGCTGAATGAGAGTCGTGTTAGGGGGGGGGAGAAACTTTACAGTAATGAAGCCAAACTCCGGCAGCACATAGTTTTGAAAGCTTAGAGGGCGAGCTGGAACACTGTCCATTATGAGGAGGGCCTTCAGAGGCAGGTTTTTCTCCTCTAAACAACTTTTTAGACTTGGCCCAAACACAACATTAAACCATTCTCTGAAATATTCTCTGGTTACCCAAGCCATGCTGTTTGATTTTCTCATCACAGGTAACCGAGTTTTCTGTGTGTTATGTTTTTTAACTCTTTGACTGTTCTGGTCGTATATACAGGAAGGCCCCACTTATACGGCTGGTTAGGTTCCCGGCTACCGCGTAAAAACGGAACCGCCGTAAAGTGGGAACCCCCCTTTTTTTTCCACTTACAAATGCATACAAACACTAGATAACAAGTTTACACTAACATATATTAAGTTAGCAATAGAACCAGGCATCAAAAAACAATAAAAAGTACAATACACACATAGTGCACTCATTACTTACCTGAAAATATTTATAGTCTTAATCTAGGGGGAGACAAGTAGTATTTAAATTTTAAGAAATCAATGTGGTATGTATGGTAGTCAGCCCCCAAG
>NC_069473.1:134339-149346 GCF_026875155.1 Cherax quadricarinatus
CCCCAAGTAAGGGAGGCTGTATAGAAAAGTGGACCCCCGGATGTTGGGCCCGGTGCGGAAATCAGCCAATATGGAAATCAAACACTTTTTTCGGGCGAAACCCCCCCCCCCCCCCCCCCCCGATATGGGCCTCCGCTGGGAAAATCGTCAGTATGAGATGCATCCAGCCGCCGGAAAACGCGCTTCCTCACACTTATCATACTGAGTCTGCGCATCTCTCTCTTTGGGTTTGGGAATGCTCTGCACATTCATCCATTGTTTTTTGGGCTTGTTTACTGATTGCAACTGTAAAAATAAGCCACAATGGGGCCAAAAAAAGTTCACAGTGCCAGCCCTTTGGTAAAGAAGGTGAGAAACATGATAGAATTCAAGAAAGAAGTTATTGCAAAATATGAAAGTGGCATACTTTGTGACAGAGCTGGCCAGATGTATGGAAATCTACATCAACAATCATTCCATCCTGTGAAGAAAGCAGAAATTAAACCCTGATGTTGTGAAAGGTGTAAATATGCTAACAAAACAGAGGTCTCAAACAATCAAGGATGTGGAGAAGTTGTTGTTGATGTGGATAAACCCAAAAACAGTTAGCGGAGATAGCTTTTTCGGAGGGGATAATTTGCAAGAGGGCAAAGTAGTTGCATACGGATCTCAAAGAAAATTCGGGGAACAATGTTGCTTTAGTTTTTTAAAGGGGCCCCAGCAAAGCTGGTTTGACAGATTCAAGAACCGTAGTGGCATACACAGTGTTGTAAAGCATGGGGAGGCTGCAAGTTCCGACAAACGTGTGGCCAAAACATTCATTGATGAATTCAAGGGGTATGTAGAGACTGAAGGATTCCTCCCCCAACAAGTGTTCAACCGTGACGAAACAGGCCTGTTCTGGAAGAAAATGCCAGAGAGGACCTACATCACACAGGAGGAAAAGGCACTGCCAGGACACAAACCTATTAAGGATAGTCTAATTCTTTTGTTCTGTGCTAATGCTAGTGGGGATTTCAAAGTGAAGCCTTTACTGAAAATCCCAGTGTGTTCAAGAAAAGCAATGTCATCAAAAGTAAATTGTGTGTGATGTGGAAAGCTAATCATACGACATGGGTCACAAGGCAAATTTTCACTGACTGGGTCCATGAAGTGTTTGGCCTGAGTGGGAAAAAATACCTCCAGGAAAATAAATTGCCATTCAAGTGCCTCCTGGTAATGGACAATGCTCCTGCTCATCCTCCAAACTTGGTAGATCAATTGTCTAGGGATTTCAGTTTTATAACAGTGAAGTTCTTGCCTCCTAATGCCACTCCTCTCATCCAGCCCATAGTCCAGCAGGTCATTTCTAACTTCAAAAAACTCTACACAAAATCAGTGTTTCAAAGGTGCTTTGAAGTTACCTCAGGCACTGAATTGACCCTAAGAGAGTTATGGAGGAATCACTTCAATATCTACAACTGCATAAACTTTATAGGTAAGGCTTGGCAGGGAGTGACTTTCAGGACTTGAAACTCTTCTTGGAGAAAAATGTGGCCTCCAGGAGGATTTTGAAGGGTTTCAGGCTGACCCTGAGGACCCTACGCCTGTTGTGGGGAAGTCCATGGGGTTGGATGTGAGTGGTGAGATGTGGAAGAGTTGGTGGAGGACCACAGGCAAGAGCTAACCACTGAAGAGCTGCAAGACCTTCAACTGGAACAGCAACAGACCACAGCTGAGGAACTTGCTTCAGAGGAGGATGAAGAGAGAGGGAAGGAGGTGCCTTCTTCAGAGATTAAGGAGAATTGTGCAGTGTGAAGTAGGGTGCAAGCTTTTGCTGAGAAATATCACCCCGGCCAAGCTGAAACAAGCCATATCTGCAACATGTTCAGTGACAAAACCTTGGCCCACTTCAGGCAAATCTTAAAGAGGTGCCAGAAACAGACCTCTCTGGACAGTTTTTTTTATGTGACAAGGAATCAGTGACTCTCAAGCTGGTCCTAGTAACCCCAGAAGGGGATTTGATACCTGAAGTCATTATGGAGGGGGATTCCCCTTCCAAACAATAACCTCTCCTCTTCCCTCTCCCCTCCTCCCTGTCTTCCATATGCCAACAAGAGTCTTCAATACAGGAATGTAATAATGATTTAAATGTTCATCTATATGTAATTGTCATTGTTTTGTGTATGTAAAACTATAGTTAAATTTTACAAAATGTATTTTTTTTTTACTTTTGGGAGTCTGGAACGGATTAATTGTATTTACATTAATTCTTATGGGAAATATTGCTTCGAATTTAGGTCTTTTTGGATTTAGGCCGACCTTCTGGAACGGATTACTCTGATATTCGGGGTTCCACTGTATAGCTATTGTCTATTAAATCTTAAGTTAGTCCTAAGTTTGCCGCAGATACTCTTCCAATATAGGAGCTTTAATAGAAACGGTGTATCATGCCAAGACAAATCCAATCCCATTACTAAATTTACCATTTGTAATACAGTGATACCTCAGGATACAAACTTAATTTGTACCTCGGGATACAAACTTAATTTGTTTCATAAGGCTTTTCGAGTGCTGATACCAAATGAATTTGTTCCCATAAGGAATAATGTAAATAAGATTAATCCATTTCAGACCCTCAAAAATACACTTACAAAAGCACTTACATAAATACACTTACATAACTGTTAGAGTTTTGAGCTGTTCGTATCCTGTGATACCACTGTATTATTATATGTTTTATACTTTCTCACTAGTATAAATCTAATTATGTATCTAATAATGTAAGTTCAAAATGTACTGTTCCATACTATATCATATAGAAGTAAGGAATTAGTATTAGTCTGCCCAAAATGCCTAAGCATGCTATGGCTTCTTTGGTAATTATATTTATTAACATGTAACCCCCACAGTGTAAGCTTGACAAGGAACTATACATTTTAATTTTTCACGGTGAATGTACCAGCTGATATACTGCGACTTTCCTCTGCTATATCTCCACAAACTTCGTAACCAATCCAAATGGTGAATTAAACAGTATATTATGAAAGAAAAAAAAAGAAAAAGGGGAAACTCCAACTTGATACTTGTTTTTAATTTTGCATAACTCTTACATATTACAAGAAAAAACAATAACGAAGTACAATACACATACAGTACACTCATCCACTTACTTAACCGTAAACTGCCCAAGCAGGATCTACTTTCACTATGCGTTAGTGTTAGCTCACAAAAGTAGATTACGTTTTTTTGACATATTTTCAATACATTGTATAACAAAAAAAAAAGTTACATCAATTTTTTAATACCTTACTGTTTTTCAAATGTAAAAAAAAAAAAAAAATATACTGTTTTTACCATACTTTAAATGTTGAAAAAAACCAGTTAAGGGTTTTTTTAAAAATTTATGTATTTATTATTTATTTATTTATAATTTGAAGCACACTTACAGAGGTACAAAATAAAATAAGATTAGAGCCAGGCATGCCAAAGCCACTCATATATGCATAGCATTACGGGTGGCTTAACAAATAAACTTAAGGATTAACTAAGCAATGATGAAATCAGTGAAAAACCATTAATGTATAACTGAATTACAATAAGCAACAAGTGAGTATTAAAAGACAGGTCATATGGTTGTCATGCATTGTTTGAAAGTTTCAGTAGAATGGGGTATTCTTGTTAGGTATGTGTATGGTGAATTTAAAAATAATAAAGTGTTAGATTGGGTTTTAGGTTTAAAACATTTATGTGATATAATAATTGAGAAAATTTAAGATATACAATTGATAAGGTTCAGTTATTCAGTATTTATTTGGTTGTTGGGTGAGTAAGTCGATTCTTGAGAAGAGACTTGAATTATAGTCAGGTTAGTGTTCTTTTATATTAAAACAGGTAATGAATTTCCAGATTTTAGGGCGTTTATGGTGCATTGATGAGATTTTGCATAGCGTGAGATGGACACGAGGATAGGAAATATCAAAGAGTGATCTGTGCCTTGTGTTATGGTCATGTGTTCTGTTGAGGTTGGCAAGGAGGAGATGTTGGAGGGGAGGGTTAATATCAGAGTTGAGTGTTCTATGTATGTAATAGGTGCAGTATATAAGTTATGGATGTTTTGTATGGTGAGTAGGTTGAGTGTATTGAATATTGGTGGAGTGTGCTGCCAGTTGTGAGAATTTGTTATATTCTAACTGCAGCCTTTTGTTGGGGTAGTTAGTGGTTGAGATGGTTACTTGTTGTTGAGCCCATGCACAAATTCCATAGGTGAGATAGGGGTTAAATAAAGAGGTGATATAGGGCCGGAGGGCTGATGTGGAGCATAGTACCGTATCTTCGATATGTATGCCTACAGTCATGGAACTATTCTTAGAAATTTGTTGTATATGTGTATGAAATTTGAGTCTATTATCAAAGTCGGTGGATTCCTAGAAATTTTCCCTTTTATCTTTGTGATAGGTGATTCGTTGTAGCATTATGTTTATGAGGGGAATCTGTAGCTCTGTTACCAAATGAATGAAGTAGGTTTTGTCAATGTTTGTGTAAAGTTTGTTATGTACTCATCCAGGTAGATATTTTCTGTAATTCGGTATTTACAGTATTGGCTAGCGTGACTGGCTCGGGTGGAGAAGAGTATGTTGTGTCATGTCAGCAAATAGTGTGGGTTGAGTAATTGAGGAAGCATTTTGGTAGCGTCATTTATGTATAGCGAGAAAGAGAAGAGGGCAAGGACACTTCCTGTGGGGACACCAACTGTAATTGGTTGTGCGAAGAGTTTGCCCCATGTTGCGTACAGTGCAATATTGGGCATCTGTTGTGAGGTATGACTTGAGGTGTTGATGGGAGTGCCCTCTTATACCATGAGTATGTGATAATTTTTACGAGGAGTGAAGTCATGGTCAACTGTATCAAAAAAGCTTTACGTAAGTCATGAAGATCCCAGTGGGACTTCTTTTTTCTCTATTGCGTTATATATGTTCTAGCATGTGTTATAATAGCATCATTAGTATTTTTATTAGGCCTGAATCCCGAATTGGCAAGGGTTGAGTATGTTTTGGGAGATACGGTAGGGAGTAGATTCGTTTATGAACTAATTTTTCGAGATTTGGAGGAGAGGGTGTTATAAGTTGGATATTGGCTATAGTTATTAACTCTGTTTGGTCTCTCCTTTGTGGATGGGGGTGACCTTGCGTTATTTTGAGTACTGAGGGAGGGTTGGAGGATTCAATTGGATTTGTTTTTAACGAGCTGTTGAATGATTGGTGATAGCACTTGTGGACACCTTTTTTGTATATAATGGGTGGTAGAGTATTTAATCTCTGCTTGTTTTTAGGCGTTGATAATAAGGGAGACTTCGTATGGGTAGTCGGAGTAGGAAACAGTGTGTTCGGGTAGTGCCGGTTGAGGAGTGGAGTCATTTGGTGGCTGTATCTGGAGCTTGTGGATTTTTTATTGGCAAGGTTTTGTCCTATAGTGGAGAGACGAAATCAATTGAGTCTGTTTGCTGTTCTGTTGGTGGGAGTTGGGGTTCATCTGATTTTGCTAATTTTTATTTCGCTATTTGTGATATCTTTTTGTCCCAGAATTTCTGATCGGGTTTTTCCAGGTCTTTTTTATATCACCTCGTAACGTGGATAATCTGATTCTCATAATACAATTTTTTTGCCCTTGTCTTATCGGGCTGGTTCGGATTGACGAGTTAACCGTTTAGTTTTGGTTCAGGTTATGTGACCATTTGTTACTGTTTTTTATATTGGTGTTTTGTATTTATGGATTGAGAATTGCTGGGTGTTGCGGGACTGTTCAGTCTCTTAGCTGTTCATTCTGCTTAGTTTTTTTAGGGCGTGTTGTTATGGGGTATTGAGTCTTTTTTAGTAAAATTATTAAATACATTCGTCAAAATCTGTATTGATTTCTAGCTCAGTTGTGCCAATCAAATGTTTGCTATTGCTGTTGTGACGTTATTTTTAATGGCTGCCTCATTGTGGAAAGTCTGAAGGTGACTTTAGTAGTTGTCTTGGGGTAATTTACCAAGAGTTGTTCAGAGGAAAGTAGGGTAGTGGTCTGTTGGTCTTCTCTGTAATTATGCCTGATTTTAAAGGGGATATGGTGTTGGTCCAAGAATTGGTCAAGTAAGGGCAACCCTGTTCTGTAAACTCTTGGAGGTTTTGTTACTGTTGGTGTAGCTAAACATACAGTATCAATTGTGTTTAGAATTCGTACCGTGTGGGTCCTGGTCTTGCAGGAGGATTATATTGAAGTTCACCTGAGGTTAGTAGTAAGTGTCTTTGTTTCATTCGTGCTTCAGAAATCATACTTCCTAGGTTTTGACTAAATTGGCTAATGTTTGATGTGGAACCTCTGAGATGTTTATCAATGTGAGAGGTTTTTGTAGGTATTTGGTTTTGAATTTGGGTATTATATATTCCCCATGTTCATCTCCTTGTGAAGTATTAGTGATACATTCTAGTTGGTCTGAGTAGTTATGGCCTGTGCCACCCCCTGTTGGTTGGCCATACAGTTGTGTATGGCTGTTTAACCAGGATTGGTATAGACATCTGTAGTATCAGGCTTTAGCCAGGTTTCAGTTTAGTGTAATGATTGGACATATTGGCATGTAAGGATTTGTAATGCTATGAGGGTCATGTAATGCTTGCTTAAAGATCTGATATTGTAGTTAAGATAGTTATGTTGTTGTATGCACTGAGAAGTGCCTTTGATTGTTCTGCAGTGTAGTAAATTCAGTAAACTTGTTGAGATTCCATTTTAAGTCATTAAATGAAGAGGTTGTAATTGGATCAATGCTTGTATTCATAAGATTTGTAGTGAAATCTATGTTAGAATTAAGTATAAAACAAAGTAAATTAGTCTTAAGTCTAAAAAAAAGCACCTGAATTATTTAACAAATGTAAAATAATGAGCTAAGGTGATTTTTTGTTTTTTTTTTTTTTTTTTTTTAAGTAATAAAATAAAGGAGACAATATAAAAGGGACTAGTAAACAAATAAGTGATGATTCAAATTATGGGGTGGGGAATTATGATAGTAGGTGAGTACGATAAAATAAATGAGCTTTGGAATATAAGTTGCAAAAAAAAAATTTGGTGAACTTGTTCTACTTTAGCACCTGAGGGATAGCACCTTGATTATTTTAACAATTGTGAAATGTATAAGCTAGGGTAGTTATATAAAAGCTAAATAAAAGGAGAAAATATATAAGGGACTAAAATTAAGTAATGGTAAACAAGTTAAATGGACTAGATGGTCACTAGTTGAAAAAATATTGGTTAGGAGTTATGGATCTGATTTTGTAATATTAGTAAATTGAGCAGTTTATTGCACATAAAAGTGTAAAAAAACTGGTCGTTGGTACTAGCTAGGCAAAAAGATAGTTTTGTACTTGCAAAAAAGTAATTGGAATATACCTTAATTGATATATACAATGTAAGTGACTAAAAAAAACAGTGTGTGATAAACAAAATTAAATGGACAGGTAAGGAAAAAATGAAATTATTATTAATTTGGAGTAAGATTTGGACTTTTATTTAAAATTATGAGCAATTTGAAGCAGTAAGAAAGTTATTGAGTATAGAGGTAGTTGGATTAGCTAGTGATGTAAAAATAATAAAGAAAAATAATGTACAATATGATAGTAACGTTACACTGATATGCACCACACGATATCTATGTATTAAGGGCCAGCTTATTTAATTGTTTACAGAAAGTCGCTTTTTAAGGGAGGTTAGAGAATATCTGTTCGGTTTGAGATGTCTATAGTTGTCTGTTGCTGTTTTCCTTTTAGTATTTTCCCATCTCGCGTTGAAACACTGATGTATTTTGTTTTCCTGTTTAAGTTTTCTCAGCCTGAAACAGATAAGGTTTTGGCGTTTTTTTTTGTTACGGACACACTCATTTATGTACACTCCATTTTTATTTGTTAAGGCTGTTTAATTAGGTCCTTTTTTTATCGTATGAAATGATGTCGGATCATGTGTATACTGTGTTTACTTCCTGGTTTTCTTAACAAACGTGTTCTTTGATTCATTGTTTTGCACGATGAAACCCCTTTTTGTACGTGGTTCTGTATTATCCTGATAAGCAGTTTCTTTGCACTGTGCTTGTGTTCTGTCACTAGGAATGTGTGGACTGTTATTATAAACTGCATCAGACAACTTATTGTTTCAGTTTTGTCGTCTTGGAAATCAAGGGTTTCATTTAGTCGAGTGTGCTGTTGTTCAGATTCCAGTCCTTGATTGCTCTTCAACCTCATATTTATTGTTGTTATTGTTCAGGTGTGATGGCTATAGTGCTTTTAGAGTAATTTTCTGTATGTCAACACTTCCCGATGTAATCTTTCTCTTCAGTGTTTTTGGATCTTATTTCTCGAGGTTGGTTATTTTGGAATCTCGTCGCTCGGAGTGCTGCTTGATGTCTTTGATTTCATTTTTTGAGCAACGATGTAGTCCGTGATATTGTAGGAATATTTACCAGATTAGCATGGATGAATCCTTTTGTAAGGAGTGGAGTTGGAGGGCGGAGTCAGCCATTGTTTGTTGTTGTTGTTGTTGTTCCTTGGGTTGGCGGCGGAGAGAGGGGTTGATGATGCACTGGCGTCCTGCTGGGTAGACAAGTTGAGTTCTAGGGTCCTGCTGTTATTCTTTTATTTACTGGTGTTGTGTCTTCGCGATATCCTTTATAGAATCACTGGAGTAGATACTGTGTAGCAATGGAGGAGAAGGTTGTTTTCTCGAGCTTGGGTTAAGTGTTGTTGGCAGCTCGAGGCCAGTGTTTGGGTTAGCCGGGCTGTCTTCCTTAGATTTCTAATTTTGGTCAGATTTGGGCTTACATTCTTAGTATTCTTGGGTCATGTTGTGGTCTTAATGTCTTAATGTCTTCATGTTGTAGTCTTAATGTAGGGTGAGAGGTGAGTATTGTAGACAGAGGTAGAAGAAGAGCAAAGACTGGAAGAAGTACAAAAGAAGTTCACAGTAAAGGGGTTAGCTGGTGTGTTCGTCTGAGTGTTTACATTCTCGGTGTCTCTTGTGGCAGCTTAATTAAGAAATGATTAAATTCAGTAAACAAGGAATGTCGATGGTGATAATAATAATTAATAATAATAATAATACAGTGGACCCTCAGCTAATGATGGCATCACCTTACGTTAAATCCAGCATACGATACATTTTAACGCAAAAATTTTGCCTCGGCTAAAGCTAAAAAACCTCACCCTATGCGATTTGTTCGAGACGCGTCCACGTGTGGCCTGAGCGCGCCTCATTTGTCCCGTGGGTGCCACGTGTGTTTACAAGCAGCCAGAGCGGTCGATCAGCTACAATCGAAAACATTATCATATTATCACAGCGTTTTTAGTATTGTACCTGTACAATAGAGTCACCATGGTCCCAAAGAAAGCTTCTAGTGCCAACGCCTGCAGGAAAAAGTGAGAGAATTACTATGGATATGAAGAAGAGATTAAGGGAAATGCTGTGCAAAGTGGCTTGAAGTGCAAACCTCTTTAGGATGGAAATCACACCTCACAGTATTGCAAAGCCGTCTGCTGGTGACTTTTACAAGGAAAATGTTGTGAAACCACTTTAGACAAAATCATAAAGAAGAACGGGAGGTACAGGCCTCTTATGGACAGATATGTTTTGCGACAGAGGGCCAGTGACTACTCAACCTGTCCTAGTGGCATTAAAATAAGAAGGGAAGTAACCCCGGCAAAGGACTGTAGATACCTCAAGTCCTTAATGGAAGGGGTTCCCTTTAAACATTAACAACCTTCCACATCACCTCCCCCTCCCCTCAACCATCCCCGAACTACCCTAAACAGTAAGTGTCAGATAGGTGAGCGATTTAAAATTAAAATTTCATGTGGTAAATTTTTTTTTTTTTTCATACTTTGGGGTGTCTTGCACGGATTAATTTGATTTCCATTATTTCTTATGGGGGAAATTAATTCAGCTAACGATAATTTCAGCATACGACAAGCTTTCAGGAACGGATTAATATCGTTAGCTGAGGGTCCACTGTACTAATAATAAAAATAATAATAATATAATTAATAATCGCTCTGGAGCACTTTAAATGCATATTTTTTTGTATAGGTTTGGTAGCTGACATTTAAAGCACTCCAGGGTTATTATTAATTATTATTACAGTGGACCCCCGGTTAACGATTTTAATCCGTGCAAGAGGGCTCATCGTTATGCGAAATAATCGTTATGCGAATGAATTTTCCCCATAAGAAATAATGGAAATAAAATTAATCCGTGCAAGACGCCCAAAAGTATGAAAAAATTTTTTTTTTACCACATGAAATGTTAATTTTAATACACACAAACTGAAAAAGGCATGCACAATTAAATGACACTTACTTTTATTGAAGATCTGGTGATGATTGATGGGATGGGAGGAGGGGAGAGCATTATCTTCTTACTGTTTAGAAGGGGAATCCCCTTCCATTAGGACTTGAGGTAGCAAGTCCTTTTCTGGGGTTACTTCCCTTCTTCTTTTAATGCCACTAGGATCAGCTTGAGAGTCACTGGACCTCTGTCGCACAACAAATCTGTCCATAGGCTCTGTACCTCCCGTTCCTTCGTGACTTTCCTAAAATGGGCCATAACATTGTCATTGAAATAGTCACCAGCACGGCTTGCAACAGCTGTGTCAGGGTGATTTTCATCTATAAAGGTTTGCAGTTCAACCCACTGTGCACACATTTCCTTAATCTTTGAAGTAGGCACAATGGATTTCCCCAACTGGCATAGGCTTCTCAGGGTTAGCCCCAAACCTTCAAAATCTTTCTTAATTTCCATACTAATTCTCACCCTTTTTACCACGGGGTTGGCACTAAAAGCTTTCTTGGGGCCAGGGGTCACTTTTTTTCCAGAAACAGCCAAAACACTGAAATAAAATACCCCGATGTATTTTGGGATTTACCGGGAGGCTGGTGGTAAACAAGGGAGGGCCGGCACTGTGAGGGACATTGGGAGCGTCCGGCAAAAAATCTAAGGGGTTTTTTTTAAAATGGGTATGGCGGCAAAAATTTTGCGATAAAAGAAAATCGGTATGTTTTAAAAATCGCTATGGATGCCATCTTTTATGCGGGGGCCACTTTTTAATTTTTGGGTTATCCTAGGTGCTCTACATATATGTAGGGGTTTAATCTATGTAACTGTTTTTGGGGTTCCTGAATAAACTTACTTATTTTTCCATCGAAAAACCTTTTTTTGCCGATTTTAATTTATTTTTTAATTGAGCGGCACGGAGACACAGAAAATGTAAACACAAGAAAAACACACCAGCTAACCCTTTGCGGGGAACTTCTTTTGTACTTTTCCATTTTCCTTTTTTCCCCCTTTTCCCAAGTGCTTTTTGCATTTCATTGCACCCGTCTATAAACAAGTTAGAAGTGCAGCAGCATTGGGAAAGGGGAAAAAAAAGGGGAAAATGTAAAAAAGACATTCACATTAAGGGGGGTTAGGGTGCATTCTCTGTGTGTTTACATTTTCAGTGTCTCTTGCAGTTTAAATTTAAAAATCAAAATAAAATCAAAGGTTATTTCTTAAAAAAGGGTTTAAAATGGTGTTTAATTTCTTTGTTTGATTGGTGCAAGATAGCCACATCAGCCAGGCATTTCAGGAAAATTTTTAACCAAATACTTAAAAACTACTTTAGTCTAGGGGTAAAGAGTGGTAGTTTTAAATACGTACATACAAGGTACCTTGGTATACACCCTTAATCCATTCCAAAACCTTGGGCTTATACCAAACGGGCTATACCAAACAATTTTCCCCCTAAAAAATATAAGGAAAAATTCTCTTTTTAATGAAAAAAAATTTCCCATTGTTATTAGCTATTATACATTGGGGGTTTTTATAAATTAAATTTAAACAATGTTAATACTAAAATGTAATTTAAAAACTTCTTAATACTAAAATATATCAAAATACAAAAAAACTAGATGAAATAAATGCAAAAAGGAGGAAAATTTTCGTTTGGAAGGAAGTCCCCCCTTTTTTTTTATCTCTTTTCCCCATTTGCCCGGGTTTAGACTCACCAGGTTTTACTTTTACTAAAAAAACTGTTAAAGAGCTTTGCTTTTCTTTCTCCTCAGAGTTTTTAGAAATGTGCATTGTCGGTCATTCCCAAAAAGCTATTACAGAGTTTTTGGGTTTGTTTAGGTAGTACTTCTCTGCAGTTTTTGAATCCCCTCCATTTGGCAAAGATTTCCTTGATTAATGAAGTAGGGCTTCCTCAAATCTCCCTTCTGATCTGAAGGGAGTGCATCCATCTTAGTCTTGTGCTCCTCGTCAAGTTCCTACAGCTCCTCAGTGGTCAGTTTTTCCCTGTGCCCCCGACTAACTCCTCCACATCACCATCATCGCATCCAGACCATGGACCTGTCCCAGAGACACATTATCCACTGTTTTCTGGCCACAAATTCCTCCAAGCAGAGTTCATTTTTTGTATAAACTTCCTGACGGCTTTGTCAATGAGAGTTATGCAATGGGCAACAGTAAGGTGATCTTTCCAAAACTCTCTCAGGGCTAACTCTGTGTTAGAGGTCACTTCAAAGCACCTCTGGAATAGTGCTTTAGTGTCGAGTTTCTTGAAATTACATATGACCTGCTGATCCATGGGCTGAATGAGAGTCGTGTTAGGGGGGGGGGGGAAGAAAAACTTTACAGTAATGAAGCCAAACTCCGGCAGCACATAGTTTTGAAAGCTTAGAGGGCGAGCTGGAACACTGTCCATTATGAGGAGGGCCTTCAGAGGCAGGTTTTTCTCCTCTAAACAACTTTTTAGACTTGGCCCAAACACAACATTAAACCATTCTCTGAAATATTCTCTGGTTACCCAAGCCATGCTGTTTGATTTTCTCATCACAGGTAACCGAGTTTTCTGTGTGTTATGTTTTTTAACTCTTTGACTGTTCTGGTCGTATATACAGGAAGGCCCCACTTATACGGCTGGTTAGGTTCCAGGCTACCGCCGTAAAGCGGAAACCGCCGTAAAGTGGAACACCCTTTTTTTCCACTTACAAATGCATACAAACACTAGATAACAAGTTTACACTAACATATATTAAGTTACAATAGAACCAGCTCAAAAAACAATAAAAAGTACAATACCACTTTAGTGCACTCATTACTTACCTGAAAATATTTATAGTCTTAATTTTAGGGGTAGGGACAAGTAGTATTTATTGTAAAAATCAAGTGGGGTTTATGTATGGTAGTCAGCCAGGCTACCATACCACCACCCCACCAACAATACAATTCTATGATTTTTAAAGCATCCCAGAGCGATAAATGTATATACAGTTCACTCATTACTTCCCTTTAAAATATAGGGTGAGATGAGTAGTAATTATTGTAAAAAATCAAGTGTGGTAGGTATGGTAGTCAGCCGGGCTACCATACCAGGCCAGCCCACCACACATATATCCATGATATTTTAAGCATCCCAGAGCGATAAAATGTATATACAGTTCATTTCATTACTTACCTTAAAATATTAGTAGTCTTAATGTAGGGTCAGGAGTAAGAAAATGAGATAAAACGAAAAAATGGAGAGAGGAAAGAATGTGCATGAGAGACGACAGGCGCAGAGTTATGTACACAAACCAGGCGAAGGTAGTTTTGTAAACAAAGTGTACACGCTGGTTTGTGTACAAGTTACATTGTGTACAAGTTGTCTCTTCACTGATACGGGAGAATAAATAAAGAAGAACACTCCCTTCTCATGTAACATATTTGAGAAGAAATGATTTCTTGAGTGAAGGCAATGGAAATAAGTCACTCGATTTTTTTGGGTTATCCTAGGTTTCTCTACACATATGTTGTTATGTATGATAATTATGTAACTGTTTTGTGTTACCTGAAAAAACTTCTTACATACTTCGAAAGGAATAATTTCTCAGTTACCCCCCGTAACACATTTTCCTTTTGTTAGATTAGAGAAAATGTTATTCCCTGGCATCACTGTAAAAAGTTATCTGGTTTCCAATCTCATTTTTTTATGTTTTTTATTCTATTGTAGGGTGTTTTATCATCTTTTTATGTTATGTATCGTTTTTATTATATTAATTTTGAAAAAAATTTTCATGGATGGATTAATGAAAATGTGTATATTAACGTAATATACAACATTTATTAAGACTCGGTGATTATTATTATTATTAGCATTTCTAATATGGCGTCACTTGTGAAGTCGTCCCGCTACCACATCTCATATTTATGTTTATTTATTCTATTGTGGGGTGTATTTAACATCTTTTTATGTTATGTATCGTGTTTATTATATAATTTTGAAAAAATATCTGTAGTGATACTGGTCCTGTGGGGAGCAGCAGCAGGATAATACTGCACCACCTCTTGGGGCCCTTAACAACAACAACAGTTTGGTGTGTGTCATGGGCACCAACACATGGTGTGTGATTCTCTCCTACTATATCCATTTATCAGTGATGCAGATTACATGGTGAGTTTAAATATGTGGCCTGTAGTTATAACTTTTCTCTTGACATATGCAAGACATCACCATCCCTGTAGAAGCCATTATTAGATGTACTAGTCATTATATTTTGTTGTTGCAGAAGTACTATGAAGATTCTAATTTTAATAAAGCCTAGAGATAAGGGCCTGTGTTTCTATCACAACAATTTATTGAACATAAATCCTGGGCTACCGGTGGTGATCCTGCGCTAGATTTTCATTTACAACATGGAGCGTTTTTCTGAAAACCCGAGAGGCTAGACTGTGACCCCCGCTTATCAACGCTGCTCAGGAAAGGAAGCATGGTTTAAGACTTTCGAAAACTTTTCGGAACCCTTCCTAAAGAAAATCTAATAAAATAATTGCCATCTTTTGTGTCACCCAAGATATATGAGGCTATTTTGATGAATACTCAAGACTATCAAAACCCTCAAGTCTCAGTATATTAAATACAAATGAAATTTTGCACCTATCGCCCTTTCAATCCCCCGCCAGCAAATTTAGAATCCTTAGAGGGAAACTTTTTAAGCACTGAAAATTTTATAAGGGC
>NC_069473.1:149846-250805 GCF_026875155.1 Cherax quadricarinatus
AGTTTCAATAGATTTATTGAAGATAGCTGCTAGTGGCACAGCTCTTCTGCCCCCTGTGTCAGGAGCAGTGTCACTGGCATGTATAGTATTTTAAAGTCATGGAAAAGATTATCAGAAGAGTGGTGGAGCACATTGAAAGTTTGGGGCTCATACAGACAGTCAGCATGGCTTCTGGGATGGGAAATTTGGTGTCACAAATCTACTTGAGTTCTACGATAAGGTACCTCGATCACGACAACAGAAGAAGAAAGGATATTTTGAAAGAGGGGCACAAAGACGAGAGGAGGAACGAGAGGGAATGATGAAGATGAGCTGGACCCAGACCCAGGAGGAAGGGCAAACAACCCCCCCTCCCCCAGAAACTCTGCAAAAGGGGACTCCAAACATCAAGAACCCCAACGTAACTGAACAATCTAAACCAAAACCCACACACTATCCCTCTGCCCTCAACCCCCAATCACAAACCTTACCCCTACAGCTGCTGCTTTGGGCACTCTGACCCCATCCCCCTCATCACAAACCCCACCCACACACAACTCCCTTTAGGCCCCCACCAGGGCTCCCACTCCCCAACCCCAATTTTCTCCCAGGACCACAAATGAATAGAAAAGAGCTGAAGTTTGGTACTTGAACGTGGACGAATAACGAATAAATATTGAGGAATGGCACAAAAAAATCGATGAAAAATCCCCAGAACATTATAGCAGTCACCGACATAATAGCAGTCACAAAAAACAGATGCAGTCTTCCCCACCAGGATATCAGATGCTGAGGAAAGATAGGAGGAGTAGACAGGGAAGAGGGGTTGCACTGCTCATAAAAAAAAAATAGGTTTTAAAGGGAAAATGGAAGGCATGAATGAGATTGGAGAAAGGGACTACATAGTGGGTACAATTCAGTCGGGGGAATATATAGTAGTCATTGGAGTGATGTATAACCCACCACAGAATGCAGGAGGCCAAGAGAAAATACGAAGAGAACAACAGAGTGATGTGGGACACACTGGTGAAGTGGCAGAAAACTCACCCGAGCAGAGCAAAGTACCCTGGATATGGGCAATTTCAACCAAAGGGAGATTGATTGGAAAACCTGGACAAATGGTCCCGAAAACATGGAGAACCAAGATGAAATGGATGTGGTACTGGAAAACCTCATGTCAACAACATACAGGGACACTACCAGAGAGAGAGAGAGAGAGGATGAACCAGCTAGACTGGACCTTGTGGTCACCAAGAGCAGTTCAGAATATTTGAGCATCACTTAGAGAGGCCCCTTGGAGCTAGTTGATCAATTTGTGTTCGAGTTTTGACTATATAGAAAAGTTACAAGTGGGAGAGGTACAGGAATAGAATTGGAAAAAGCCAAACTATAAAAGGGGGACTACACAGTATAGGAATTTCCTGCAAGGTTCAGTGGGGCAGAGAAACTGGTAGGAAAGTCATAAACGAGATGGAATAGTGTAACAGAATGCAGATGCAGAGGAAAGTTGTTCCCAAGGCATAGAAATAATGGAAGACAAAAGCAGTCCTTGTTTACCCGAAGTATAGAGGCAAAAACTAAGTGCACCAGAGAATGGAAACGGTACCGGAGGCAAAGACCCAGTAAAATAAAGAGATCTGTAGAAAGCCAGAAACGAGTATGCACATTTACGGAAGCCCAGCAACATACGAAACGACATTGCATCGCAAGTCCAATCTCACCCAAAACTGCTTGGTATAGCTGCTTTAGGAAAAGACAATAGTCCAAAGACCAGGTGAAAAGCTGAGGAAAGAAGGTAGGGACCACAAGAAACAATCAAGTAGGTATTTGAGGAGCTCAACATGAGAATTTAAAGGAAGTATTTACAGTGGAGACAGGAAGGCCTCTGGGAGACAGAACAGAGGGGGACACCAACGAAGGAATATACCAACAAGTGTTGGATGACACACACAACTGAGTGGCGCGTGCGTGAAGATGCTGCTAAGAGACCTTGATACCTAAAGCAATGGGACTGGGAAAACATCTCCTGTGGTCCCTTAAGAGAGCAGAAATTCTGTGTGTGCCACTAACCACAATCTTCAGTGCATCCCTTGAAACTGCAACTACCTGAGGTATGGGAATAAGGTTCTCATTTTTAAAAAGAGACAGAAAAGAGGCGCTAAACTATAGACTGATCACTGACGGTATATATGCCAAGTCTTGAGAAAGTATCAGGAGGATATGGACATCCTGGAATGGAACAAGAGTATAAATGCAACCAGCACGGATATATTGAAGCAAATCCTGTGTCACAGACCTATAAAATTTTATGCATAAAGTAAACAGAGTAAAGACACAGAGAAGGGGTGGGTTGATTGCATCTTCTTGGATTGCAAGTAGGTAGGCCCTTCGACACAGTCCTCACGAGAGATTAGTGCAGCAGCTAGAGGATCTGGTGCATATGCCAGGACGGGCACTGGCAGTGTATCAAGATAACCTGACAGGAGGCAACAACGATCATGGTATGCATGAGGTATCACAGTGGGCCCTGTGACTACGGTCCCCAGGTCAACCTAGAACCATTGCTATTTTTGAATATATGAATGACCATGAAGGAAGGGTTAGAATCAAAGTGTCCCTGTTTGCAGGTATAGTGAAGTTAATGAGGAAATTAAATTGGATGAGTGGACAAGCAGGACTTCCAAAATCGACTCTGGACAGGATGCTGTAATCCTGGTCCAGCAACTGGCTACTTGAGTTTACCTCCCGCCAAATGCAAAATCATGAAGAATCGGGGAAATGCAAAAAGTACCGCAGAGACCGATTATACATTTTACATTGATTAAAAATTAGAATAATTAATTTCTTATAGTCAAGAGTAAGACATCTCATTTTGCATTTAATTCAGTCTCCAGTAATATTTTTTACTTTATATTTCAATGTAAATTTTTCTTGACCTTGAGTTGTCCTTCCTCTTCAGTGTATCTAACATTTTTTGTTTATTCCTTCTGCAGAATTAGATTGGATATCTTTTATTTCATTCTAGAATTTTATATCATTTTTAATGTCATTATTTTTGGCCTTATTTGTTCTCGTGCTACTTGTCCATTATGTCCACACATACCGGCCAAGTGATACTTTAGTGAATGTCGACCTTCCGACCTCTCAGGCTACGTTCCCCTGTCCATCAGTCTCACAGTTCCTAGCGACTGAACAGACAGACCCAGATACCCGAGATACTATAGATCTACACGTGATTCCCATGATGCGTTACCTTATTCAATGCCATGTACAAGTCTTGAAGCAAAGGGTTGCGCCATTCGTTCTCGTGCTATGCTCTAGTTAGGAGGCCCCCTCCTTCCGAGGAAAGTCTTATCAGACTGCTAAAGAAGCTCTTTAATCGATCCCCTGCTGCTGGTCAAACGTTGTTGATCTCCTTGATATGCGTGACTTCAGGAATCTTACTAAGTGTCACAATATGAAGGAACTGATTCGTTCGTCCTTGTCCAAAACAGTAAAAACAGCTGATCCAGATCGTTCTTAGGAACTAGTAATGCTACATACACCCATAGTAATGAATCGTTGAGTGCATTTGCTGTTAATAAACAAACTTTTATCTCATTATCAATGCTGTCCATCATCAGCTTTTCGTCCCGAAGAGGCTTAAACCATTTACGAATCAACTTGCCTAAAATAGCAGCTTTTGAGCAATTAAAGAACTAATGAATGCCACCCTGCTTCTCTGTGTGCTTTTGAGGCTCATCCTCCAACTGTGAACGATGGAACCACTTACATCCTTAAATCAATGTACTTCCTTGTGCCCCCAGGGTACTTTCCCTTGTATCAAAAGTAATGTCACACATATGCCTCCTCTGCTAAACCACCTCTTGTTTGCGCCACAGAGACTAATCGTGGTCGTCAACCACTCAGAGATCACCCAGAACCATTGTACAGAGAGCCTTATACACCTCGTAGTATTCCATAACATTCAGTAACCATAGTCGGCGGACTTGTTACACTGGTGGTTTCCGTGGCCATATGCAATGTAATTGTCCTGATATTTAACCTAAGAGACGTCGTACTTGATGTGATACCCAGATCTTTCTACTGTACTTATCATATAATACATGACATACACATCTGATTGCAATGGCACTCTATAACCTTCATACTCTATTCTTTCCGTGGCCGATCCAACCGCAGAACCCGTAGAGGAACAGATACGTGGTTCTCAAAATAACCAGAACCAGGATCATTCGTCCAAGTCTCAAACTAACCAGAACTCAGCTCGGTCTTCCAATTCGGGGGAATTCGAGCGCACCCAGTCAAACCGTCCCATGGGACAGTAGGGTGAATAATGAGTACCCATCCCCATTCACAATTCCTTGAAGCCTTAAGCAGTCCTCGAGAATGACAAACCTGCTGATGATGTTCTTTCACATGTCTCTGAAATAGATGGTTTGGGGATGAAGTAGAACAAGTCTTTCTGATGACTCTCCATCCTTTTGTTTGCACATTACTTCCAAAGCAACCATAGCCCTATAGTGCAAGCATCTGTTTATATGCTCCCTCATTTGTTTCAAATGGACTCTGTGCGCAAGTCAATCTTATAGGTCCCTAGTTTGTTTTAATGATAAGCATTACACATGTCCTTCTTCGTAGAAACCTACTCCTGTGTCCTCCCTTAGTGGAGTATCTGGTTCTCCCCTGCGTGTCCGAGGTCACTTCCCAACCTTTTCTATCCAAGGTAGAGACTTCACTGCTTCCTTCCTTGTTGTCGACCAATTACTATTCCCTGGTGACCTTCTACTGGGATTTGCTTCCATGCAGACTTACGCTTTGTGCTCGACCCTTACGATGGCGATGCCCAAATTGACGACTATCTTCCATTCTGGGGGTTACTTACTCACTCGGACAGAAATCTGTTAAACTGCTGCAGAGTAGATGTACGTATTAAGTCCTTACAAGCTAATCATCTCCCAGTAGCGTACCCAAGCGGTCAGCACTGGTAATGCTGTCACTACCCATCAGTGTTCCACCTATACCATTCAGACTTGCAGATAGTCCGATGCTGCAAGTGTCCGAGGACCTCTCAGATTGCCGAGAGTGCACAACCTATCCCTGCAATTCCTTCAGTTTCGAGTAGTAGTTTTTCTCCACAGGGATGCATTGTCAAGAAAACAGTTACTTGCAACTATAATGCCATCTCTTGTTGATGTCACATGCCGTCTGCAAAAGACTCCCTGTTGCGGCTAGTGCTCTCACTAGATTTCTTTCTTGTTCCTATGTCCAGATGGTGATAACGTCCTAGTTGACAGTGATTCCTGCAAAGTAAAAGGTCCTATTTGTTGAACCATCCTTACATGTTGTAAGAGAATAGTAATATTCCATTTCTACCTGGCCAACACTTCTGGTCCCAGTGTTTCGCCTCAGAGCAAATACCAATCTTGTTGACCTGTTCATATCCTTACCCTGTTCAGTAGAGGATGATTGTCACCTGACCAGTGTTCGTGCCTATTTCTGATTTCTGCCGGGGAGACCTCATCCACTTCACTGATCAATCAGTTCCACCAGTAGAGAAAGACTTAGCTTCCCACTGACCTTCCCCCAGATGAAGCAAGCGTTTGTTGACTCTGTTTAACAAACACGAAAGCATTTGCTTTAACCAGGTGAGAAGATGGGTAAATAACGAACTTATAGTCCCCATCGTATCCACTTGAACCTGGTACTAACCCAACCTACATACCTGCGTACAGAATGCCTCATTCACAAGTTGCTGTCGCAGAAGAATTGATCAATCAAATGCTTGATTATTGGAGTTATTGACTAGCAATTCCCCTTTGGAATGCACCCTTGATACTATACCAAAGAAGATGGTACTTGGCGCCCAGTGATGACTTTAGGACGTTAAACCGCGAAATCCATTCCAGATCGCTGTTCCACGGCCCTGTACAGGGTGATCTTTTACGTAATATCGAGAAACAAAGTCCTTTTCAACCCTAGATTTGTTACACGGGTTTTTGGCAGAGTCCTCTTCAACGAGGACAGCCAAGAGCTAACAGCAATTCTCCACTCCTACAGGTCATTACAACTTCCTCCATAAGGCGTTTGGATTTACATCTCCCCTATCACGTCTCAAGGCTCATGACTAATATCTTTAGAGGTCTCATATGTAATGCACTTATGTGTCTTAGATGACGGAATCGACATGTCTAAAGACTGATACACACTTGAAAAGACTTGATGTAGTACTTGGTAAGCTTAAGAAGCCAATTTAAAGATCAAACTGTCTAAAATGTCCAATTTTACAATCATAAATTAAGTTTTCTTGGTCACGTAGTCACTCCTAAGAGGGTTACGCTGACCAATCTGGTAAAGTAAAACTGCAGAACTAATTTCCAACTAACTCCCAAAAATGCTGATGCCGTAATGATCCTTGTGGGCTAGCAGTTTTTTATAGATCCTCATTGCAATTTTTCTTCCAGATCTGCGCCTCTAACTGAGTTGCTAAAAAGATGCTCCTTTTGTTTGGACCTTCCGTCAAGAAAGAGCATTCCAACACTCTAAAAGAAAAGCTACACTGCTCCAATTTAAATGATTTCCAATTTTCTAAGCCCTTTATCTGACAACTGATGCAAGTTCAATTGGCCATAGGTGCCGTACTAGCTCAGAAGACACGAAGGCAAGTACAACGCAGTTGCATTTGCTAGTCCGATCCTTAACAAGCTTGAACTAATTATACAGTAACTGAGTAAAAACAAAGAAGCTTTAGCAGATAGTATTGTCTTAAAAGCACTACCGAGACATTATTTATCAGACTCTGTTTCATGTCTTGACAGACCATGCTCAACATACCCTTATTCCAAACAAACAACCTCTGTGAAGGTTTAGCTAGATGACTTGAACTCCAAAATTTCACTCCCACCATTGAGCATTTACCTGCAAGTCAAATGGTAGTCCGCAAGATGCCTTATCACGACATGTTAGTATCGTAACTGCAAACCCTCCATTTATGCTGATGATGTAAAGAATGTTTCCACGAACAATCCCTGTGTCTGTGTATACGATCCTGCACCAGGAAGATCTTATTTCTGACTGTGAAGCCACAGCACCCATCAGTGACTTGTCATGAACCAAGAACTAACTGTATCGAACCGCGAGTTGGGTACTCCTAGCAAGAATAGTATAACCCATTAGTAAGTCCACAGTCACTAGTGACGTAGCCTTACAGCTATTTCACGATGACCAGGTGTTGCACATCCCTGGTACGGATCGTTCAGTAAAACAAGCCAATTGAAATACTTTTGGCCTCGTACGCAAACTGATTATTTCTGATATGTTAAGAAAGTAGTGTCTGCATGCAACATAAAGCAATGCTAATGGTCCTAATCCAATCCAAGTATATCTCAACTACTATCGAAACCGTGGAAAAGAGTTGCGCTAGATTTTTTAACATAATTTCCCAATGTTCCTCCAGGTAACAACATCTGTGATTATGGTAGACCATTTCACCAGATATTGTGATTATTCCTATTGGCAGCAAAGACTGCCGAAAGTAGCTAAAGCGTTTAAAAGAACGCATTATCTGCAGGCATACCACTCCTAAGTCCCTAGTAAAAGATAATGGAGTTGAATTCGTAATGAAATTCTTGAAAATATTTGTGTACCTAGGTACAAGATCTCTAATCCACCAATGTGCCTCATCCATCCAGCCAGTCAATGGTAGCAGAACGAACCATAAGAAGTACTTGATGTCTTGAGAGCCACTATAATCCAACAGTGAAACTTGGGATGAAGTTATAAACCTGATGTTCAGTGTGCTATAAATTCTGCATTACAATGTTCTATAGTGACACTCCCACATTATGCATTGTATGGTGTAAAAACCGTATTTGCATTCTGAGTTGTTATATTCTAATTCCGAAACCAAATTACAACCCAGATGATTTCATAGCAAACTCGGTACCAGCTTAGCTCAAAGTGATTTTAGAAGAATCCAGGAAACACTTCATAATCACAGCAAATTTACAAGATCGCAAACACTCGAGCAAAGCCATCAAAATCAAAGTAGTTCGAGAGTTATTCTGATAACATTTAACAAAACGTCTTGCAATTGCCTAAAGCTTATCAAAAAGTTTGTTTGTCCTTATCGAGTAAGTTGAACATATCACGGTAATAATTATAAGGTTAGAGAGATTCAGTACTGGTCATTATTAGATATCGCATTGTAGGATCATAAGAGTTAGTATGTTATATAATGAAGTTCCAACCAGACTAATGTGACAGACTCTGACATACCACCTGATACCTGTACTCTCTCCTCTGATACTCAGTCTGACATCAACCTAATGTCGTTATTTCCCTAACGTACACGACAGGTATTGAAATCCCGAAGTATCATTGTAACTTCCAATTCAGATTTGCCCTCAAATACGGCATGAGTTAGCCAATGCTACAGAGTGATCCTCCCAGAGATGACACCCATTCTGCATATGTCAATCTCACCCTAGCAGAGTGGGGTTAAATGGTAAATAACCTGTATAATAAATAATTACAGTATCAACTTATCAGTATCAAGAATTTTTTTTGTGTTCAAGTTCTCTCTCTCCGCATTCTGAGAGTAACAGTCTAGATTGAGTGCACCGAATCTGCCTTTCTGATAAACACTCTTTCATTGTATATATCCTTCCCAGAATCCGTAGATTCACCATGAATTCAGATCGGATCGATCAAAATTTTTTTTTTTTTTATCACTTGTAATCTCAACGTTGATTTCGTTGTTCATCTTGTTGAGTTTTATGTTGTACTAGTAGTATTCCTTGTATAGCATTACAGTTTCAATCACGTAAGCTTCCATTCCAATGTTCTACTTAATGTATGTTATACAGTTTTAAGTGTTGTGTACTTTGACATTTGTATAGAATCAGCCCAAGAGCCGTATACCTGCCATCTCTAGTTTTGTATTAGATTTTTGTATGTCGGACGACATACCGTTAGCATCGCCGAGCTCTCAGTAGTAGTAAACAGTTACCATAACCAGTGTACTGTTGACACAACGAACCAACCGTCTCTGCTGAGTCACTATCTGAAACTCAAAATTGCGCTGACCTGGCCATTATCAAAGACCCTCTATGGGACGTGGCTCCATCAGTTAGTCAGTGTTACGAGAGGACGAGTGAGATAGGTACGACGCTGTAAGGGCGCAACCCACAATATCTGTAATTATACACTACCACCTACGTGAGTATTTCTTACCTAATCCACGTGTCGAACTCCCACATGATACACACACACACACCACGCACACACACACCACGCACACACTCACACCACGGACACACAAACACCACACACACACTACTACACACACCATGCGCACACACAACACGCGCACTACACAACACGCGCACACACATGCTACTCCAAGTTTTGACGCACCGCACACAACACACCTGGACGCAGGCACGTACCATCAACGTCGACTCCGATACACACTCGCCATTCGCACACCAACACCACACGCACACAAGCACACGTGCGCAACACCAAGCGCCACACACACCACGGCGCACACCCACCAAGCGCACACACACCACACGCCAAACCACCACACGCAAACACACCACGCGCAGACACACCCCCACACACACACCACAACTCACACACACACACCACACACACACACAACCACACACGCACACCACGCACGCACACACACTCACGAACACCATGCACGCACTCCACGCACGCAACAACACGCACGCACACACACCCTCACAAACACCAGCACACACACCACGCACTACACACCATGCACACACACCATGCACAGCACACCAAGCATCACACACCATGCACACACACACCAAGCACACAACACCATGCACACACACCAATCACCACACACAACGCGCCACACAACCACGGCGCACACATACACCATGCACACCACCCTCACACACACCAACCCACACCCCCAGCACACACACCCATGCACACACACCACGAGCAAACACCATGCACACACATCCAACACACACACCACACACACACACCCCAACACAACACACCACACACACACACCACACACACACACCACACACACACACACACAACACACACACACAACAAAACACACACACACATACACACACACACCACATACACACACCACACACACACACACCACCACACAAACCACACATACAAACTACACACACATACAACACACACACACACACATACATACACACGGGACACCATAACCCACACACTCAAACCACACTCACACACCACACACACAACCCCCACACACCACACACACCCCACACAGCACACACCCCACACACACACACCCACACACACACACCACACACAACACACGCACACATACACCACACACACACACATCCACCACACCACACACCACACACACACCACACACACACACACACACCTCACACACACACACCACACACCACACACACACACCACAACACACACACCACACACACCACACACACACACACACACACACAACACACACAGACACCACACAACCACACCACACACACACACCACAACACCACACACCACAACATCACCTAACACACCACACCACACACAACACCACACACACACCAAAGACCACACACACCACACACACACCACACACACACCCACCACACACACACCACACACCACACACCACACACACCACACACACACACCACACACACCACCACACACACCTCCAACACACACACCACAGCACACACCTCACACACACACACTCCCACACACACACACACACACACACACATCACACACACACACACACACACACCACACACACCACACAACACACACACCACACACACACACACCACACACACCACACACACACACACCACACACACCACACCCCCACACACCACACACACACCACACACACACCACACACCCACACATCCACACACCACACCCACACACCACACACACACACCACACACAAGCACACACACACCACACTCAACACACACACAACACCACACACACACCACCCACACCACACACATTCCACACACACCACACACACAACACACACCACACACACACACACACCACAACACTCACACACCACACACCACACTCACACACACCCCACACGACACCACCCACACACACACCACACACACACCACACCCACACACCACACACAACACACCCCACACACACACACACACACCACACACACACACACACCACCCACACACAACCACCCACACACAACACCCACAACACACCACACCCACACAGACCACCCACCTACACACACCACGCCCCACACAACACACACCACCCACACAACACCACACCACACACACCACTCCACACACACCACCCACACAACACCACCCACACACACCACCCACACAACACCTCCACACACACACCACACACACACCACCCATACACACAAAACACACACATACAACACACCACACTCATCACAACAACACACCACAGTCCACCTAACACACCACAGTCACACACAACACACACACACAACACACCACACTCACCACCACACTCACACACCCCCCCACTCACACACCCCACACACACAACACACTCACACACACCACACACACACCACACTCACACACACCACCTCACCCACACCCCATCTCACTACACACCACACTCACCACACACCACACTCACCCCCACCACCCTCACAACACACCACATCACACACACACCACACTCACACACGACCAACACACTCACACACACCACACACACACACACCACACTCACAAACACCACACTCACCACACACACACCCGAACACACACACCAAACACACACACCAAACACACACACCAAACACATACCCACCAAACACATACACACCAAACACACACACACACACACCACACACTACACCACACACACACACCACCACACACACCACATCACAACACACCCACACACACACACCACCACACACACACCACACCACACACCACACACACACACCACACACACACACCAAACAAAAATACACACACACCACACAACACACCACACACCACACAGCACACACACACACCGCACACCACACACTGCACACACACCCACAACACCCACACACACAGCACACACACACACCGACACACACACCACACACCACATGCACACAACACCACACAACACACTCACAACACACAAATACACATACACACAAATACACACACACACACACACACACACACACACACACACACACACACACACACACACACACACACACACACACAACATGCACACACACACACAGGCACACATAACAGGAAAGGCACTGCAATGGATCAGAGAATACCTGACAGGGAGGCAACAACTAGTCATGGTATGTGACAAGGTGTCAGAGTGGGCACCTGTGATAAGCGGGGTTCCACAGGGGGCAGTCCTACGACCTGTACTGTTTATGGTATGTGTGAATGACATAACGGATGGGATAGACTCAGAAGTGTTCCTGTTTGCAGATGATGTGAAGTTAATGAGGAGAATCAAATCGGTCAAAGATCAGGCATGACTACAAAGAGACCTGGACAGGCCTGGTCCAGCAACTTTCTTCTTGAATTTAACCCTACCAAATGCAAAGTCATGAAGACTGGGGAAGGGCAAAGAAGACTGCAGACACATTATAGCCTGGGCGGCCAAAACAAGATCTTTGGGTGAGTATAACGCCGAGCACATCTCCTGAGGCGCAAATCAATTATATCCAAAAATTCATTTACAGTGGACACCCGCTTTACGATCACCTCCCAATGCTACCAATTATGTAAGTGTATTTATGTAAGTGCGTTTGTACGTGTATGTTTGGGGGTCTGAAATGGACTAATCTAATTCACAATATTCCTTTTGCGAACAAATTCGTTCAGTACTGGCACCTGAACATACTTCTGGAATGAAATAATATCGTAAACCGGGGGTCCACTGTATATGGCTGCTGATTCACTGTTACAGCATACATGTGCCACCTATCCACTCTCAGTTTGTTTACATCCTCCAAAAGTAAAGTAAAACATGAAATACCAAAATAAAACAATAAAATAAAGTCATTACAAAAATGTTTTGTTGATATTCAGTAGTAAAGTTCGACTTATGACCATTTCGACTTACAACCGGTTTCTCGGAACCGAACTCGGTCGTAAGTCGGATGGTTGGTGTAATAATAATAATAATAATAATAATAATGAAAGAAATCTAAGCATAAATAATGGAGCTCACTTCTCAGCAATTAGCCACCCCTTAGTGGTATTTTCATATGGTTTTTATGGTTGTATTCTCGTTTTTTTTGGTCTCAGTTGATAGAATGGAAGATATATTACAGAAATAGATATGATTTTGATTGCTTATATGACAAAAAGTGCCTTGAAATTGAGCTCAACCAAGGAGAAATGGTCCATTGCTTGGCCGTTTCAGTGTAAACAAATGACATCACTGTCCATTCCAATATGCAGTCGTGAATGGGTTGACATATTTATACAATTATTGCAATAAGGAATAACAGTAAATCTTATATTTTTTGTGTGAATAAAAATTACAAATAATTTATATAATAATAATAATGATAATAATAATAATATGTATAATAATAATATGAATAATAACAATACGTATAATAATAATAATAATAATAGTATAATACAATAATAATAATAATAATAATATATATAATAATAATACATATATAATAATAATGTACTACATATAATAATTATAATAATAGATGGCTTCAAAAGGCTGTCACTAGATGGCAGTGTTTACCACAACAAAGAGGGAGCGGTTGTGGCCGCCTCCACCTGTTACATAATGACACATTTTATTCATTCTAGAGTACATATCGTGTTTCTATGTTATTTATATTGTCTGTTATGTCATATTAGATGAACTGTGATAGATAAATAAGCAGTATAGATGATATTAGCAAAATTATTCATAAAGAATTTTGCCTGGTGTCCAGACAAACTCTCGTCCACCGCCGACACCGCCCATACCACTACATGAATGACATATTTTATTCATTCTAGAGTATATATCTTGTTTCTATGTTATTCATATTGTTTGTTATGTCATACTAGATGAACTGTGATAGATAAATAAGCCGTATAGATGATATTAGCGAAATTATTCATGAAGTATTTTGCCCGGTGTCCAGACAAATTCTCGTCCACCACCGACACCGCCCATACCACTACATGAATGACATATTTTATTCATTCTAGAGTATATATCAGGTTTCTATGTTATTTATATTGTTTATTATGTCATATTAGATGAAGTGAGATAGATAAATAAGCCGTAGAGTTGATATTAGCAAAATTATTTAAGTACAGAATTCCACTGGAACGGATTAATTGCATTTCAATTAATTTAAATGAGGAAAATTGATTCTGCAAACGAGCAAATCCAGTTGCGAGCAAGGTCATGGAACGGATTAAACTCGCAAGTAGAGGTTCCACTGTACAGGAAGGCCCCGCTTTACGGTGTTTCACTTTACGGCGTTCCGCTAATATGGTCATTTCAAATTATGACCAAAACTCGCTATACGGCTCCCCCCACCTGACTTTCTAATACGGTCACCGCGCCCCACCTTGTTTGTTTACATTCTTCGTGAGCTCAGTAAGCACTAAGTCTCTCCATTTTGTCTGGAAACTCCAAAATTTCAAATGTTTTTAAAAGTTATTTCATATTTTATATATACTCTGATAATTATACTTATGTATACCTGTACTTAAATAAACTTACATACTGTGCTGGCATGCAGGTACACATTAAAATCAGTAAGAGTGTCTTATGTCTCCAGACGTCATATTAGTAATGATAATAATAATCATCGTCTCATTTAAATGTCGTATATTACGTTAAATACACATTTTCATTAATCCATCGATGATATTTTTTCAAAATTATATAATAAACACGATACATAACATAAAAAGATGATAAATACACCCTACAATAGAATAAATAAACATAAATATGAGATGTGGTAGCCAGGTAACTTGTACAAGTGATACCAAGAATAACATTTTCTCTAATCTAACATAAGAGAAAATGTGTTACTGGGGGTAACTAGAAAATTATTCCTTTTGTATGTATGTAAGTAAGTTTATTCAGGTATACACAAATACAGTTACATAGATTATCATACATAACAACATATGTGTAGAGAACCTAGGATAACCCAAAAAAGTCAGAGTGACTTATTTGCATTGCCTTCACTCAGATCATCATTTCTTCTCAAAATGATGTTACATGAGAATGGGAGTGTTCTTCTTTATTTATTCTACCATATCAATGTAGAGACAACCTGTACACAATGTAACTTGTACACAAACCAGACGTGTACACTTTGTTTGTTTACAAAACTTACCTTCGCCTGGTTTGTTTACATAACTCTGCGCCTGTCCCCTCTCATGTACTCATTCTTTCTCTCTCTCATTTATTCGTTTTATCTCATTTACTTACTCCTGACCCTACATTAAGACTACAAATATTTTAAGGTAAGTAATGAGTGAACTGTATATACATTTTATCGCTCTGGGATGCTTAAATATCATAGAATATATGTGTGTGCGTGGGTTGGCCTGGTATGGTAGCCCGGCTGACTACCATACATACCACACTTGATTTTTTACAATAAATACTACTCATCTCACCCTATATTTTAAGGTAAGTAATGAGTGAACTGTATATACATTTTATCGCTCTGGGATGCTTAAATATCATAGAATAGTATGTGTGGGTGGGGTGGCCTGGTAAGGTAGCCTGGCTGATTACCATACATACCACACTTGATTTCTTACAATAAATACTACTTGTCTCACCCTAGATTAAGACTATAAATATTTTAAGGTAAGTAATGAGTGCACTATGTGTGTATTGTACTTTTTTATTGTTTTTTGATGCCTGGTTCTATTGCTAACTTAATATATGTTAGTGTAAACTTGTTATCTAGTGTTTGTATGCATTTGTAAGTGGAAAAAAAGGGTGTTCCACTTTACGGCGGTTTCTGCTTTACGGCGGTAGCCTGGAACCTAACCAGCCGTATAAGTGGGGCCTTCCTGTATATTGTAATAAACGGAATAGAGGAAATCAGCTCTGATATACATTATTTAGGTATGCATACTGGTCAGAGAGCCCATCATAAGTGAGCCGTCAGTAAACGAGTACATTGCTAAGTGAGGAGAGGCTGTACCTAAATTTACTTAGTGCTGGTGTGCAGGTATGTTAAAATAATTTATTTGGCATTGTTACAAAGTAGAAGTAGGTATGATAGGTGAGGAAGTCACTAAGAGTACCTCACTAGTGTTGAAGATGCAAAAATAACTCGGCCTCTCCTCACTTACTGGCGTTCTAGTTTACCAACAACTTGGAGTTACGACGGGCTCTCCAACGAGTCAGACTTGTATGCCACGAGAACTTGGGTCATGGAAACAGACAGCGCAGCATTTCAACATCAAGCATCTCAGTCTCCTTCCTACAGCCACTCAGTACACTAGCTTTTAAAGCCTCCAAGACTACATATTTGTACAGATTTGTGTACTTTATTTTGCACCCCATAGTACAAAATAGAAGTGCAGCAGCACTTGAAAGAGGAAAGAGACAAAAATGGAATAAGTACAAAAGAAGTTCACAGTAAAGGGGTTAGCTGGTGTGTTCGTCTGTGTGTTTACATTCTCGGTGCCTCTCGTGGCAGGTTAATTAAGAAATTATTAATCTCGGTGAACAAGGTATGTCGATGGTGATAATAGCACAGTGGAACCTTGACTTATGAGTGTGTCAACATACGAGTTTTTTGAGATACGAGCCATCGCTCGGTCAATTTTTTGCTCTGAGTATGAGCCAACATCCGAGTTATGAGCCAGCTTCTCCCTCAACCCAAAACCTGAACACCTCACTTGTTTATCAATGATTTCATGCTTTAATTCCATGGAAATCATCCTCTTTCTTCTCAGCATTGTCCTTTACACTTACTTTCTTAGGACCCATGCTTAGAAAAACAAAATTTAGCCAAGTGACTGTCATAAATGTAAGCAAAGCATGATGTAAGTAATTATGAAATACAAGGATTATAGTTCTTATTATGGTACAAGTTTGACAATACAGGTCCTCCATCACAAATCTGGCATCACTGGGACCTGTAGTGTGCCAGATTACTGAGTTTGCCAGATTACAGAGTGGTTAGCTTAGAATACACTTAATAAAATTAACCAACTTGACTTGCACAAAGTTCATTGAACATCGGCAAAAATCGAACATTTCCACTACTTTGAGCTCAATTTCAAGATACTTTTCGTCATGAAAGCAATCAAAATCATGTCTATTTCTGTAATATATCTTCCATTCTATCAAATGAGTCCAAAGAAATGAGAAAACAACCATAAAAACCATACGAAAATATACTGCAAAGAGGCGGCTGATGGCTGAGAAGTGAACTCCCTTATTTATCATCCATCTTTTTTATTTTTGTTGTATGTTAAGAAGCATCTTTCCATCATACATTGCCCAAGTTTCAATGAGATAGCCCAACAAGCAACCGAGAAAAAAAATATTTACCAAAAATCATATATGGTAAGCCCAAGCCAGGTACTGGAAATAGTCACTTTGTCTGACTTTTCTGGGTTATCATAGGTTCTCTATACATACACTGCTATGTATGATAATCTATGTAACTGTATTTCTGTATACCTGAATAAACTTATTTACTTCTAGTCTGTCAACTGAGTACAAGAAACCGCCCATTCACTTATTTCAACTACCTAATAAAGTGGTCAGAAATTGGCAATTTGGCTGATTTCACACAAATTTCAGCAGATGCCAATTTCAAAATAAGGTCCAGAATAAACAATGCAGACATTCCTGGCATTAAAATAACATTTTCTCTGTTCATTAGTCATGGCTACAGGCACCTCATATATTACTCATACTTACCATTTGGAATTTTTATTCACAAAAAAATAGAAGATTTACTGTTATGCATACTGCTGCATTATTGTAATAATTGTGTAAATAATGTCAACCCATTCTTGACGCCATATTGGAATTTGGACTGGCAGGCGGACAGGTATTGGACGGTGGCATCATTTGTTTACTCTTGAGCTTCGCTAAAGAATAGAACATTTCTGCTACTGTGAGTGCAATTTCAAGGTACTTTTCATCATGAAAGCAATCAAAATTATATCTTTTTCTGTAATATATCTTTCATTCTATCAAATGACACTGAAAAAATGAGAATATAACCATAAAAACCATACAAAAATATACCACTAAGCGGCCAGTAATGGCTGAGAAGTGAACTCCGCTATTTATGGTCTGATTTCTTTCATTTTTGGTGTACGTTAAGAAGTATCTTTCCATCACACATTGACCAAGTTTCAGTAAGATAACCAAACAAACAACTGAGAAAATAATAATATAATAATAATAATAGTATCTTTGTTTACTACACATACATGTACAAGGTATACAGGCCTAGCTGACATCAGTGACATACTACTACGTATATAGAAAGCCGCTTGTTATGCGAAGTATTTCAAGAAAATTAGGTCAGTGTCCCAGGATAACACCCACACCAGTCGGCTAATACCCAGGTACCTATTTACTGATGGGTAAACATAGACAACAGGTGTAAAGAAACATGCCTAATGTTTCTACCCTGGCTGGGAATCGAATATTTACCAAAAATCATATATGGCTAACCCAAGTCAGGTACTAGAAATAAGCCACATTGACTTTTTTGGGTTATCCTAGGTTCTCTACACATATGCTGCTATGTGTGATAATCTATATAGAGAAAATAACTTTTTTGTTTCAGGTTTATGGTGCAGTACGAGTGTATATCACAGTTAGCCCTTTGCTATACTCCGTTTTCTCTAATATAAGCCACCAAGACAGGGATAGGAGAATGGTATTTGTATACCATATCCTCTTCATACCTCCGTCGAACTGCTCGGTATTATGCCAAATGTTATTTATTCTTGAGTATTTAACATGTTTTATGTTATTTATATTGTTTATTATGTCATATTAGATCAATTGTGATAGGCGAATAAGCTGTAGTTTTGATATTAGCGTAATAATAAAGCATATTCTCCTGCATCATGAGACTGAGCTCATGACAACCGACAGTGGCTTCAAAGCCACCTTATCTTTAATGGACAATGTACTGTGTCGATGCTTTACATAATGAGAAACATTTCTTTTATTCATTGGAACCATGGCTAGGGCTAAAAGCAAGCAGGTTATAACAATAAATGGAGAAAAAGAAATTGGAATGACTTATGCAGCAAGTAGCACCACGAAACAGTACCAGCAGGTTGGTGTGGCAACCCTGGAAATTTGAAATTATGCTAGCCAAAATTAGTGCCGAATAACTGAAGGAACCGAATAACTGATTGCCGGATTTGTGATGGCAGACCTGTATAATATTGCACTGGTTATCAGTTCTATAATCTTAGTTTACAATAGTAAGCAAGTAATGGTATATTAAAATGAAAAAAAAAAGTACTAAAAAGAGTGAAATATAGAGGATATAGTGATCAGTGTACAAAAGTAAAATGGACTGGTAGTAAATATGGTGTTTAATAAAATTTTAGTAAGTAATAATGATTACAAAAATATATTTATTAAAAAAACTAAATAAAAAGGAAAGAAATGTTTATTTCAAGTATTAAATTTTTAAGAACAGTTATTTGGATTCAGTATTGCACTGGTAGATACACTAGAGCTTACTTGGCAGTACAAGGTATCTTAGAGCTAGGGACTACACTAAGATAATAAATGTGGTATTAAAACGGGTAATGGCAATGAAACAAGTAATTAAAATATGTCAAAAATGTTAAGAGTAAATTGGACTGATAGTAAAAATGGTATTAAATAATATTTTTAGTAAGTAATAGCAATTAATAGTATTTAAAAAAATGTGGGGTTGTAAAATGGACAGAAAGTATTTATTAAGCAATTATTTAAGCAAGCAATAGTAATTAAAAAAATTACATATCATAAGGTAACTTATTCTTAATAGTAAAATCACATTACTGAGGTAGTTGATTTTTTTATTACTAAGGGATTGTACTGTGAAATTTGTACAACAATGTAGCAAAACATACATTACACATAGGCTTTTAGGTTGGACATTGTTTAGTTATTCTCTGTAAGATTAGTATCCCTGAGAAATCGTGATAGATCATTCTCGTTTGTGATTGTGTACAGTTGACCTACATTTGTTTTCCTAACTAGAATTTTCCCATCCCATGTGAAGCATTGGTGTATTGTGTCATTATTCTCCTGCTTAAGTTTTCTGACTCTATACAGGAGGTTCTGACGGTTTTTGGTTAGACACTCATTTGTGTATACCTTTTTCTTTACTTTAATGGATGCAATAATTAAGTCTTTTTTCTTGTCATGTGAGTGGAATCTAAGCATAACACTTTTTCTGCCATGGGATCCTAGTAACCTGGCTTCCTTTATTTCTGACTCTGGTACTGTAACACTTGTTCGGTCTTTTATGATCTGGAGAGTAATTTCTTTACTGTTTGTTTGATTCATATCACTGGGAAAAAGTGGACTGTTTACTATTACTGCATCTGATAGGTTTTCTTGCTCCGTTTTATCTTCTTGGAGCACAAAGTAGTCACTGAACTGGTTATCCAAGTTATTCTTCCATTCTTTTACTGCCTCCTCAACCTTTGTATTAAGAGATATTATTTGTTCTGTATGGCTATCTATGACTGTTTGGATGGTCTTGCCACAGTTAGTCATTCCTGGTGTTGATAACTTTTGTTCAAGACTGAGGATTTTGTTCTTGAGTTGTGACATCCTGGTGTCTTATATTCTAATATTCTTTATATTCCCTCTTCTCCTTCCATAACTGGTCCTTCAGCATTACTGCTACCCCTTCCTTAGCTCTAACTCTCTCAAATACTCCTGACTTAATTCCATTTATTTATCCCCACTGAAATTTGCCTACCCCCTTCAGCTTTGTTTCACTTAGGGCCAGGACGTCCAACTTCTTTTCATTCATAACATCAGCAATCATCTCTTTCTTATCATCTGCACTATATCCATGCACATTCAAGTATCCCAGTTTTATAAAGTTTTTCTTCTCATTTTTAGTAAATGTGTACAAGAGAAGGGGTTACTTGCCCATTGCTCTCAGCATTTTAGTCGCCTTATACGACACACATGGCTTATGGTGGAAAGATTCTTTTCCACTTCCCCATGGACAGTAGAGAAAAAAAAAACAAGAACAAGAGCTCTTAATAAAAAGAAGAGAAACCCCAGATGTGTGTATGTATATACAGTGGACCCCCGCATACCGGACGCCTTGCATAACGGACAATCCGCATACCGGACGCTTTGATCGCTAAAATTTTGCCTCGCATACCGCCCAAAAACCCGCTCAGCGCCCTTCGTCCAAGGCGCGTCCAATGTGCTGCCTGAGCCAGCCTCATATGTTCCGCCGGTGGCATTGTTTACCAGCCAGCCTCCGCGGTAACATTCAAGCATACAATCGGAATATTTCGTATTATTACAGTGTTTTCGGTGCTGTTTCTGGAAAATAAGTGACCATGGGCCCCAAGAAAGCTTCTAGTTCCAACCCTACAGCAATAAGGGTTAGAATTCCAATAGAGATGAAGAAAGAGATCATTGATAAGTATGAAAGTGGAGTGCGTATCACCGACCTGGTCAGGTTGTACAAGAAACCCAAATCAACCATCTCTACTATTGTGGGCAACAGAAAGGCAATCAAGGAAGCTGTTCTTGCCAAAGGTTTAACTGTGTTTTCGAAACAGAGATCGCAAGTGATGGAAGATGTTGAGAGACTCTTATTGTGTGGATAAATGAAAAACAGCTAGCAGGAGATAGCGTTTCTCAAGCTATCATAAGCGAAAAGGCTAGGAAGTTGCATGAGGATTTAATTAAAAAAAGGCCTGCAACTAGTGATGATGTGAGTGAATTTAAGGCCAGCAAAGGTTGGTTTGAGAGATTTAAGAAGCGTAGTGGCATACATAGTGTGATAAGGCATGGTGAGGCTGCAGTTCGACCACAAAGCGGCTGAAAAATATGTGCAGGAATTCAAGGAGTACATAGAAACTGAAGGACTGAAACCTGAACAAGTGTTTAATTGTGATGAAACAGGCCTGTTTTGGAAGAAAATGCCAAGCAGGACCTACATTACTCAGGAAGAAAAGGCACTCCCAGGACATAAGCCTATGAAAGACAGGCTTACTTTGTTGATGTGTTCCAATGCTAGTGGTGATTGCAAAGTTAAGCCTTTATTAGTGTATCACTCTGAAACTCCCAGAGCGTTCAGGCAAAAGAATGTCCTCAAGGATAATTTGTGTGTGCTATGGAGGGCAAACAGTAAGGCATGGGTCACTAGGGACTTTTTCTATAACTGGTTACACCATGCATTTGCCCCCAATGTGAAAGATTACCTAACTGAAAGAAATTAGAACTTAAGTGCCTCCTGGTGTTAGACAATGCCCCTGGTCATCCTACAGACGTGGCAGAGCGACTTTATGGGGACATGAGCTTCATTAAGGTGAAGTTTTTGCCTCCTAATACCACTCCTCTCCTGCAGCCCATGGACCAGCAGGTTATTGCAAACTTCAAAAAACTGTACAAAAAAGCTCTGTTTGAAAGGTCTTTGTAGTGACCTCAGAAACTCAACTGACTCTAAGAGAGTTTTGGAGAGATCACTTTAATATCCTCAATTGTATAAACCTTATAGGTAAGGCTTGGGAGGGAGTGACTAAGAAGACCTTGAACTCTGCTTGGAAGAAACTGTGGCCAGAATGTGTAGACAAAAGGGATTTTGAAGGGTTTGAGGCTAACCCTGAGAGGAGTATACCAGTTGAGGAATCAATTGTGGCATTGGGGAAGTCCTTGGGGTTGGAGGTTAGTGGGGAGGATGTGGAAGAGTTGGTGGAGGACGACAATGAAGAACTAACCACTGATGAGCTGATAGATCAACTTAAAGAGCAAGAGGCCAGACCTGAGGAAACTGGTTCAAAGGAGGGGAGAGAGAAATTGAAGGAATTGCCTACTACAAAGATTAAGGAAATGTGTGCAAAATGGCTTGAAGTGCAAACCTTTTTTGATGAAAATCACCCTCACACAGCTATTGCAAGCCGTGTTGGCAACCTGTACACTGACAATGTTGTGAAACACTTTAGGGAAGTCATAAAGGAACGAGAGGTACAGGCCACTATGGACAGATATGTTGTGCGAAAGAAGTCCAGTGACTCTGAAGCTGGTCCTAGTGGCATTAAAAGAAGAAGGGAAGTAACCCCAGAAAAGGACTCGACACCTCAAGTCTTAATGGAAGGGGATTCCCCTTCTAAACACTAACACTCTCTCTCCCCTCCTCCCATCCCATCAATCATCACCAGATCTTCAATAAAAGTAAGTGTCATGTAATTGTGCATGCCTTTTTCAGTTTGTGTGTATTAAAATTAACATTTCATGTGGTAAAAAATTTTTTTTTCATACTTTTGGGTGTCTTGCACGGATTAATTTGATTTCCATTATTTCTTATGGGGAAAATTCATTCGCATACCGAACATTTCGCATAACAGCCAGCCCTCTTGCACGGATTAAGGTCGCTATGTGGGGGTCCACTGTATATATATGCATGTGCGTGCCTGTGTAGTGTGACCTAGGTGTAAGTAGAAGTAGCAAGATTTACCTGTTTTCCATCGTGTTTATGAGACAGAAAAAAGACACCAGCAATCCTACCATCATGTAAAGCAGTGTATGTAAATGAGTGCCTAACTAAAAAAAACGACAGAACCTATTATATACAGACTTCGAAAACTTAAGCGTGATAATGCAACAATAAAACAGTGTTTTACCCGTGATGGCATTATCATGGCAAAATTATCAGACACGGGTTGTAGGTTTGAAATAACAAATGATCAAGAACTAGCAAGTTTTCTCTTATTCACTGGTTTGACTGAACCTCGTTAAGCCATATCTCAACACAATATCAAGCATGTACAGTGCTATAGTTTTACCTTAAGTTTACCTGGAGAGAGTTCTGGGGGTCAATGCCCCCACAGCCCGGTCTGTGACCAGGCCTCATGGTGGATCAGAGCCTGATCAACCAGGCTGTTACTGCTGGCTGCATGCAATCCAACGTACAAGCCACAGCCCGGCTGGCCAGGTACTGACTTTAGGTGCTTGTCCAGTGCCTGCTTGAAGACAACCATGGGTCTGTTGGTAATCCCCCTTATGTATGCTGGGAGGCAGTTGAACAGTCTCGGGCCCCTGACACTTATTGTGTTGTCTCTTAATGTGCTAGTGACACCCCTGCTTTTCATTGGGGGGGGGGGGATGTTGCATCATCTGCCGAGTCTTTTGCTTTCAGAGCGAGTGATTTTCGTGTGCAAGTTTGGTACTAGTCCCTCTAGGATTTTCCATGTGTATATAATCATGTATCTCTCCTGCCTGTGTTCTAGGGAGTACAGGTTCAGGAACTTCAAGCGCTCCCAGTAATTGAGGTGTTTTATCTCCGTTATGCGCGCCGTGAAGGTTCTCTGTACATTTTCTAGGTCAGCAATTTCACCTGCCTTGAAAGGTGCTGTTAGTGTGCAGCAATATTCCAGCCTAGATAGAACAAGTGACCTGAAGAGTGTCATCATGGGCTTGGCATCCCTAGTTTTGAAGGTTACCTTTGATATACCTTTGAAGAATTTTGAGAGTATATCTACTCTCTGAGCCCTGCCATGGGCCAGGCTCGTCTGGTGCTTGCCTGGTCAACCAGGCTGTTGCTGCTGGAGGCCCACTGCCCCACATATCAATCACAGCCTGGTTGATCTGGCACCTGGTGAAGATACTTGTCTAGTTTCCTCTTGAAGGGTTCAACACTTGTTCCAGCAGTGTTTCTGATATCTTTTGGTAAGATGTTGAAAAGTCTGAGACCCCGGATGTTGATACAGTGTTCCCTTATTGTTCCCACTGCACCCCTGCTCCTCACTGGGTTTATTTTACACTTCCTCCCATATCTCTCACTCCAGTATGTTGTTATGGCAGTGTGCAGATTTGGGACCAAGCCCTCGAGTACCTTCCAGGTATATATTATCATGTACCTCTCTCTCCTCCGCTCCAATGAGTACATGTTCAAGACTTGCAGGCGTTCCCAGTAGTTTAGGTGCTTTACTGGCACAGTGTGAGCCATAAACAATCTCTGTATTTGTTCCAGCTCCGATATTTCTCCTGCCCTGAGCGGGGCTGTCAGCACTGAGCAATATTCTAAGTGAGGGAGCACTAGTGATTTGAAGAGTGTCACCATCGGCATTGTTTCCCATGTTTTGAAAGTTCTCAATACCCACCCAGTCATCTTCCTGGCTGTCGTGATCTTTGTCTTGTTATGGTCTTTAAAAGAAAGGTCCACTGACATAATTATTCCTAGGTCTTTTATGTGTCCCTTACGTTCTATTTGGTGACCCTCTTGAGTTTTGTATATAGTGCTCCTTTTGAGTTCTTCATTCTTTCCATACCTAAGCAGAAAGAATTTTTCTAGCAGATGCGATTGATACAATGTTATGGTCCTTGAAGGTGAGATCCTCCAACATGATCACTCCCAGGTCTTTGACGTTGGTTTTTCGCTCTATTTTGTGGCTGAAATTTGTGTTGTACTTTGATGAAGTTTTAATTTCCTCATGTTTAGTATAGTAGAATTTACCCTTATTTTAATCCATATTCTTACATCTGTTAGTGAATAATGGTAATTAATTCCCAGTTACTTAAGACACCTAAGGTGCTATTTAAGGTGCTAATCCAGGTGCTTAAGTGTTTTATTCTCTGTTTTATTTTGTATTCTAAACCATTACTTTTAACTTTAAAATAATCAAGGTGTTTAAGTGTTTTATTTTAATATTCAGTAGCTCCATTATTTTTAGGTTTAAAATAATTTATCTTAGTTCATAAGTTCATATTTGTTAGTGGTTTAACATCAGTTGCTTTTGTCTTTTTTCTTTTTTAATAATTGTAACAGCTATTTCTCTACGTACCTCTTATGAATGCAATTATCGATCCTTATATCAACCTCTTATTGAACTGCACACATAATCCAAACAGTAATTGCCATTACTACACTGCTAGTGAGGCTAATACCCTTCTCAGTGTCAGCAAGAACATTACAGTCTTCAACTACAATGTTAGATCATTGAGTAAGCACTATGATGACCTCATTGCACTACTTAAGTCTCGAAATGCTACTATAACTTTCATTATACTTACTGAAACCTGACTCAGACAAGATTTGACAGACATATTGGCAGTTTGGAGAGATATATTGTGTATTTTTATACGTATATACTTGTAAGTTGTTGTATTCTGGGCACCTCTGCAAAAAGTGATTATGTGTGAGTGAGGTGAAAGTGTTGAATGATGATGAAAATATTTTCTTTTTGGGGGTTTTCTTTCTCTTTGGGTCACCCTGCCTCAGTGGGAGACGGCCGACTCGTTGAAAAAAAACAAAAATTTACCATACCTGGTTACACAGCCATACATAACTGCAGGCCTGACCAATCAGGAGGAAGCACTGCCATCTATTACTCTGATGAACCAGAATGTATGAAATCAACTAATGTACAGGATGAAAAGGGTAAATATATATAATTAAATTCACATCAAGAACACTTAAGACACCTATAACAGTTGGCCCAGTCTACACTCAAATACTTACATTTTTAGCAGTAACCTTAGAAACTTGATAATTGAGTCAAAGTTGAGTGAACACCATCTGATACTAGCAGGAAACTTCAACATAAACCTTATCCAAGCAGCTGACCCTCCAGTAGCTGATTTCACAAATGCTATGAACAACAGTTTGTTGCTACCCTCTATAACGAAGCCAGCAAGAATCTCTGAGACAAGTGCCTCGTTACTTGACCATATCTAGACCAACACGATATCCCCACTACAAGCAGGTATAATCACAGATAACACCACAGACCACTACCCTACCTTTCTCATAACTAACTTATCTAAACTGCCTCAAGAAACAAGAAAGATCTCATTTTGCCTGCATGATGAGACATCGATAAACAACCTAAAACTAGCACTAGGTGCCATTGATTGACAGAGAGAGCTAGATGACAGTAATAATATCAATAAAGGTATCAAATTTTTTTTACATAAAACCCTAAACCTCTACAACAAACACTGCCCAGTCAAAACAAAACAGATCACAGAAAAGAGGCTAAACAGCCCATGGCTAACAAAAAGTATCCTCAAATCTATTAATAAAAAACACCAAATTGAAAAACAGTTCAGTTTAGGCTTAATTACTAAAGAATTTACTAAAAGATACACATCAATACTCACAAAACGAATACGTAAATCAGAGCAAATGTATTATGAAAATAGATTTAGTGAGATGAAAGGTGACATGAAAAGTACCTGGCAAACCCTCTCCAAAATTTTGGGCCCTAGGAAACCGTCTGGAAATAGAGAGAGAAACTTAACTAAGCCAGATGAACCTCACATGCAACCCATAGACACGACCAACAAATTTAAAGTCTTCTTCTCTACTGTAGGATCAAAGCTTGCAAGTCAAATTCCTAGCTCAAATACCCAGCCGAGCAAGTACCTCACTGGCAACTATCCAAATACAGTGGATTCCCGGCATACGATGGCATTGGCATATGTTAAATCCGGCATACGAAAAAATTTTGCCTCGCCACATGTTAAAAAACCCGCCACACGCCATTCGTCCAGGGCACGTCCCACGTGTGTCCTCAGCTGCACTGTGCGTGCCAGTGTTTACAAGCCAGCCAGTGCAGTCGCATCCATGCATACAATTGGTACATTTCATATTATCACAGCGTTTTTAGTGATTGTACCTGCAAAATATGCTATTCCCAGCTCCAACCAACCCCACTGAAGTTATGCTCATCATAAACACCCTTAAAAACAAGGCAGGAGACATAAACAACTTGCCTGCTTTTATGTACAAAAAAGCTTCTGAAGTATTGTCACCAATTATTGCAATGCTCTTTAACAAATCCATTGAGTCATCTGCCTTCCCAACAATCCTCAAAATCACGAGGGTCACTCCGATCCATAAAGGAGGTGACCAAGCTGACTTGAATAACTATAGACCAATATCTAACTTACCACTGCTCTCTAAAATCTTTGAAAAATTAATTCATAGACGGATCTATTCCTACCTCGTTTCACACAACATATTGAACCCTTGTCAGTTTGGATTCAGGAATAATAAAAGCACAAATGACGCTATCATACACATGCTAGAACTAATATATACTGCACTTGAAAAGAAAGAAGTCCCGCTGGGCATTTTCATTGATTTAAGTAAAGCTTTCGATACAGTCGACCATGAACTACTGTACTCCAAATTAATGCTTTATGGTATCAGAAGCCACTCCCTCAACTACCTAAAGTCATGGTGGGTAGGTAAGACACATAGGCAACAGTTAGGCAACTTTATTCCGAAACATTTCGCCTACACAGTAGGCTTCTTCAGTCGAATACAGAAAGTAGGCAGGAACAGTAGAGATGTGAAGACGATGTAATCAGTCCATCACCCTTGAAGTCATAGAATTTTGAGGTTGTCAGTCCCTCAGCCTGGAGAAGTTCAGTTCCATAGTCAGGAACTATCTGAAGATCAAGCGACAGTGCGGAGACTTAAATACAGTAGACCCCCGCATAACGATCACCTCCAAATGCGACCAATTATGTAAGTGTATTTATGTAAGTGCGTTTGTACGTGTATGTTTGGGGGTCTGAAATTTACTAATCTACTTCACAATATTCCTTATGGGAAAAAATTCGGTCAGTACTGGCACCTGAACATACTACTGGAATGAAAAAAGTTCGTTAACCGGGGGTCCACTGTACTGTCAAAAGGAGAGGTGCAGAGTAGTAATAGTAGTGAAAATGTAGCCACTGAGAGGTCAGGTCCCTCTCAGATCCAACAGTTCACACTTGAAAGGGCTGTCCAAGGTGTTTTCTGTACCAAGAGGCCATGTGTTGCAGTGTCTGACAAGATGAACCTAAAGTCATACCTTAGTAACAGAACTCAATATGTGTATGCAAATGATGCAAACTCCTCCACCCAACCAATCACAGTGGGAGTCCCACAAGGAAGCATCCTTGGACCACTCCTCTTTCTCATCTACATCAATGATCTACCGAATGCATCACAGCTATTCAAACCCATATTATTTGCAGTTCTGGACACACATACAACAAATCACCAAGAAAATCTCCAAGACTGCAGGCATACTATCAAAGATAAGGTGCTATGTTCCACAATCAGCTCTCCTGGCACTGTATCATTCACTCATTTACCCTTATCTTACATGTGGAATTTGTGCATGGGGATTAACATCCAATCACCTAAAACCCCTAATAACCCAGCAAAAGGCAACAGTAAGAATAACAAATTCCCACTCCTGCCAGCATACTCCACCAATTTTCAAAAGTCTGAATCTGCTTACCATTAAGAACATCCCTTCTTCAAGGGGGGCTCCTTGGCGTGGTGAAGAGGCTCTTGGTCTGAAGAATTAGACTTGTTGGTCTCCTTTCTCAGACCGAACCTAATTACCCCCCAATCCCTCCTCCCTTTTTCTTTTCCTCATCCTCCTCCCCACCCCTCCCTATTACCCTTCCTCTTTTTGGCCTTTTTTTTTTTTTTCCCCACAGGCACACTAGTTCCTGGGTAGGGGAAAGGGTACTGGGGTCCATCCCATTCCGTTGAGGTTCTTGGCGGTGAAATCACAAGAACTGCTACAAATTGTAATTATCAGAACATAAAAATTATATAAATTAAAAAACGAGGATAGAAGGTGTATCGGCAACATTTCTGCAAGCAGCAGGACTCCATGTTGCTGTCAGGTGAGCATCCGGTGCCAACTTCGCAGTCTTTATATCTCAGTAAGTACTGACCCTAATTTCTTTTGGGTTTTGTTATAAACAAAAAGTTGCCCTCTTTATTTTTTTTTTTTATAAGAGTGCTGGCGGTGAAAACGTAGATCAATGCTTGGACAGTTAACCCTTTCAGGGTCGGCAGGCCCTCTCCTAAACTTGTTCTCAGGGTTGAAAATTTTTCAGAAAAAAAAATTATTTCTTCTTATGAAATGATAGAGAATCTTTTCCCGATCATAATGACACCAAAAGTATGAAAATTGATGGAAAACTTACAGAATTATGCTCTCGCGAAGTTAGCGGTCTCGATGTTACGCTTTGGCGATTTCACCCACTTTGAGCCCTATTTTCAGCCAATTTTAGTGTACTAGTCCACAAAAATCATATATATTTTGCTAGAACTCCATTTTTTTCTATCGAATGAGTACAAGAAACCACCCACTTACCAATTTCAACTATCCAATAAAGTGGTCAGAAATTGGCAGTTTTGCCAATTTCACACAAATTTCAGAAGATGCCAATTTCCAAATAGGGTCCAGAATAAACAAGACAGACATTCCTGACACTAAAATAACATTTTCTCTGTTCATTAGTCACATCCCCAGGCCCTTCTTACATTTCTTTTGCTTTACACTTTGAATTTTTATTCTCACAAAAAAATAGAAGATTTACTGTTATGCAGACTACTGCATTAGTGTAGAAATGGTACAAATAATATCAGCACACTTGTTAAAGAATATTAAACTCACCAGTTGACGTGTATTGGGCGCTTGGCGTGATTTGTTTACTTTTGAACTTTGGTAAATATTGAACATTTCTGCTACTTTGAGCTCAATTTCATTATGAAACCAGTCAGAATCATCTCAATTTCTGTAATATGTCTTCCATTCTATAAAATGAGACCAGGAAAACTAGAATACAACCATAAATACCATACGAAAATACACTGCAAAGTCGCTGTTTTAAACCAAAAACATGCTCGGACTTTTTTTTTCTCATTATGCACTGTGTGCTGCAGGATTTTTTTTATACTGTGCACACTGACCACATAGACCCATTCTTTCATATGTAGGCCTACCAGCTTTCTCTCACTAGATTTGACCTCTTCAAGGGGGGCTCCTTGGCGTGGTGAAGAGGCTCTTGGTCTGAGGAATTAGACCTGTTGGTCTCCTTCCTCAGACCGAACCTAATTACCCCCCAATCCCCCCTACCCTCTCCCATCCTCCCCATCCTCCCCTTTTTCCTTTCCTCCTCCTCCTCCCCACCCCTCCCCTTTGCCCTTCCTTTTTGGCCTTTGGGATTTTTTCCCATAGGCACGCTAGTTCCTAGGTAGGGGAAAGGGTACCGGGGTCCATCCCATTCTGTTGAGGTTCTTGGCGGTGTAGTTTGCCGTGGAATCTGGATTTCCTGGGGATGTCCCGATCCCTCTCCGGTATCCCGGAGGGTGGCTTTGGGTGTCTTTCGGGCGATGGGTGTATCTCTGGAAACCACCTTTCGGATTTCGGGGGTGGTGGCCGAAGGAGGTATGCTTTGTGGTGGATATCTGGCCGCCCTTTCTTTTGTCCACTGAGGTAGCTCGGCAGATGTGAGGTTGCTATCCCGGATTGCTGGTTTACTGGCATGATGGGTAGGGTATGGCACGGGTTCCATGCTGCATCTGCGCTACTTGCGGTGCTGAGGTCCTCTTGGGCGCAGAGGGAGATTTCTGGCCCTTTCATTCCTCCTAGGAACTATCCCTCCCTGGTCCCCCCTTTTTTTATTCTTTTTTTTATTTTTATTTTCTTTTCTTCTTTCTTTTTTTTTTTCTTAAAAACAAAAAGAAAGAAGCAACCTAACCATGGAGTACCCGATCCATGACTCCGCTACCCCCGGGCCCCTTATTGTTACCGCACCCCGTTCTGACCCCGCCTCATCTTTGGCCCACTCTTCGGACACTCCTAATGCCTCTGTACCTCTTGCCGGTGCTGTTTCCTCACCCGCTTCAGGTACTGAGGTCTCGACTGACTCCTTCGATTTATCAGACCTCTGCTCTCCTTTGACTATGCTTCCGGCCTCTCCCTCTACGGTGCGGCAATTTTCGAATTGCCAGCCCGTTCCACATCGGACCAACTCTGGTTCCATGCCTAAACGCCAACGACAATTACCCGCTGATGATACTTCTCCACCTCATTCTTCTCAGAAAAGATTGACACGTACTGCACTCCCTTTCCACGCTGAGTTTCAGAATGCACAATGGACTAAATTCTTCACTTTATGACTGACTTCCTCTGTTGCCTATCTTTCCGACCATAGCATTGGCAAGGCACTCCCACGATGTGTTGGTAAAGATATTTCTGTCCATGCTCTTAAGAGCGGTACGTGCATCATCACTGTACAGAATGCTACCCAAGCTCATGTTCTTTCTCTTCTTTCCCATATTGATACTGTTCCTGTCACTATTGAAAAACATCATTCCCTCAATTCTTGTAGTGGTACCGTCATTCTGCCCCATACCATAGTTCAACAAAATTTCCAGACATGTGGCACTGACATTCTTGAGCAGCTGGAACTCCAAGATCTCCCAGTCCTCAAGGTAGACACTTATATTCTTCCTTCCCGCGGGCGGAGACGATACCCTAGCAATGTGGCTCGTTTAACTTTTGACAGCCGTGAACTTCCATCCTCAGTTTATGTAGCAGGACATCAGTTACAAGTTCGAAAGGTGATCCCTACACTGCAACAGTGTAGAAATTGCTGGCGATTTGGCCATCCAGCGATATATTGCAGATCTATAGCCGAATTCCCAGTCTGTGGTGCCGATGACCATTCTAATACGTCTTGCAATCAACCTCCTTCTTGCCTTAATTGTCATGAGGCTCACCCTTCGTACTCTCGCCGTTGCCAAGTCTACTTAAATGAGCGGGAAATCCGTTACCTCAAAGAGGCAGAAGGTCTCCCTTATGCCTTATGCCGTGTTTCAAAACGTCCCCCCACTTCTGGGGTCCCATTTTCTGCAGCCTCCTCTGTGGTTACCTCTCCCATAGTCACTCTTGTATCTAATTCTTTTGCTGTCCTGGGCTCAGACGTCCCTACTTCAACGCCTCTGTCTGTTCTCGCTTCTTCATGTTCTCCCTCACAAGCCTCGGTATCGATTAGATCTCATACGACACCTCCTCCCAATCATCCCTCTACTTCTCAGAAGTCAAAAAAAGGTCCTTTAACCCCTCCTTCCCTTCTTCCACCTCCTCATTTTACCTTCCCTGTCTCTGTACCTGGTTCTTCCCGTCTCACTGGCTCTGTTACAAGTGTAGAGGTTCACCTTCCTCCTCGTACTGTACCTTCCTCCCCTGTTCCCTCCCAAGTTTCTTCCTCTTCTGCCACCTCCAAGGTTTCTGCCTCTTCTGCCCCCTTCCACGCTTCTTCTCCAGTTCCCTCCACTCTTTCGCCCCCCCTACCTTGGTACAGTCCATTGCAGTTCCAATCTTTACTCATCCTCCCCCTACCATCTCCAATATTGTCTCCCATACGACGTCTCTGAATTCCAAAACACTTGAAGCAATCTCTGAATATATTGCAGAGACCAAACCATCAATGGACACTGATCCACCCTCTGTTCCTTCTCTCTCCTCTCCTCCATCTACACAACTCCTTTCTTCGCAGCGCACCGTTCCTTCGCTGCTTGAACGTTTTCCGCTGCCTCCGCATGTGGACTTTTCTAACCCCTCTAGTCTGTAAGAACCCTTACCTGCTGATTTCAGGTATCTTTATCGTTGCCAATCATGGCCTATTTACAGTGGAATATACGCGGCCTCAGGGGTAATCGGAGTGAGCTTCAGATGTTACTCTCTCAGTTTTCCCCTGTTGGTGTTTGCTTATAGGAACCAAAATTACACTCTGCTGTTATCTATCCCATCTCAGCCTATAATTTATTGTATTCTTCAGATCCTTTTCCTGATGGGACCTTTAATGAAAGTGCCCTTCTTCTATGCACTGATATTCCGTACCATCAGCTATTTGTTCATACTTCGCTGCATTACACAGCAGCCTGTATCCACTTGCATAGGTGGTATACACTCTGTTCTTTATATCTCTCTCCTTCTCGGGCATTATCTATTCCGGATATTGCCTTTCTTGTTTCGTCATTACCGTCACCGCTTCTGTTATTTGGCGATTTTAATGCCCATCATTTCCTCTGGGGGGTCTCACTGTGATTCCCATGGCATTCAGTTAGAGGCTTTTCTTGCTACCCACCCCCTCCATGTTTTAAATACAGGTACTCACACCCATTTTGATCCTTGGACTCACACTCTCTCTTGCATCGATCTCTGTCTGCTCTTCCTCCGCCGCATTAGACTTCACCTGGTCTGTTCTCCCGGATTTACATGATAGCGATCATTTCCCAATCATTCTTACTTCCCCTTCATATTCACCACCTCTTCATATCCCGCGCTGGCAATTTGATCAGGCAAATTGGAACCTTTACTCACAACTAACTGTTTTTAGTGAGGTTCCTTCTTTGTCCTCCATTGATGAGCTTTTACACCTCTTCTCGTCCTCCGTTTTAACCGCAGCTTCTCATTCTATACCCCAAACTTCGGGCAGGCATTCTCAGAAATGCGTGCATTGGTGGTCTCCTGCTTGTGCTTGTGCAGTATGTTTGAAACACGCTGCGTGGGGCAGGTACCGGTACAATAGAACCAGGGAAAGACTTCTTGATTTTAAGCAGAAGCGTGCGATCACTCGCCGTGTCATCCATGGTGCTAAACGCACTTGCTGGCGAGATTGTCTCCACCATCACCTCTGCTTCCTCTATGAGTGCAGTCTGGAAAAAAGTACGAAAACTGAGTGGTAAATATTCTCCTGACCCGGCTCCTGTTCTGTGGATTGACGGTGTTGATATAGCAAACCCACTAGATGTTGCCAATGAAATTGGCAATCATCTGGTCCGTATTTCTCAGGGGCTCCATCTATGCCTCTCGTTTCTTTCCTCAAAGTCTGCCAGAGAGTTAGCACCCTTGGACTTTTCTTCTCTCAGAGAAGAACAGTATAATGTGCCTTTTACACTTCAAGAACTGGAGGCAACACTCTCAGCTTGCCAATCATCGGCAGCTGGGCCCAACTACTTTCATATTTGTATGCTACAACATTTACATCAGTCAGCCCTTGCAGTCCTATTACGCCTTTTCAATCTTATTTGGTCACAAGGAGTTCTTCCACAGCCGTGGAAATCTGCCATTGTTCTCCCTTTCCGCAAACCGGGCACTACGGGACATGAAGCCTCCCACTATCGTCCCATTGCTCTTACCAGTGCAGTTTGCAAAGTGATAGAATGCCTGGTAAATAGACGTTTAGTGTGGTATTTAGAGACACACAACAGTCTCTCCACTCGTCAATATGGCTTTCGTAAGGGATGTTTTACCATAGACCCCTTACTACGCTTGGATACGTATGTTTGTAATGCCTTTGCGAGTAACCACTCAGTTATTGCCATATTTTTTGACCTTGAGAAGGCATATGACACAACTTGGAGGCATAATATTTTGGCCCAAGCCCACTCCTTAGGCCTCCGAGGCAATCTACCATCCTTCCTTAAGAACTTTTTAACTGACAGACATTTCCGTGTTCGGGTTAATAATGTGCTCTCCCCGGACTTCATCCAAGCTGAAGGGATGTGTTCTGAGCACAACACTTTTTCTCCTTGCTAAAAATGATTTGGCCTCTAGACTTCCATCAAATATTTGGTCATCACTCTATGTTGATGACTTCACTATTGCCTGTGCAGGCGCTGACTGTCACCTCATTACAGTTTCTCTCCAGCATGCGGTCGACTGTGTTTCCAATTGGGCCACCACACATGGGTTTAAATTTTCCAGTACCAAAACTCACCAAATTACTTTCACTAGACGCTCTGTCATGTCCGATCATCCTTTGTACCTCTATGGCTCCCGTATCCCTGAACGTGATACAGTCAGGTTTCTGGGCCTCCTCTTTGACCGTAGGTTATCCTGGAAACCTCACATTACCTCTCTGAAGGCAACTTGTCACAGCCGGCTGAACCTTCTTAAAACCCTTGCTCATCTTTCATGGGGAGCTGATCGTCGAACTCTCCTTCGCCTACATTCCACCCTCATTTTATCGAAACTTGATTATGGTGACCAGATCTATTCAGCGGCCTCTCCTGCTACTCTCTCTAGCCTTAACCCCATTCATCACCAAGGATTACGTTTATGCCTTCGTGTTTTTCGCTCTTCTCCTGTTGAGAGCCTCTATGCAGAAGCAAACGTTCCATCCTTATCCAATCGCCATGATGCCCATTGCCTTCGCTACTGTGTACGCTCTCATGATCTCCGCAGTCCTTCCATTTATAAAATGGTCACTGATATTAGTAGACATTCTTTATTTGTTCACCACCCCTGTTTACTCCATCCCTTCTCTCTTCGCCTACATTCGCTCTTGTCTTCTCTTCAATTACCACCTTTCTATGTTCATGTAGCATCTCGCTTTTCCCTACCCCCCTGGAAAGTTCCAGCTGTTCGAGTCTGTTCTTTCTCTCTCCCTTGTTCGAAAGCCCAACTGTCTACGGTCGCTTCCTGCTCTCTTTTTCTTGACCACTTCCACTCTCATTCTCATGCTATTGCAGTGTACACAGATGGCTCTAAGTCTTCTGATGGCGTAGGATTCACAGCAGTGTTTCCAGACAGCGTCGTACGAGGGCGTTTACTATCTTCGGCTAGTACTTTTACATCTGAATTGTATGCCATTCTTGCAGCACTTATCCGTATTGCATCTATGCCTTTGTCATCATTTGTGGTTGTCTCAGACTCCCTTAGTGCTTTACAGGCTATACAGAAATTTGATACACTTCACCCCTTAGTCCTCCGTATCCAACTTTGGCTACGCCGCATCTTTGCCAAGCATAAAGATATTGTTTTTTGTTGGGTCCCTGGTCATGTTGACGTACAGGGCAGTGAACAGGCAGACGCTGCTGCGCGGTCAGCAGTACATGACCTACCAGTTTCATATAGAGGTATTCCATTTACGGACTATTTTGCTGCAATAGCTACCCACCTTCACACCCGTTGGCAACAACATTGGTCTACTATGCTCGATAACAAACTTCAATCTATTAAACCGAGTATAGGTTACTGGCCGTCTTCTTGTCACCAGTGTCAAAGATGGGAGACTACTCTCTCCCGTCTTCGCATTGGCCATACTCATCTTACTCATGGATATCTCATGGAGAGGCGCCCTGCTCCTCTCTGTGAGAATTGTCAGGTTCCATTATCAGTCAGCCACATTCTGTTAGACTGCCCACTTTATCAACAAGCACGCAGAATTTACCTCCATCGTCGTCTTCGCTCCGCTGCTCTCTCTTTACCTTCCCTTCTCGCTGATGGACCCACCTTTCATCCGGACTCTCTCATTGACTTTTTGACAACAACTGACTTCACAAACTCTGATACCTTCAGCCCTTTCTACCTCAATCTCTTGCTACCCTCTACCCCTGCACTATCCCCTGCCCCGCTGTTTTCTGTAACCTACTGATCATCCCTCCCCCCTTCTGCAGCCCAATACCCTCGCTTCCTTCCCTACCCTGCAGCGCTGTATAGCCCTTGTGGCTTAGCGCTTCTTTTTGATTATAATAATAATAATCACTAGATTTGAAGGCGCTAGAATTTAGGCATACTAGTATGTCAGTAACCCTGGTGCGTAAGCCGTACTAGTACATCAGAAACCCTGAAAGGGTTAAGGGATTAATGGCAGTCAAAAAATTGACACCCATGCTAATTAATTAATCATCAAGTGGTAGATGGTCAGAAACTTATAAATGTTTAAGGAAAGATTTGCACATAATGATGTACTGTACTATTAATGCTGAAAAACCTTCACACGTATTATAATATTCTTAAAAAAAAATCCATTGTACCCTTTGAACAAAAAGAAAAAAAAATACTTTGAATAGTGATGTTAAAGATTTACTTGAGTTTTTTCTTTCAGGAAGGCCAGTTTATGCTCATATGGGACCAACAAGAGCTACACACTTACATGAAGGAAGAGCAAGGGATAATTGTTGGAGAATACACTACCCTGTCACAAGAAGAGTTTAATGACATTTTTATACTTGCAAAGACATATTTTTCTCTTGACCTTAGTTCAAAAGACACCTTGTCATCTGTCACAAGTGTGATTCAAAGCCTAACAGAGCACCTTCAGTCACCTTCAGCATGCTTTAAGCTACAGAATTCTAATTTGATAATGCAAAACAGTGAAGAGGGTATTTTGTCATTTGGTGGATCAATCACTGATGGTGAAAACCCTGTTGGATCAATATTTAAAGGCTCTGGGAAGAAGAAAACTTCCCATCAAGTAGCTTCTTTTCAGCTAATGATAAATCGAAGTTCAGGTACATCAACAAATGCCCCTGTAATTCGCATTGATAATAGAAATGCAACTGTTTTATCAGTAATATTTAATGGTGAAGCTATTGTGTATTTAGAAAGATCAACACAAGTTTGTCATGTAGCTGCAGTGTTAACACAAGGAGTGATTCGACAATTGCAGTTAGCATTGTATTGGTTGAGGGAACAATTGTCAGACAGAAAACTGCCTGGAATACTAACATCATATAACTCACTGCATTTTGTTGCTGGCCATGTAGTTAATGTCATATATCCTGATGATGTTGATGAGAAATATTTTGAAACTTACAGGAAATCAGTCCATAAAACTTTACTGTTTCCTTTTGATCAACCTATGGTGAGAAGAGCAAATAGATTAACACCTTTGCCTGGCAGCAAATCTGCAGCATTGACAAATCCACATATTGGTTTAAAGCCTTCAAATGTCAGTGGAGATGTAATAATTGTTCAAGGTACATATGGATATCATCACTATATGCAGAATCGTTTTGATGATAACAAATGGGGGTGTGCATATAGATCTCTTCAAACATTAATATCATGGTTTAGGTACCAAGGATTCACAGAGAAGCCTGTTCCAACACACAGAGAAATTCAGAAATGTTTAGTAGACATAGGGGATAAACCATCAAGTTTTCTTGGTTCATGCCAGTGGATTGGTTCCACCGAAGTTGGGTATGTTCTTGATAGTCTATTTAACATAAGTTCAAAGTTCATTTTTGTGAGTAGTGGGGCTGAACTGGCTAACAAAGGACATGAGCTTTCTGTGCATTTTGAGACTCAGGGTACTCCAGTTATGATTGGTGGTGGTGTTCTTGCTCACACAATAATTGGTGTAGACTGGAATGCACAAAGTGGAGATATAAGTTTTCTTATTTTAGACCCCCACTATACAGGGCCTGAAGATCTCACTACAATTCAGAATAAAGGTTGGTGTGGTTGGAAGGGGCCAGATTTCTGGGATGAAGCATCCTACTACAACTTGTGTCTGCCTCAGTGTCCATCTTGTATATGATTTTCCTTACACTAAATGAATTTTGCAGGTTTTTTAGGTATTTAACAGTATTGCAATGAGTGATGTAACTAGTTAAATTTACCAGGTGGAAGAATCGGGTTTAAAAATGTGTAATCTCCCTCTTAGTCTTTATGCAATCCCTGAATAAAAATTTGTGCTTATGTACAACATAAATTTAGCTGAAATGTCAATGTTTGGGGCCCCAGATAAAATACAAAAATGAGCTCTGTTACTTTTTTTTTTAATCAAAGATTGCTTAGGGGTTAGGCTCTGAGTTGCTCCACAAAGAGCTGTTATCCTACCTCTGCTCATTTCAAAGCCTTAGCAGTACATTATAACAGTACTTGATTTAATATTGTATTAATCAATCCTATGGACATATTTCTGTTATACTGTACTTGTGCAAAGAAAGTAAAAGACTACTCATAAGTTTCAAAGCTATAACTTTACATGTCATTTTTAAAATGAACTAACTTTGTATTCTCAGTTATAATTATTTCTTGAGTTTAGAGCAAATTTTATTAAGATTTTTTTCTTTACAACACTAGAGAGTTGATAGGGCATATGCCCATACAGTGCTGTATTATATTACATTTATTGTAATTATTTAATCTTATTAATAAAAAATGGTGTTGGAAAATTTTAACTTTTTTAATTTGATTTTCGTCATTTTGTGCTGTGCACTACCTTTCATTTAAGTTGGACTGGTTTAGGGGGTCACTGCTGGTTGCTGGTCTGACTGACCAGGTTGTTAGTGGCAGCTACACACACAGTTCCTCATATGCATCACAGCCTGGCTGAAACTGACATGAGGAACCTATCAAGTTCCCTCTTAGAGACAGCAAGAGCTTTGTTGGTGACTCCTCTTTTCAAATTCAGATTCAAACATTTATTTCTGTGCATAATATAGTGTGTAGTTTACATGTATAAAAATATTGTTAAACTTAAAAAAAGCCACTAGCATGCATAAAGGAAGGTATTGTAGAATCTAGGTCCCCTTACACTTAGTGTATTCATTGGGCCCCCTCATTTCATTGAGGGTATTTCGCATTATCTCCCAAGCCTCTTGCTTTCATATGGCTTTAAAGATATGAATATTTTCAAAGGCATTACCTTGTACTCTCCTTGCCAGCTGAACTATTTCCTGCACCTGGTTCTCAAGCGAGGGAAACACAGTGAAAGAATTAACTACAGAAGGCCATAACTTATCCCAGCCTACATTTAATGTTGATTGGGGCTTCTCATTCCATGCACTTCTAGCATAGTTGATGGCATCCACAATGTTAAATTTATTCCAGAGGTTTGGAACTGCCAGGTTGGAGTCAGAGTCCATTTCTATTCTTGTGTAGTTACACTTGAATGACTTAATAACTCCATGATTCAGTGGTTGTATTAAAGATGTATTTGGAAGTAAAAATTCAACTTTTACATGTAGGTTCACATCGAGCAAAGCTTCTGGATGAGTACAGGAATTATCAAGAGTGATAAGAACCTTGAATGAAAGGTTGTTGCTGTGCAGGTAAAACTTGACTTCAGGAATAAAGTAATGCTTAAACTAATCAATAAATAATTCTTCTATTATCCATGATGATTGGTTTGCCCTCAAAATTACTGGTAAGGTTCTTTTATCTACACCTTTCAAAACACGAGGATTCCTGGAACAGTAAATAACCATGGGCTTACACTTGAAATCACCTGATGCATTAGCACAAAGAAGCAAGGTGAAGCAATCCTTTGCTGCCTTGAAGCCTGGCACACTTTTTTCTTCCTGACTGATATAAGTTCTTGTTGGCATTTTCTTCCAAAACACACTTGTCTCATCAGCATTAACCCCTTGACTGTCGCAACCCCAAATCCTGAGGCGTCTCCTGGTGTCGCAAAATTTCCCCCCCCCCCAAAAAAAAAAATTATTTTTTCTTATGAAATAAAAGAGAATCTTTTCCCGATTATAAAGACACCAAGAGAACGAAATTTGATGGAAAGCTGATGGAATTACGCTCTCGCAAAGTGAGCGACCTCGGCGATATTTACGAATCGGCGATTTCGCCCACCTTGAGCCCTAGTTTCGGCTAATTCTGTTGTTCCAGTCGACCAAACTCATAGCTATTTCTTTAGAGCTCCATTTTTTCTATCGATTGAGTACAAAAAACTGCCCATTTACTGATTTCAACTACCCAATAATGTGGTCAGAAATTGGCAATTTGGCCAACTTCACGAAAATTAAAAAATATGACAGTTTCAAAATAGGGTCCAGAATGAACAATGCAGACATTCCTGGCTCTAAAATAACATTTTCTTTGTTCATAAGTCATGTCTCCAGGCCCCTCTGATATTACTCTTGCTCTCTATTTTGAATTGTTATTCAAACAAAAAATAAAAGATTTACTGTTATGCAGACTACTGCAATATTGTAATAATTGTATAAATAATGTCAACCCATTCATGACTGCATATTAGAATGGCTACTTGGACATTTATTGGAAAATGACATCATTTGTTTACTTTTGAACATCAGCAAAAATCAAACATTTACCCTACTTTCAGCTCCATTTCAAGGTTCTTTTCATGGTAAAACCAATCAAAATCACCTCTATTTCTATAATGTTTTCCATTCTATCAAATGAACCAAGAAAACGAGAATACAACCATAAATACTATACAAAAATAGACCACAAAGTTGGCATTTTAATTAAAAAAAATGGTCAGTTTTTTTTTTTTTCTCATTATGCACTACGTGCTGCAGGATTTTTTATATATAGTGCACACTGACCACACAGACCCATTCTCTCACATGTGGGCCTACCAGCTTTCTCCTGCTTGATTTGAAGTCGCTAGAATTTATGAGTTTATATACGTCAAAAACAGTGGGCTCGTAAGACGTATATATATGACCAAAACAGTCAAAGGGTTAAACACTTGCTGTGGCTCATATCCATCCTCAGAAATAATTTCCTGCAATTCATCAGGGAAATTACTTGCTGCTGTATGATCATCTGAAGTACTTTCATCATTACATAACTTAAACTTGTGGAACCAACCAGTACTAAACACACTCTTGCTTTGTAAGGCTTTTTCCCCTAATTATGATGAAATTTGTAAGGCTTTTTCCCCTAATTAAGATAAAATTAAGCAGTGCATCTTTCTTTGTTTTTTGTTCAGTCCACTCAATAAATTTTCTGTTTTATTTACTTGTTGTGATCTATTTGTCATTCTTTTCATGAGGTGACAACCTTGGTATTTTATTGCACAAGCCCATATATTTGCCTCATTCCTTTTAATTGTATGAACTGACACTTCATAAAGACCATAAGCTTTCGCCATGTTCACCACAAGTGCACCACTTTTAAGCTTGTCTAATATCTTGATTTTCAGCATCACTCACATGCCTCTTGGGTGCCATGGTTGCTTCACAGATGCAAGATTTAGTAATGAAAAGATTAAAACCCGATTCACAAACACAGAACTGAGAATCGTATGGGACGAGTATGTATGGAGCACTGAGATGTGAGACGTGGGACAGGATTGGCAGGGAATGAAGCTAGGCCTGCCCTACAAAGACAATGGCCTGACCCATTGGCAGGCTGCCTGTAGGTCAGGCCATGAGCTGGACCACAGGAAAAATCCTGTAGTCCAGGTCATGCTCCAAATTTTTTCCCACCCAGAAGTGGAACCATATTAGTCAAATTTTACAAAGTGTTATTCGAAAATATACAGCAATTTTGCAATAGTATAATGGAGAAAACACGTTAAAGGAATCTATGTTAATCGATGGTCTACTGTAATGTAGTACAGCCTCTCCTCACTTAACAATGGAGTTCTGTTCCCAAGACCACGTCGGTAAACAAATTCTTCACTAAGTGAGGAGCATACTTTAATGATAGTGACTAAAACAATATCTTTGATATTGTTTTCAAGTCACTTTTGCACCATTTATAAGATTTCTGAAATATTTTTAAATCTTTATACAGCAGTGTATTGTATATTGTAATAAAAGGAATTTAGGAAATCAGCTCTAATAGACATTATTTATGTGTGCATACTGGTCAGAGAGCCCGTCATAAGTCAGTAAACGAGTACGTCGCTAAGTGAGGAGAGGCTGTACTTGTTAGATGTAAGACAATGTTTAAAACTATTTTGTTTCATTTACTACAATTTAAACAAGAAAACTGCACCTGAAAGCTGAGCATAATTAAAAGAATTGATACAGGAAGTTGCAGATGATATATTTCATAATGTGTAAAATGAAAATAATAATCACTTTAACCCTTTCAGGGTCCGTGCCATAGATCTACGGCTTTATGTTCAGGGTCCAAACCGTAGATCTACGCCATGAGCTCAGCTCACTCTGATAAGCTGTGAGTGGTAAATTTGGGCCTAGCTATGAGAGAATACATCTATGTGGTATGTGTGCACCACATAAAACAAATCCTGCAGCACACAGTGTATAATGAGAGAAAAAACTGAGACTGTGATTTTCAATTAAAACAGCGACTTTGCAGTGTTTTTTCATATGTTTTTTATAGTTGTATTTGCGATTTCTTGGTCTCGTTTGATAGAATGGAAGACATATTACAGAAATAGAGATGATTTTGATTGGTTTTAGCACTGGAAATGGCTTGAAACTGAGCTCAAAGTAGCAGAAATGTTAAATTTTTGCCGATGTTCAAGAGTAAACAAAAGACCTCACACGTCTAATACACGCCAGCTGGTGGGTCTAATATACATTCACAAATGTGGTGATGATATTTACACAATTATTACAATATTGCATAACAGTAAATCTTCTATTTTTTGGTTTGAATAAAAATTCATTATGTGAATAAAACATCAAAATGGAATTCATTTGTAAAGCCTCAAAATATAACTAATGAACAGAGGAAATGTTAGTTTAGTGCCAGGAATGCCTGCATTGTTTATTCTGGACCCTATTTTGAAATTGGAATATTTTGAACTTTGTGTTAAATTGGCCAAATTACCACTTTCCGATCACTTTATTTTGTAGTTGAAACAGTTGACTTGGCGATTTCTTGTCCTCAGTCGATAAAATAGAAGTAATACTAGTGAAATAGCTAAGAATTTAGTCAACTGGAATAATGTAATTGGCCTAAAATGGGAGTCAAAGTCGGCAAAATCACTTGATTTGTAAATATTGCTGACACATCAAAATTTGCGAGAGCATAATTTCGTCAATTTCCCATCAAATTTCGTACTTTTTGTTTTATTACCTTCAGAAAAAGATTCTCGACCATTTCATAAGAAAAAATAACAAATTTTTTTTTTTTAAATTCTTGGACCCTGGTGTGCCCTTTGAAATTTCGCCTCTGGACCCTGAAAGGGTTAATGGTGTATAAATTGCATCCATTTTCATAAATTGCAGTTCATTAATCCTATGACTGTTTCGGTCATATATATACACCTTGCTAGCCAATGTGTTTGACGTATGTATACTCAAAAATTCTAGTGGCTTCAAATCAAGCAGGAGAAAGCTGGTAGGCCCACATGGGAGAAAGCTGTATGGCCAGTGTGCACAGTATAAAAAAAAATCCTGCAGCAGGCAGTGCATAATGAGAAAAAAAAAATTCCGACTGTTTTTGGATTAAAATGCTGACTTTGAGGTGTATTTTCGTATAGTATTTATGGTTGTATTCTTGTTTTCTTGATCTTATTTGATAGAATGGTAAACATATTGAAATAGAAGTGATTTTGATTGGTTTTACTATGAAAAGGATCTTGAAATGGAGCTCAAAGTGGCAGAAATGTTCGATTTTTGCCGATGTTCAAGAGTAAACAAATGACGTCATTTCCAATAAATGTCCAACTAGCCATTCTAATACACAGTCATGAATGGGTTGATGTTATTTATACAATTATTACAATATTGCAGTAGTCTGCATAACAGTAAATCTTCTATTTTTTGTGTGAATAAAAATTCAAAATAGAAAGCAAGAGTAATATCAGAGGGGCCTGGAGACGTGACTGATGAACAGAGAAAATGTTATTTTAGTGCCAGAAATGTCTGCATTGTTCATTCTGGACCCTATTTTGAAATTGATAATTTTTTTTTATATGCATGAAATTGGCCAAATTGCCAATTTCTGACCACTTTATTGGGTAGTTGAAATCAGTAAATGGGCAGTTTCTTGTACTCAGTCGATAGAACAAGTGGAGTTCTAAAGAAATAGCTATGAGTTTGGTCGACTGGAACCTGGAGTTTACCTGGAGAGAGTTCCGGGGGTCAACGCCCCCGCGCCCCGGTCTGAGACCAGGCCTCCTGGTGGATCAGAGCCTGATCAACCAGGCTGTTGCTGCTGGCTGCACGCAAACCAACATACGAGCCACAGCCCGGCTGATCCGGAACTGACTTTAGGTGCTTGTCCAGCGCCAGCTTGAAGACTGCCAGGGGTCTGTTGGTAATCCCCCTTATGTGTGCTGGGAGGCAGTTGAACAGTCTCGGGCCCCTGACACTTATTGTATGGTCTCTTAACGTGCTAGTGACACCCCTGCTTTTCATTGGGGGGATGGTGCATCGTCTGCCAAGTCTTTTGCTTTCGTAGTGGGTGATTTTCGTGTGCAAGTTCGGTACTAGTCCCTCTAGGATTTTCCAGGTGTATATAATCATGTATCTCTCCCTCCTGCGTTCCAGGGAATACAGGTTTAGGAACCTCAAGCGCTCCCAATAATTGAGGTGTTTTATCTCCGTTATGCGCGCCGTGAAAGTTCTCTGTACATTTTCTAGGTCGGCAATTTCACCTGCCTTGAAAGGTGCTGTTAGTGTGCAGCAATATTCCAGCCTAGATAGAACAAGTGACCTGAAGAGTGTCATCATGGGCTTGGCCTCCCTAGTTTTGAAGGTTCTCATTATCCATCCTGTCATTTTTCTAGCAGATGCGATTGATACAATGTTATGGTCCTTGAAGGTGAGATCCTCCGACATGATCACTCCCAGGTCTTTGACGTTGGTGTTTCGCTCTATTTTGTGGCCAGAATTTGTTTTGTACTCTGATGAAGATTTAATTTCCTCATGTTTACCATATCTGAGTAATTGAAATTTCTCATCGTTGAACTTCATATTGTTTTCTGCAGCCCACTGAAAGATTTGGTTGATGTCTGCCTGGAGCTTTGCAGTGTCTGCAATGGAAGACACTGTCATGCAGATTCGGGTGTCATCTGCAAAGGAAGACACGGTGCTGTGGCTGACATCCTTGTCTATGTCGGATATAAGGATGAGGAACAAGATGGGAGCGAGTACTGTGCCTTGTGGAACAGAGCTTTTCACCGTAGCTGCCTTGGACTTTACTCTGTTGACGACTACTCTCTGTGTTCTGTTAGTGAGGAAATTATAGATCCATCGACCGACTTTTCCTGTTATTCCTTTAGCACGCATTTTGTGCGCTATTACGCCATGGTCACACTTGTCGAAGGCTTTTGCAAAGTCTGTATATATTACATCTGCATTCTTTTTGTCTTCTAGTGCATCTAGGACCTTGTCGTAGTGGTCCAATAGTTGAGACAGACAGGAGCAACCTGTTCTAAACCCATGTTGCCCTGGGTTGTGTAACTGATGGGTTTCTAGATGCGTGGTGATCTTGCTTCTTAGGACCCTTTCAAAGATTTTTATGATATGGGATGTTAGTGCTATTGGTCTGTAGTTCTTTGCTGTTGCTTTACTGCCCCCTTTGTGGAGTGGGGCTATGTCTGTTGTTTTTAGTAACTGTGGGACGACCCCGTGTCCATGCTCCCTCTCCATAGGATGGAAAAGGCTCGTGATAGGGGCTTCTTGCAGTTCTTGATGAACACAGAGTTCCATGAGTCTGGCCCTGGGGCAGAGTGCATGGGCATGTCATTTATCGCCTGTTCGAAGTCATTTGGCGTCAGGATAACATCGGATAGGCTTGTGTTAATCAAATTTTGTGGCTCTCTCATAAAAAATTCATTTTGATCTTCGACTCTCAGTCTGGTTAGCGGCTTGCTAAAAACTGAGTCATATTGGGACTTGAGTAGCTCACTCATTTCCTTGTTGTCATCTGTGTAGGACCCATCTTGTTTAAGTAGGGGCCCAATACTGGACGTTGTTCTCGATTTTGATTTGGCATAGGAGAAGAAATACTTTGGGTTTCTTTCGATTTCATTTATGGCTTTTAGTTCTTCCCGCGATTCCTGACTCCTAAAGGATTCTTTTAGCTTAAGTTCGATGCTTGCTATTTCTCTGACCAGTGTCTCCCTACGCATTTCAGATATATTGACCTCTTTTAGCCGCTCTGTTATTCTTTTCCGTCGCCTGTAAAGGGAGCGCCTGTCTCTTTCTGTTTTACATCTACTCCTCCTTTTTCTTAGAGGAATAAGCCTTGTGCATACATCGAGTGCTACCGAGTTAATCTGTTCTAGGCATAAGTTGGGGTCTGTGTTGCTTAGTATATCTTCCCAGCTTATATCGGTTAGGACTTGGTTTACTTGGTCCCACTTTATGTTTTTGTTATTGAAGTTGAATTTGGTGAATGCTCCCTCTGACTAATCTCATTATGTCGGTCTGGGGCTCCGCGCATACATGACTGAACCTCAATTATGTTGTGATCTGAGTATATTGTTTTTGATATGGTGATATTTCTTATCAGATCATCATTGTTAGTGAAGATGAGGTCTAGTGTATTCTCCAGTCTAGTAGGCTCTATTATTTGCTGGTTTAAATTGAATTTTGTGCAGAGATTTAAAAGCTCGCGTGAGTGTGAGTTTTCATCAGAGCTGCCTCCTGGTGTTATTACTGCAACAATATTATTTGCTATATTCCTCCATTTTAGGTGCCTTAAGTTGAAATCCCCCAGGAGCAAGATGTTGGGTGCAGGAGCTGGAAGGTTTTCCAGACAGTGGTCAATTTTTAACAGCTGTTCCTGGAATTGCTGGGATGTTGCATCCGGAGGCTTGTAGACTATCACAATGACTAGGTTTTGGTTCTCGACCTTTACTGCTAAAACTTCCACTACATCATTTGAGGCATTTAGCAGTTCTGTCAAACAAGTGACTCTGCAATGTACAGGCCAACCCCCCCCTTTTGCCTGTTCACTCTGTCACATCTGTATAGGTTGTAACCTGGGATCCATATTTCGTTGTCCAAGTGATCCTTTATGTGGGTCTCAGTGAAAGCCGCGAACATTGCCTTTGCCTCTGCAAGCAGTCCACGGATGAAAGGTATTTTGTTGTTTGTTGCTGGCTTTAGACCCTGTATATTTGCAAAGAAGAATGTTATCGGACTGGTGGTATTGTTGGTACTGGGGGGGGATTTTTTTTCCGGCATTAGTATCTGTATCTGTTGGTTTGGAGTGGAGGCCATCGACTGTGGTTCCACTCCAGGAATGACTGGATTTGGTGTACGATTTCTGCCATTTCCTGCCAGTTTTTTTTCCTTCCTGGCACTAAAAAACCTCTCCCTCTTGAGTGGCTGTGGCTACCCCGGTTTTCCCATGGCCTGGATGTTTTGTATCTTTTTGTCCCCTTTAGATGGTATGCCTGGCAATTTAAGTCATAGCACAGTCTTTCCTGTACTGAAGAGGTACACAGTTCAGGGTGAAAAAGCTTACAGGAAGGGAGTTTGCATTTTCCTGTTGTCATATGGGCATGGCATTTCCTAGGGTGGTCATAGTTGCACGTCCCATCTGTTTTTCCAGATTTCCCATGCCAGCAGATACCGAGTGCATAGTATGTGCACAGGCTTGGTTTCCGTTTGCCTTGGGTTTCTGTGACTGTATTCCTGTTGGTGCATGTTTCCCTGTCTTACTTCTATCCTCCCTAGCACCAACAATGGAGCTCCCACCATTTGTTTTTGGTAATATATCCTCACTATTGCTAGTGGAGTCCTTTGTTTGCTATTTCCTGCGGTATTTCTAGTTTGCAATATTGGTTTTATCTTATCTTTGACTACACTTGTTTCCCTACTATGGCTCCTGTCCCCTATGAGGTCATTCATATGTATTCCTTCCTGCGTATAATTCCCGACTACCTGGACAAAATCTCCAGCTTCACCATTACTGTCTCCCAGGACAGCATCTCCAGCTTCCCCATTACTGTCTCCCAGGACAGCATCTCCAGCTTCACCATTACTGTCTCCCAGGACAGCACCTCCAGCTTCACCATTACTGTCTCCCAGGACAGCACCTCCAGCTTCCCCATTACTGTCTCCCAGGACAGCACTATCAGCCCCCCATTTACTGACTACCAGGACATCATCTCCAGCCTGTCACAACAATGGAATTGGCCGAAAATAAGGCTCAAAGTGGGCGAAATTGCCAATGCGTAAATGTCGCCAAGGTCGCTAACTTCACGAGAGCATAATTCCGTAAGTTTTCCATCAAATTTCGTACTTTTGGTGTCATTATCATCAAGGAAAGATTCATAAGAAAAAATAATTTTTTTTTTTTTTTTTCAAATATTTTGTGACACCAGGAGACACTTCAGGATTTGGGGTTGTGACAGTCAAAGGGTTAAGATTCAAGCATGGAAAGTACAGTAGGGCCCCACTTATATGGCAAGTTAGGTTCCAGGCTACCTCCGCAAAGCAAACATTGCTGGAAAGCAGAACACCATTTTTTCCAGATAAAAAATTTATAAAGTGGACCCTCGACCAGCGCTGGCATCATCTAACAATAAAATCACCTAACAATGCTTTTCTGCATAAAAATATTGGCTCAACCAACAGTGAAAAACTCTGGTAACAACATTCGTCCCAAATGCGTCCGCCTGTCCATCCAGGCTGAGCACACCTCAGCTGCCCTGCCTTCAGCTAGTGTGCCATTGTTTACAAGCCACTGCGGTCGGTTCCACGTGAGCCTGCAATACATTTTGTATTCCAGTGTTTTTAGTGCTTGGCACTAGAAGCTTTCTTTGGGCCACCATGGGCCCCAAGAAAGTTTCTAGTGCCAACCCTGTGGTAAAAAGGGTGAGAATTACAATTGAATTGAAGAAAGAGATAATCACAAAGTATGAGAGTGGAGTGCATGCCTCTGAGCTGGCCAGGTTGTATAACAAACCAAAATCAACCATCGCTACTGTCTTGGCCAACAGAAAGGCAATCAGGGAAGCTGTTGTTGCGAAAGGTTCAAGTATGTTTTCAAAACAGAGATCGCAAATACATGAAGATGTTGAGAGACTGCTGTTGTTGTGGATAAACGAAAAACAAATATCAGGAGATAGTAATTCTCAGTCAGTAATATGTGAAAAGGCAATGCCTGCAACTAGTGGTGATGTTAGTGAATTTAAGGCCAGCAAAGGCTGGTTTGAGAGATTTAAGAATCGTAGTGGCATACACAGCATGATAAGGCATAGTGAGGCTGCCAGTTTGGACAAAAAAAAAGGTTGAAAAATATATGCAGGAATTCAAGGAGTACATAGACACTGAAAAATTAAAACCCCAACAAGTGTTTAATTGTGACGAAAGAAGCCTGTTTTGGAAGAAAATGCCAAACAGGACCTACATTACACAGGAGGAAAAGGCACTGCCAGGACACAAGCCTACGAAAGACACGGTAACTCTCATGTTTTGTAGTAATGCTAGTGGGGATTGCAAAGTGAAGCCTCTACTCATGTATCACTCTGAAACTCCCAGAGTATTCAAGAAAAACAATGTCATCAAGGCTAATTTGTGTGATGTGAAGGGCAAACAGTAAGGCATGGGTCACTAGGGACATTTTCTGTGATTGGTTCTATCATGTGTTTGGCCCCGCTGTGGAAAATTACCTCCTGGAAAAATAAATTGGACCTCAAGTGCCTCCTGGTATTAGACAATGCTCCTGCTCATCCTTCAGCCTTGCCAGAGCGAATTGCGGGAGACTTGAGTTTTATAAAAGTGAAGTTCTTGCCTCCTAATACCACTCCTTTCCTCCAGCCCATGGACCAGCAGGTCATTTCAAATTTCAAAAAACTATACACCAAAGCAGTGTTTCAAAAGTGCTTTGAAGTGACCTCAATATTTAGCAGTTACAAGCACTAAATTCACTGGAATAATACAAAATGTATCGCAGGACACGTGGAACCGACCACAGTGGCTTGTAAACAATGGCACACTAGCTGAAGGCAGGGCAGCTGAGGCGCTATCAGCCTGGACGGACAGGGGGACAAATGTTGTTACCCAAGTTTTTCACCATTGGTCGAGCCAATATTTTTAAGCAGAAACACATCATTAAGTGATTTTATCGTTAGACGATGCCAGCGTTGGTCAAGGGTCCACTGTACTTATGTAAACAAATACATCTGGTTATGGTTGATATACATTCATACTAACACCTTACATTGTGTACAAGTTGTCTCCACAGTGGTACAGTAGAATAAATAAAGACCAACACTTCCATTCTCATGTAACATCATTTTTAGATGGAATGATGCTCTAACAAGTTATTATTAATATTATTACAAATTATTATTATTACAATTTATTATTATTACAAGCTATTATTATTATTATTATTATTATTATTATTATTATTATTATTATTATTATTATTATTATTATTATTATTATTATTATTATTATTATTATTATAATCATAATAAAAAGAAGCATTAAACCCACGAGACTCGTGAATATTTTTCTACTGTTAAGTAGCTGGTGTGTGACTAGAGAAAACGTAATTCTTCCGACACTCCTACAAACTGCTTGGTAAACAAATCTCATATTTATGTCAGTTTTTATACTGTGGGTGTATGTATCATGTTTATATGTTATGTAGCATGTTTATTATATAATTTTGAAAAAAAATGCCATAGATGGATTAATGGAAATGTCTTGATGTAATATATGACATTTAATGCGCCCAAGAGATTATATGGTGTCAAGAGTAGAGAGACTTAGTGATTTTAATGTGTACCTGCATGCCAGCACAGTGTGTAAGTATATTTAGGTACAAGTACACATATGTATAATTATCAGAGTACAGTGGAGCCCTGATTTTCGCATGCTCCAGTTATCGGACATTTGGGTTTTAAGACCGTTTTTTGTGCAAAATTTTGTTCTAGATATCGGACCTTGTTCCAGTAATCAGGTGTGTTATGTGCATCTGCCCGCCCGGGGGATGCCACCACTACACCTCTCAGTCTGCCTCTGTCACTGGTCGAGTGAGCATTACTTTGAGCATTCCAAAACATTTCATAATAATTGTTTTTGGTGCTTGTTTTTTAATTGCTTTCTTATTTCTCAGTCACATGGGCCCAAAGAAAGTTTCTGGTGCCAGCCCTTTGATAAAGAAGGCCAGAAACACGATAGAAATAAAGAAAGAGATCATAGAAAAATACGAAAGTGGCGTACGTTTAGCTGACCTTGCCAGGATGTATGGGAAGTCGAAATCAACAATCTTCTCCATCCTGGCAAAGAAAGTAGAAATCAAGGAAGCTAAAGTTACGAAAGGGGTGAATGTGCTAACGAAACAGAGATTACAAACAGTGAAAGATATGGAGAAGTAGTTGTCGGTGTGGATCGATGAAAAACAGTTAGCGGGAGATAGTGTTGTGGAGTGAATCATTTGTGAAAAAGCAAGTTACATGCGGATCTCGTAAAGAAAATGCCTGGAACGAGTGCTGCTGTTAGTGATTTTCAGGCCAGCACAGGCTGGTTCAGCAGATTCAAGAAGCATAGTGGCATACAGTGTTGTAAGGCATGGTGAGGCTGCAGGTTCAGACAAATGTGCAGCTGAAAAATTCATGCATGAATTCAAGGACTATGTAGAGTGTGAAGAATTCCTCCCCCAACAAGTGTTTAACCCGTAAACGGTCCAAACGTATATATACGTTTTTACTGCTAGTGCCCTAAATGTATGTATATGTTTTATTTTTCCTGCCTTCAAATTTGGCACGAGTGGCCTGAGATGCCTTGTCAGCATAGAATGGGTCCTAACACTCAGTGTATTAAAAAATCTGGGACCACTTAGTACCTTGTGGGAGCACCAGTTCAAATGAGCGCCAGCTAGAGCAAACAGCGCAGCAAACACCTGGGATTCACTGATGTCATGTAGTATTAACACTCCCATTTTAAGAGGAAAGTGATTTTGACCCTGAGTTTAGTGGCTTTGAGGTGGATGTGGCCACAAGTGGTCGAGGAAATATCAAAAAACCTTGATAATAACCCATGTGCAATATTTGTGTACGTAAAACTGTATTTATTCTTTAAAAAATTAATTTTTGGTGAATATTTTTGGGTGTCTGGAACAGATTAATTGTTGTACAGTGGAACCTCGGCTTACAAATGCCCCACCATGCGAATCTTTCAGGATACAAACAGTCACTCAATCAATTTTTTGCTTCTGGATATGAACGAAATTTCAGGATGCGAACTTCCCCCTCAAGGGAGGTTCCTTGGTGAGGGACTCTTGATCAAGGGAATCAGGTCTGTGCTCCACTTCCCTAAATTAATAATAATATTTATTATTTTTTTTTTTATTATCACACTGGCCGATTCCCACCAAGGCAGGGTGGCCCGAAAAAGAAAAACTTTCACCATCATTCACTCCATCACTGTCTTGCCAGAAGGGTGCTTTACACTACAGTTTTTAAACTGCAACATTAACACCCCTCCTTCAGAGGGCCTGTTGGCCCGTACTAGACAGGTCCTTCACAATCCATCTCCCTAACAGAATATTTGCCCAACTTAATTTTCAATGCTACCCAAGCAATAAGCTTTCATAATTCTATTTACTCATGTGCAGGACCCACTCACATCCAATCCCTCTCACTCATGTATTTATCCAACACTCATGTATTTATCCAATCCAAGGTTTTAGCCTCAATAACCATACTAGGCAGATTGTTCCACTCGCCAACATAACATAAGAAAGGAGGAACACTGCAGTAGGCCTGTTGGCCCATACTTGGCAGGTCCTTTCCCTATCAAGCCCACTAACAGAATAAACGCTACCCAAGCAATAAGCTTTAATAATCCTATTTACTCACGTGCAAGTCCCACTCAGATCCAACCCCTCTCACTCATGTATTTATCCAACCTAAATTTAAAACTACCCAAGGTTTTAGCTTCAATAGAACCTTGGGTAACTTTAAAAAGAGACTGGACAAATATGAGTGGGAGGGGATGGGTATGATTGGTGTCGTGGGTACGTAATATTAGAAAGGAACACTGCAGTAGGCCTGTTGGCCCATACTAGGCAGGTCCTTCACAGATCCAACCCACTAACAGAATAAACGTACCCAAGCAATAAGCATTGACAGTTCTATTTACTCATCTTGACTGTGTGCTAATGGAGTTACAGGCAGCTGACATCGAAGAAATGCTGAGCACTGACAATGATGCACCCATTGTGCATTCCTTGAGTGATGGTGAAATTAGATGAATTGTGATATATAAATAAGCCATAGAGTTGATTTTAGCATCATATTGAAGTATTTTGTCGTGCCTCCTAAGAGCAGAAATTCCGTTGGAACAGTTTAATGCCATTTCAGTTAATTTAACCCTTTCAGGGTCCCCAGGCCCTCTCCCAGACTTGTTCTCAGGGTCGCCCAAATTTCAAAAAAATAAAAAAAATTATTTTTTTCTTATGAAAAGATAGAGAATCTTTTCCCGATCAAAATGACACCAAAAGTATGAAATTTGATGGAAAACTTACGGAATTATGCTCTCGCAAAGTTAGCGGTCTCGACGATGTTTACACATCGGCGATTTTGCCCACTTTGAGCCCTATTTTCGGCCAATTCCAGTGAACTAGTCAACAAAAATCATAACTATTTTGCTAGAACTCCATTTTTTCTATCGAATGAGTACAAGAAACCACCCATTTACCGATTTCAACTATCCAATACATTGGTCAGAATTTAGCAATTTTGCCAATTTCACACAAATTTCAAAAGATGCCAATTTCCAAATAAGGTCCAGAATAAACAAGAAAGCCATTCCTGGCACTAAAATAACATTTCCTCTGTTCAGTAGTCACGTCCCCACGCCCCTCTTACATTCTTTTGCTCTCCACTTTGAATTTTTATTCTCACAAAAAAATAGAAGATTTACTGTTTTGCAGACTACTGCATTACTGTAGAAATGGTATAAATAATATCAGCGCACTTGTGAAAGAATATTAGACTCACCAGTTGATGTGTATTGGACGCTTAGCATGATTTATTTACTTTTGAATTTTGGTAAAAATCGAACATTTTTGCTACTTTGAGCTCAATTTCAAGGTACTTTTCATTGTAAATCAGTCACACTCATCTCAGTTTCTGTAAAATGTCTTCCATTCTATAAAATGAGACCAGGAAAACTAGAATACAACAATAAATACCATACAAAAATACAGTGCAAAGTCGCTGTTTTAATCCTAAAACATGGTCCAAGTTTTTTTTTTTCTCATTATGCACTGTGTGCTGCAGGATTTTTTTTATACTGCACACACTGACCACATAGACCCATTCTTTCATATGTAGGCCTACCAGCTTTCTCTCACTAGATTTGAGGGCGCTAGAATTTAGGCATACTAGTACATTAGAAACCCTGGTGTGTAAGCCGTACTAGTATGTCCGAAACCCTGAAAGGGTTAAATGAGGAAAATTGACTCAGCATACAAACAAATCGGGATACGAACAAAGTCACAAAACGGATTAAATTTGTAAGCTGAGGTTCCACTGTATTTACATTATTTCTTATGGGAAAAATTTATTCAGTTTTCGCATGTTTCAGCTTTAGAACCCCCTTCTGGAACAGATTAAGTTTGAAAACTGGGGTTCCACTGTATATATAAAATACATAATAACTTTAAAACACTTCAAATTTTGGAAAATTTCCAACATAATAGAGAGATGTGCTCATGGAGAATGTAAACAAACTGGGTGAGGCACCCCATATCAGAAAGACCGTTCGCCGTATAGCAAGTTTTGGTCATAATTTGAAGCCGCCGTATTAGCAGAACGCCGTAAGGCAAAACGCTGTAAAGCAGGACCCTACTGTAGTTATAGATTTTTGGGTTACATTTAATTAGAAGTTCATGGAAGGTTGCAGGCCCTAGATGCACTGTACTGGGAATATTAGAAATTTATCATATGCTAATTACTCTGTCAGTACTGAAGTGACTGTGCTACCCATTTCTTTTGCTTATTTCTTCAGATGTAGCATTTTTGGAGGAACATCTTCCCCTCCCAATAGGCCAAGGGATCTACGTTGAATGAAGCACAGTCCTCTGGTATGTACTTTTTAAAAAATTTGTTCTAGTTCATCAGTGGGTGATTTCTGTTGACCTCCAGCTGAAGAGGGCATGAATGATAAAAGGTGGAGCCTCTTCGATGGATTTGATTTAGACTCTTGGACCATTTCTTAGCCTGTTTCCTCATTCTCAGATGTTCTTACAACAAGGATCCTCATCTCCTGAAGCACCTGCTCTTTTTCTTTTCTTTTAACTGAAATCAATCCATCTTGAAGTGAGGATCAAAAAAAGCTGCTGTTGTAATGTTAGTTATCTCCAAAAATGGATTAAGTCTTCATTTCACTGTTTCATGTAAGAGTTTGCCCAAAATTTCGAAGCAGGATAAGTAATCTAGCAACCACTTCATCGATTGCTATACACCAATAATTACTCATGCAATTGTCGCGATGATGACCCTTTTCTCTCCTTCCGTTTGTTCCACTGCTTTTTTAAATGGATTAAGAACTATCACACCTTCCTTTAGTGCTGCAAATCTCCAGCCTTATTGACGTGTTCAGATCCTTTCAAAACTGACTTAATAATAATAATAATACTTTCTTTCAGCATGATACAATGTACAAAGGTAAATGACATTTAGGTTTGTAGATGAATGGTTCAGAGAACCGACATGTTGATAAATTAGACACATGTGCAACTCTTGGGTATCAATAAAGATACCCAAGAGTTGCACATGTGTCTAATTTATCGACATTTAGGTTTGCATGTAGAAAGCAAACCTAAGACTAAAGATTAAAAAGGGAATGATAATTTCTGCAATTTTATACATGCACTCTCTTAGGTGTGTGTAAGTATAAATTTAGGAGCTACAATGAATACAAGACAAATGAATATCCTATTAGTTCATGCTAAATGGGTTTTATCAAGTTTAATTGATAATGAATTACTGGATTGATTATGATTATAGGTGGTAATGATTCTAGCATATTAACATAAAGGGGATACAGTCAATGTTTAAATGACTGGGAGGATTACAGATATTGAGAATAAGATTATATTGTTTTACATATGTTAATAACATACAGAATATGGATACGTGGGTTTCACATAAGATAAGATTTCGTTCAGATTTTTAACCCCACAGCGTTAGCCACCCAGGATAACCCAAGAATGGCAGTGCATCATCGAGGACTCTCTGTCTTATTTCCATTGGGGTCCTCAATCTTGTTCCCCAGGATGCAACCCACACCAGTCAACTAACACCCAGGTACCTACTTGCTGCTAGGTGAACAGGACAACAGGTGTAAGGAAATGAGTTGAAATGTTTCTAACCCGCTGGGAATCAAACCCGGGCTTTCCGTGTGTAAAGTGAGAGCTTTGCCAGCCAGGCTGATGTTGGGATATTTAGGGAGAGAAGGTGTTATTTAATGGTAGTTTTGAAAATGCTGGCAGAGACAGTGGTTCTGGGGATTCTTTGCAGAGAATTCCAGATTTTAGGCCCTTTTATGTATATTGAACTTCTTAAGAGGTTTAGCCAGATACAGGGAATGTCATAGGGATTTTTGCACCTGCCTAGTATTGTGTCTATGGGTCCTGTTGCAACTATCAAGAAAGTGCTTCAAGTCGAGATTAATTTTTTTTTTTTTCTTATCACACCGGCCGATTCCCACCAAGGCAGGGTGGCCCGAAAAAGAAAAACTTTCACCATCATTCACTCCATCACTGTCTTGCCAGAAGGGTGCTTTACACTACAGTTTTTAAACTGCAACATTAACACCCCTCCTTCAGAGTGCAGGCACTGTACTTCCCATCTCCAGGACTCAAGTCCGGCCTGCCGGTTTCCCTGAATCCCTTCATAAATGTTACTTTGCTCACACTCCAACAGCACGTCAAGTATTAAAAACCATTTGTCTCCATTCACTCCTATCAAACACGCTCACGCATGCCTGCTGGAAGTCCAAGCCCCTCGCACACAAAACCTCCTTTACCCCCTCCCTCCAACCCTTCCTAGGCCGACCCCTACCCCGCCTTCCTTCCACTACAGACTGATACACTCTTGAAGTTATTCTGTTTCGCTCCATTCTCTCTACATGTCCGAACCACCTCAACAACCCTTCCTCAGCCCTCTGGACAACAGTTTTGGTAATCCCGCACCTCCTCCTAACTTCCAAACTACGAATTCTCTGCATTATATTCACACCACACATTGCCCTCAGACATGACATCTCCACTGCCTCCAGCCTTCTCCTCGCTGCAACATTCATCACCCATGCTTCACACCCATATAAGAGAGTTGGTAAAACTATACTCTCATACATTCCCCTCTTTGCCTCCAAGGACAAAGTTCTCTGTCTCCACAGACTCCTAAGTGCACCACTCACTCTTTTTCCCTCATCAATTCTATGATTCACCTCATCTTTCATAGACCCATCCGCTGACACGTCCACTCCCAAATATCTGAATACGTTCACCTCCTCCATACTCTCTCCCTCCAATCTGATATTCAATCTTTCATCACCTAATCTTTTTGTTATCCTCATAACCTTACTCTTTCCTGTATTCACCTTTAATTTTCTTCTTTTGCACACCCTACCAAATTCATCCACCAATCTCTGCAGCTTCTCTTCAGAATCTCCCAAGAGCACAGTGTCATCAGCAAAGAGCAGCTGTGACAACTCCCACCCTGTGTGTGATTCTTTATCTTTTAACTCCACGCCTCTTGCCAAGACCCTCGCATTTACTTCTCTTACAACCCCATCTATAAATATATTAAACAACCACGGTGACATCACACATCCTTGTCTAAGGCCTACTTTTACTGGGAAAAAATTTCCCTCTTTCCTACATACTCTAACTTGAGCCTCACTATCCTCGTAAAAACTCTTCACTGCTTTCAGTAACCTACCTCCTACACCATACACTTGCAACATCTGCCACATTGCCCCCCTATCCACCCTGTCATACGCCTTTTCCAAATCCATAAATGCCACAAAGACCTCTTTAGCCTTATCTAAATACTGTTCACTTATATGTTTCACTGTAAACACCTGGTCCACACACCCCCTACCTTTCCTAAAGCCTCCTTGTTCATCTGCTATTAATATTAGAATTTATTGTTCTATAAATGTAGGATGCACAGTAGTAAGAGTGAATGTTTTGTATGGTGTGTATGTTAAGGTCCAAGTCACTTCCTGGCTTAAACCTAGTCAAATCAGATCACATCCACTTCAGGGGCATGGCATCAGACCTATTAGCACAAACTAGTCAGGTCCAACTCACACCCACCCACACCCTGGGCAACTACCTGAGGTATGGAAGACGGCAAATGTAATCTTCATTTTTAAGAAAGGAGACAGAAACGAGTCACTAAACTATAGACCAGTGTCCCTGATGTGTAAAGTATGCAAAGTCATGAAGAGGATTTTCAGGAGGAGGGTGGTGGAGCACCTGGAACAGAACAAGATTATAAACGACAACCAGCACGGATTCATGGAAGGTAAACCCTGTGTCACAAACCTTCTGGAGTGTTATGACAAGGTAACAGAAGAAAGACACAAGAGAGAGGGGTGGGTTGATTGCATTTTCTTGGACTGCAAGAAGGCCTTCGACACAGTTCCCCACAGGAGATTAGTGTAGAAGCTAGAGGATCAGGCATGTATAACAGGAAGGGCACTGCAATGGATCAGAGAATACCTGAAAGAGAGGCAATAACGAGTCATGGTACATGATGAGGTATCACAATGGAGCCTGTGATGAGTGGCGTTCCATAGGGGTCAGTCCTAGGACCAGTGCTATTTTTGGCGTATGTGAATGACATGATGGAAGGGATAGACTCAGAAGTGTCTATGTTCGCAGATGATGTGAAGTTACTGAGGAGAATTAAGTCAGATGAGGATCAGGCAGGACTACAAAGAGACCTGGACAGGCTGGATGCATGGTTCAACAACTGGTTCCTCGAATTTAACCCCACCAAATGCAGTCATGAAGATTGGGGAATGGCAAGGAAGACCACAGACAGAGCATAGGCTAGGTGGTCAAAGACTGCAAACCTCACTCAAGGAGAAAGATCTTATGACAAGTATAATACCTAGTACATCTCCGGAAGCACACATCAACCAGATAACTGCTTCAGCATATGGGCACCTGGCAAACCTGAGTATAGCATTCCAATACCTCAGTAAGGAATCATTCAAGACACTGTACACCATGTACATCAGGCCCATCCTGGAGTATGCAGCACCAGTTTGGAACCTACACCTGGTCAATCACGTCAAGAAATTAGAGAAAGTGCAAAGGTTTGCAACAAGGCTAGTTCCAGAGCTAACAGGGATATCCTACAAAGAAAGGTTAAGGGAAATAGGCCTGACAACACTGGAGGACAGGAGGGTTAAGGGAAACACGATAATGGCATACAAAATACTGCGAGGAATAGATAAGGTGGACAGAGACAGGCTGTTCCAGAGATGGAACACAGAAACAAGGGGTCACAATTAGAAGTTGAAGACTCAGATGAGTCAAAGGGATGTCAGGAAGTATTTCTTCAGTCATAGAGTTGTCAGGAAGTGGAATAGTCTGGCAAGTGATGTGATGGAGGCAGGATACATACATAGCTTTAAGACGAGGTATGATAAAACTCATGGGGCACAGAGAGAGAGGACCTATTAGCGATCAGTGATGAGGCAGGGCCAGGAGCTGAGTCTGAACCCCTACAACCACAAATAGGTGAGTACCCACTCGTGTATTTATCCAACCTATTTTTAAAACTACACAACGTCTTAGCTTCTTGGATGGTACTCAGGAGTTTATTCCACTCATCCACAACTCTTATTACCAAACAAGTATTTTCCTGTGTCCTTCCTGAATTTGAATTTTTCCAGCTTAAAACCATTGCTTTGAGTCCTGTCTTGGCTAGATAGTTTTAGCACGCTACGGCCTCTCCTCACTTAGTGATGGAGTTCTGTTCCTGAAACCACGTCGGTAAACAAATTCGTTGCTAAGTGAGGAGCATACTATAATGGTAGTGGGTTTGTGTCAACCATCTTTGACATTGTTTTAATGTCACCTTTGCACCATTTAAAACATTTCTGGTATATTTATAAATGTTTATACAGTAGTGTACTGTATATTGTAATAAACAGAATAGAGGAAATCAGCTCTAATATACATTATTTGGGTATGCATACTGGTCAAGTCCAAGTCGTCAGTAAACGAGTTCGTCGCTAAGTGAGGAGAGGTTGTATTTATATTCCCTTTATTTATTCCTGTTTTCCATTTGTACACCTCAGTCATATCCCTAATTCTGTGCCTTTCTAGAGAGTGCAGATTCAGGACCCTCAATTTATCCTCTTAGGGAAGATTTATGATACATGAGATCAACTTTGTCATCCTCCTTTGTACGATTTCCAGTGCATTAATATCCATTCTGTAATACAGTGACCAGAACTATGCAGCATCATCTAAATGATATATAGAGTTGAAGAACAACCTGAGGACTCCTATTATTTATGCTCCTTGATATGAAGCCAAGGATTCTGTTCGCTTTATTGTGAACACTTATGCACTGTTGTCTTGGTTTTAGATTACAGCTAACCAGAACTCCCAAATCCTTTTCACAATCAGTAATATTAAGATCAACATTATTTAGTTTATATGTGGCATGGTTATTTTCTTGTCCAATATTTAAAACTTTGCATTTATCTGTATTAAACTGCATCTGCCACTTCTCCGACCACTGCATCAGTCTGTTCAAATCTTCCTGGAGTGCTCTAATGTCCTCATTAGAATGAATTAGGTAACTTTTTTGGTGCCATCAACAAACTTGCTTATATCACTATTTATTCCCTCATTAATGTCATTTATATAAACTGTGAACAACAAAGGGCCCAACACTGACCCCTGTGGAATGCCACTCGTGACAAGCCCCCACTCTGATTTCTCCCCATCCATGCAAACTAACAAGATAAACGACTTCTTCTCAACCATAGGATCTAATCTTGCCAGTAAAATCCCACGTACCAACACCCATGCCGGGGACTATCTAGATGGGAATTTCCCAAATTCCTTCTATCTTGTACCAACTGAGCCCACCGAAGTCACTTAAAAATAACTCAGGGAACCTGTCTCATGTCCCACCATTATTGTACAAGCAAGCAGCCCATGTCCTTTCACATGCTATTTCATTACTTTTTAACAAGTCACTAGAAACTAGCACCTTCCCAAAACTACTCAAGACAGCAAGGGTTACACCAATACATAAAGGTGGTGGCCCTACAGATGTAAACAACTGTAGGCCAATATCAAACTTACCATTGCTATCCAAAATCTTCGAGAAACTCGTGCACAGGAGACTGTATTCATTTATAACGGCACAAAACATACTCAACCCCTGCCAATTTGGATTCAGAAAAAATAAAAGCACTAATGATGCAATTGTAAAAATACTAGATCTGCTTTACACAGCATTGGAAAATAAGGAATATCCGCTAGGAATTTTTATTGACCTAAGAAAAGCTTTTGACACAGTAGACCACGACATCCTACTCCACAAACTTGACCATTATGGTATAAGAGGCCATGTGCTTGCATATTTCAAATCCTACCTTACTAACAGGTATCAGTATGTCACCATTAACCCTTAAATGGTCCAAACGTATATATACGTTTTTTCAACATCTGAAAGTATGTAAAAAAATGTAGATCTTCTTTTTTGTTTTACATTTGAAAATGTGTAAAAAAAAACTTTTATCTACATTTTTTTTTGTTACATTTGAAAATATGTTAAAAAAAGTAGATCTACTTTTGTAGCACTACGAATTTGAACGTCAATTTGTTTGGACCGTTTAAGGGTTAAAGACACAGCATCATCAACATGGCCACTTGATACTGGAGTTCCGCAGGGAAGTGTCCTTGGTCCCCTGCTCTTCCTCATTTACATCAATGATCTTCCAAACGTATCCCAACACCTGAAACCCATTCTCTTTGCTGACGACACGACTTACGTCATCTCTCACCCTAATCTTGCCACCCTCAACACCATTGTTAATGAGGAGCTGCTCAAAATATCAACTTGGATGACAGCCAATAAACTTACACTTAACACTGACAAAACCTACTATATTATGTTTGGTAGCAGAGCAGGTGCTGCGCAACTAAACATTAAGACCGACAGCATTCTAATTGCCAGACATAATGTGGGCAAATTCCTAGGCCTATACTTCGACAACAACCTGAATTTCAGCACCCATATCCAACACATCAAAAAAAGCATCCAAAACAGTTGGGATCCTCTCCAAGATACGATACTATGTGCAGCAAAATGCCCTTCTCACACTATACCATTCACTCATTTATCCATACCTCACCTATGCTATTTGTGCTTGGGGTTCAACTGCAGCTATACACTGAAAGCCAATAATAACTCAAAAAAAAGCCACAGTAAGAATAATCACTAAATCCCATCCCTGGCAACACACCCCCCCATTCTTCATAGATCTAAACTTACTCCCTGTTCAGAACATCCACACCTACTACTGTGCAATCTACATATACAGGACCTTAAATTCCAATATTAACCTTGACCTAAAATGCTTTCTTGATAGTTGTGACAGGACCCACAAGCAAAACACCAGACACAAACATCTCTACGACATTCCCCATGTCCGACTAAACCTTTACAAAAATTCAATGTATGTCAAAGGCCCTAAAATCTGGAACACCCTACCTGAAAGCTCTGGAACTGCAGACACATTCATCACCTTCAAAACTACTGTTAAAAAACATCTTATTTCCCTGATGCACCCCGTCAACTAACTACATAAAAACCACCTAGTGGTTCACACTTACACTCACTCACTCACCCATTTCACTATAAGCACAGAAATACGTATCTTAATCTTAAAATAATGATTCCTAACTAGTCACAAGTTAGCCTGTGATAGTCCAATGTAGAAACTATGTATTGTGCCAAAACAAAAGCATTCACATTGCTAAACTCACAAACTAGTATTTAGTCACTTAGTACTATTTAGTCAACTTACTCCACAGTTTGTAATAATTTAGGGTTAAGAATTAATCTAAGTTTGCCCGAAATGCCTAGCCATGCTAGGTGTTCTAGTGGCCCCCTCTGTAATTAGTAATTTATTACATGTAAACCACACAATATCCAAAATCTGTAAACCCAGCATTGTATTCCTTATGGAGAATAAACTTTGATTTGATTTGATTTGATTTGATTGCCTATCTGTCAACCATGCTTCTACCCAGGAAAAAAATTCTCCTATTCTGTGTACTTTAATTTTCCTCAATGGCCTCTGATGTGGAACTCTATCAAAAGCCTTACTGAAGTCCATATACACTCTATCATATTCATTACCATGCTCTACCTCCTCAAATACCTTGGTGAAAAAGTTAGTAACTCGTAAGGCAGGATCGAAATAGTTAGTAATTCGTAAGGCAGGATCCCCCCTTTGTAAAGCTGTGCTGAGATTCGTTAATCAATTTATGCCTTTCAAGATGGCTACAAATTACCTCGGCAATTATTGATTCCATAAATTTTCCCACTATGGAGGTAAGGATTATTGATCTATAGTTCGAAGCTAAGGACTTGTCACTTGCTTTGTAAATAGGTATTACGTTTGCCATTTTTCACTTGTCTGGCACTTTGCCAGTTTGTAGTGATATGTTGAAAAGACTAGCCAAAGGTTTGCTAAGTTCCTCTTTACATTCCTTTAAAACTCTTGCAAACAGTTCATCAGGGCCTGGGGATTTGTTCAGTTTTAATTTCTCTATTCGTCTGAGGACCATGTCACTAGTTACCCTAATCTTGCATAGTAGTTTATTATCCTGTTCTACATAATTTACTTCCTATAGTTGTTGACATCTGTTGGGTCTCCACCTTTGTGTATTGGTGTAACCCTTGCTATCTTAAGTAATGTTGGGAAAGTGCTGAGGACATGAGCTGCTCGTTTGAACAATAGTGGTGGGACATGAGCTAGATTTCCTGATTTATTTTTTAATGAATTAATAATCATGGTGACTTCAGTGGGCTCAGTTGGTGCAAGGTAGAAGGACGTTGGGAAGTTTCCGTCTAGATAAACACTCACTTGGGTATCGGTGCCTGAAGTTTTACTGGTGAGACTTGATCCTATTGTTGAGAAAAAGTCGTTTATCTTGTTAGCTGTATCGCTGTATCAATAGGCTGGGGTAGCAGCTCGTTTGGTTTAGTTAGGACAATATCTCTAGCTTTGTTCAGCTTGTGGATGCCCAGTATCTGAATGAGTGTCTTCCAGGACTTTTTTATATGTCCTCTTGTTTCAGTGAATCTATTAGAATAGTACAGTTGCCTGGACTTTCTTATTAGCTTGGTGAGGACTGATGAATAGTATCTAATAAATTCTTTAGTTATTAAGCCCCATTTATATAATTTTTCATGTTGATGTTCTTATCAACGGATCTTAGAATGCTGTTAGTAAGCCACAGGCAACCTAGTCGTTTATTAGTGATCTGTTTAGTTTTAATGGGACAATGTTTGTTATACGGTCTATGCATTTTGTTTAGTTACTTACTGATGCCTCATCATGGAGTCAAAAAGAGATCTTACTATATTCCGTTGGATGCCTAGAAATGTTTGTCAGGAGGAAGGTGGGGTAGTAGTCAGTATTGTTGTCTGTGATTTAAGGGTGCTGATGATGAGCGAGACTTCTATTGGGTTGGCTTAAGCTAGGAATAGTGTGTTCAGGTAGGTACTCGTGAGGTAGTCTGATGGACAGGTGTTTGAGTTTGGGATTTTGCTCACTAGGTTCTTTCCTGTGGTGGAGAAGAAAACATTGAGCTTGTTTGCTGTTTCAGTTGGTGGGAGTAGGGGTTCATCTGATTTTGTTAATTTGATTGTTTTGTTTTTAGATATCTTTTTAGTTCCAAGAATTTCAGGTAGAGTTTTCCAGGTCTTTTTCATATCACCTTTGATGTTTTGTAATCTGTTTTCATAATGCAATTTTTTAGACCTTATCAGGCTGGTAAGAGCTGACGAGTAACGTTTAGACTGGTCTCTAGTTATTTGACCCATTCTGTACTGTTTTTCATGTTGGTGCTTTGTGTTAATGGATTTAAGGATGCTGGGTGTTAGCCAGGGACTATTCAGTCTCTTAGCTGTGATCTGTTTAGTTTTCTTAGGGCAATGTTTTTTATAGAGGTAATGGGCTTTTTTTAGAAAATTGTTGTCTCCAGCTAGTAGTAGGTGGTGCTTGTTCATTTGTTTGTTATTAGTGTTTTTAATTTATTAAATGCTGGGATATTAGTATGAAGCATTCTGTATATAGTACCAACTGTAATAGGAGTCTTGAGGTTTTTTACAGAGAAGTTGGCAAATATGTATCACCCATATTCATCACTGAAGCATGTGGTGTTGCAACATAACAGTTCATTCAAATAATAGATGGTAATGCCTCCCCTCATTTGTTCTGGCCTGCAGTTGTGGATTGCTGTGTATCCTGGTAGTGTGTAAATGTCTATTGTGCCTTGCTTAAACCAGGTTTCAGTAAGAATAATACAGGAGAAGGTTGTATTTAAAGGAATCAAGGAGTGTCAGGTTATTATAGTGCTTGCTTAGAGATCTAATATTGTAATTAAAAATTTTTATATTTCTGGCATTACTGAGGATTGTTCTGACTTATGTTGCTCTGTAATAAAGACAAATACTTTCAGAATATGTTGGTTGGGATTTAGACTACAGTGGAACCTCGGTTTTTGTCATTAATTTGCTCCAGAAAGTCTGACAAAAATCCGAATTCGACAAAAACTGAAGCAGTAAATCAATTAATCCATTCCAAACACCCAAAAGCATTAATAAAAAACATGTACATTTTATAGAGAATAACTATAGTTTTACATACAGAAAACAATGAGAAATAAATATAAAGGACTAATCAAATGGATAAATGAACATTTAACATCACTTTTACCTTTACAGTATTGAAGACTCTTGTTAGTGTATGGAAGATGGCGAGGAGGGGAGAGGGACGAGAGGTTATCTCTACCACCCTCTACCATCCTCATTACCACCCTCTACAACCATCACTACCACCCTCTACCATCCTCATTATCACCCTCTACAACCATCACTACCACCCTCTACCATCCTCATTATCACCCTCTACAACCATCACTACCACCCTCTACCATCCTCATTATCACCCTCTACAACCATCACTACCACCCTCTACCATCCTCATTATCACCCTCTACAACCATCACTACCACCCTCTACCACCATCACAACCACCTTCTACTGACGAGAAACAAAGCCAGACTGACTTAGAACGCATGGGATGCTTTGTGTGGGCATGGGTGGACATGTTCAGTATGGCAGACCACTGTCAACTCAATGAAAACCGAGGTGATGAACAAAAATTTTGACGAAAAAAGTCGTTGAAAACCGAATTTAACGAAAACCAGGGCAAATCAAAACTGAGGTTCCACTGTACAGTGGTACCCCAAGTTTCGTACAGCTCCCAACTTGAGCATTTATTATTGTAAGTGCTTTTGTAAGTGTATTTTTGGGGTCTGAAATGGACTAATCTAATTTACATTATTCCTTTTGGGAACAAATTTGTTTGGTAATGGCACTCGAACATCCTTCTGGAATGAATTATGGCTGAAACTCAGGGTACCACTGTATATAGATTTAGATCTGGGTTGATGTCAGCATATAGGTTAACTGGTAAATATTTAAATTGTAATGAATTGCATATGGATGGCAAGTGGTAATTGTAATACATATTTTATTAAGGGGATGATTAGATAAAGTTGGAGTTAATGAATATTGTTTGAGTAAAGTGTATAATGCTAAAATAGTAATGAGCATAATAACTATTAAGATTAAATTTTAAATCAATATAGAACCTGGTTTATACTTGATATTGCACTAATGTTAAAATGAACTGCTCACAATAAACAGTAATTAAGTAAGTAAGTAAGTAAGTAAGTAAACAATAATGGTACAGTTCTATACTAAGAAGAAAAATGAATGTATAGTAGTTATATAAAATTAAATGGGATAGCATTTGATAGTAAAAAAAAATGCTAGACAGAAAAAATAATGCTTTTAGTTCTTTACTAAACAAGCTTAAATGGTCAATATCATCTTGATACACTTCAAGATTGCAAATAAACTCAGTTGTACTATACTCATTCTAGCTCAATACATAGTCAATACCAAATTCATTATATTAGACCATAGTGCAATTACTAGTGAGCGTCTGGTGCTATTTTTAATTTGTATTTTTATATTATTAGATTAAACCTAGTTGTACTATAGCTCATTCTAGCTCAATACATAGACTATACCAAAGTCATTATATTAGACCTTAGTGCAATTACAAGTGAGAGTCTTGTGCTATTTTTAATTTGTATTTTTATATTATTAGTTTATACCTAGTTGTACTTTAGCTCATTCCAGCACAACACATAGACAACATCAACTTCATTATGTGTATTAGTAACTATACTCTATATGACCAAAATGCTTTAGCTATATACTTGTCCAGACTTCCCACCACTACAGATATCAGTGCTAGAACTCAACACACAACTCAGGATATACAGTGGACCCCCGGTTAACGATATTTTTTCATTCCAGAAGTATGTTCAGGTGCCAGTACTGACCGAATTTGTTCCCATAAGGAATATTGTGAAGTAGAGTAGTCCATTTCAGACCCCCAAACATACACGTACAAACGCACTTACATAAATACACTTACATAATTGGTCGCATTGGGAGGTGATCGTTAAGCTGGGGTCCACTGTATATCTGGAGTTTACCTGGAGAGAGTTCCGGGGGTCAACGCCCCCGCGGCCCGGTCTGACCAGGCCTCCTGGTGGATCAGAGCCTGATCAACCAGGCTGTTACTGCTGGCTGCACGCAAACCAACTTACAAGCCACAGCCCAGCTGGTCAGGTACCGACTTTAGGTGCTTGTCCAGTGCCAGCTTGAAGACTGCCAGGGGTCTATTGGTAATCCCCCTTATGTATGCTGGGAGGCAGTTGAACAGTCTCGGGCCCCTGACACTTATTGTATGGTCTCTTAATGTGCTAGTGACACCCCTGCTTTTCATTGGGGGGATGTTACATCGTCTGCCAAGTCTTTTGCTTTCGTTGCGAGTGATTTTCATGTGCAAGTTCGGTACTAGTCCCTCTAGGATTTTCCAGGTGTATATAATCATGTATCTCTCCTGCCTGCGTTCCAGGGAATACAGTTTCAGGAACTTCAAGCGCTCCCAGTAATTGAGGTGTTTTATCTCCGTTATACGTGCCGTGAAGGCTCTCCGTACCTTTTCTAGGTCAGTAATTTCACCTGCCTTGAAAGGTGCTGTTAGTGTGCAGCAATATTCCAGCCTAGATAGAACAAGCGACCTGAAGAGTGTCATCATGGGCTTGGCATCCCTAGTTTTGAAGGTTCTCATTTTCCATCCTGTCATTTTTCTAGCAGCTGCGATTGATACAATGTTATGGTCCTTGAAGGTGAGATCCTCCAACATGATCACTCCCAGGTCTTCGACGTTGGTGTTTCGCTCTATTTTGTGGCCAGAATTTATTTTGTACACTGATGAAGATTTAATTTCCTCGTGTTTACCATATTTGAGTAATTGAACTTTCTCATCGTTGAACTTCATGTTGTTTTCTGCAGAAGATGATTGGTCACGTTGACCCTGATCTAAACCTCCATAATCTGACACCCAATCAAAACCTGTTGGAAAGTAACTGCCTTTATTACACAGCATCACAAGCCAGCACTATCCTAAACAATGCTAAAAGTCTATCAGTGCTTAACTACAACATCAGGTCCTTAAGCAAACACTATGATGACCTCCTCGCACTCCTTGAGTCGCTAAAAACACCCTTCTCCTGCATTATTCTTACTGAGACCTGGCTTAAGCAGGACACAATAGATATCTACCCTCTACCAGGATACACAGCAATCCACAACTGCAGACCATACGAAGTTGGGGGTGGTATTGCAACCCATTACTCTAACCAATTATCTTGTATTAGCACTACTTGCTTTAGTGAGGAATACATTTAGTGGGGAATACATTTTTGCTAATTTTACTGTAAAAAACTTAAGACGCCTATAACAATTGGTGCCATTTACCGGACACCCCACACAAACATCCCAAATTTCAGTGAGAAATTAAAGGCACTAATAACAAGCAGACAAATGAATAAGCACCACCTTCTCTTAGCTGGAGACTTCAACATCAACCTTGGCCTACTAGATGATCAGCCTGTAACTGATTTCATCAACAATATGAACAACACACTTCTCATACCAACAATAACTAAACCAACCAGGCTCACTGAGACAAGTGCAACCATAATAGACCACATATGGACCAATATATTAGCCCCCCTTAAATCAGGGATAATCACAGATAGCACTACAGACCACTACCCTACCTTCCTCTTGACAAACATTAGTAAACCACCACTTGAATACAACAAAGTTTCATTTAGACTCCATGACGAGGCCTCAATAAGGAATTTCACAGCTGACCTAGAGACTGTTGACTGGCCTACAGAATTCTCCAAGGCCAATGGTATTGATGACTGGACAGACATTTTTCTTAACAAATTACTTAGACTATACAACAAACATTGTCCTATAAAAACGAAACAGATCACAAACAAACGGCTTGGTTGCCCATGGCTAACCAGCACCATTCTGAAAATCATTGATAAGAAACACCAATATGAAAAGCAATTTAGACAGGGCTTAATACACAAAGATATTCTTAAACACTATTCATCAGTTCTCACCAAAGTAATAAAGAAAGCCAAACAACTATACTACTCCAGCAGATTCACTGACACAAGAGGAGATATAAAAAAGACCTGGAAAACACTCTCAGATTCTAGGGACCCACAAACTGAAAAAAAACAAGAATATTGTCCTAACTAAACCTAATGAAACACCACTGCATCCCACTGACACAGCTAACAAGATAAACCACTTCTTCTCAACCACAGGATCTAATCTCGCCAATAAAATCCCACGTACCAATGCCCATGCCGGGGACTACCTAGATGGGAATTTCCCAAACTCCTTCTATCTTGTACCAACTGAGCCCACGGAAGTCACCGACATTATAAAGTCACTTAAAAATAACTCGGGGAATCTGTCTCATGTCCCACCATTATTGTACAAGCGAGCGGCCCATGTCCTTTCACATGCTATTTCATTACTTTTTAACAAGTCACTAGAAACTAGCACCTTCCCGAAACTACTCAAGACGGCAAGGGTTACACCAATACATAAAGGTGGTGACCCTACAGATTTAAACAACTGTAGGCCAATATCAAACTTACCATTGCTATCCAAAATCTTTGAGAAACTCGTGCACAGGAGACTGTATTCATTTATAACAGCACAAAACATACTCAACCCCTGCCAATTTGGATTCAAGAAAAATAAAAGCACTAATGATGCAATCATAAAAATGCTAGATCTGCTTTACACAGCATTGGAAAATAAGGAATATCCACTAGGAATTTTTATTGACCTAAGAAAAGCTTTTGACACAGTAGACCACGGCATCTTACTCCACAAACTTGACCATTATGGTATAAGAGGCCATGTGCTTGCATATTTCAAATCTTACCTTACTAATAGGTATCAGTATGTCACCATTAAAGACACAGCATTAACAATATGGCCACTTGATACTGGAGTTCCGCAGGGAAGTGTCCTTGGTCCCCCGCTCTTCCTCATATACATCAACGATCTTCCAAACGTATCCCAACACCTGAACCCCATTCTCTTTGCTGACAACATGACTTATGTCATCTCTCACCCTAATCTTGCGACCCTCAACACCATTGTTAATGAGGAGCTGATCAAAATATCGACTTGGATGACAGCCAATAAACTTACGCTTAACACTGACAAAACCTACTACAGTGGACCCCCGGTTAACGATATTTTTTCACTCCATAAGTGTGTTCAGGTGCCAGTACTGACCGAATTTGTTCCCATAAGGAATACAGTGGAGCTCCGCTTAACGATCACCTCCAAATGCGACCAATTATGTAAGTGTATTTATGTAAGTGCGCTTGTATGTGTATGTTTGGGGGTCTGAAATGGACTAATCTACTTCACAATATTCCTTATGGGAAAAAATTCGGTCAATACTGGCACCTGAACATACTACTGGAATGAAAAAAGTTCGTTAACCGGGGGTCCACTGTATTGTGAAGTAGATTAGTCCATTTCAGACCCCCAAACATACACGTACAAAAGCACTTACATAAATACACTTACATAATTGGTCGCATTCGGAGGTAATCGTTATGCGGGGGTCCACTGTATATGTATTATGTTTTGGTAGCAGAGCAGGAGTTGAGTAAATTAACATTAAGATCGACAATACTCTAATTGCCAGACATAATGAGGGCAAATTCCTAGGCCTATACCTCGACAACAACCTGAATTTCAGCACCCATATCCAGCACATAACCAAAAAAGTATCCAAAACGATTGGGATGCTCTCCAAGATACGATACTACGTGCCGCAGAATGCCCTTCTCACACTATACCACTCACTTATTTATCCATACCTCACCTATGCTATTTGTGCTTGGGGATCAACTGCAGCAACACACCTAAAGCCAATAATAACCCAACAAAAAGCCGCAGTAAGAATAATCACTAAATCCCATCCCTGGCAACACACCCCCCCACTCTTCGTATATCTAAACTTACTCCCTGTTCAGTACATCCACACTTACTACTGTGCAATCTACATCTACAGGACCTTAAATTCCAATATTAACCTTGACCTAAAATGCTTTCTTGATAGTTGTGACAGAACCCACAGGCATAACACCAGACACAAACATCTCTATGACATTCCGGCTAAACCTTTACAAAAATTCAGTGTACAGTGGACCCCCGGTTAACGATATTTTTTCACTCCAGAAGTATGTTCAGGTGCCAGTACTGACCGAATTTGTTCCCATAAGGAATATTGTGAAGTAGATTAGTCCATTTCAGACCCACAAACATACGTACAAACGCACTTACATAAATACACTTACATAATTGGTCGCATTCGGAGGTGATCGTTATGTGAGGGTCCACTGTATGTCAAAGGCCCTAAAATCTGGAACACCCTCCCTGAAAATTCCAAAACTGCAGACACATTCATCACCTTCAAAACTACCATCAGAAAACATCTTATCTCCCTGATACACCCCATCAACTAATTACATGAATACCACCTGGTGGTTCACACTTTCACTCACCCATTTGACCATAAACAGAAATATCAATCTCAATCTTAAAATAATGAATCCTAACTAGTCATAAGTTGGCCTGTGATACTCCAATACTGAAACTATGTATTGTGCCAAAACTAAAGCATTCACATTGCTAAACTCACAAATTAGTATTTAGTCACTTAGCCATAATACCAACTTACCTCATAATTTGTAATATTTTAAAGTTAAGAATTATTCTAAGTTTGCCCAAAATGCCTAGCTATGCTAGGTGTTCTAGTGGCACCCTCTATAATTAGTATTTTACTACATGTAAACCACACAATAACCAAATTCTGTAAACTCAGCTTTGTAATACTTATAGAGAATAAACTTTGAATTTGAATTTGAATAAATACCTTTCTCTTGTAACAGATTAGATAAGTGACCTTAACACATATATACATGTGGTGCATATAGTGTATGTTACTATTATATTATTGTGCATTATTATTATTTACTATTACATTATTGTGCATTATTACTTTTTCTTTTACTAGCTAATACCAGCTACCTCAAATACTTTTTACTTTTTAATTGCTTTTATTACTCATAATTTTGTGTTGCAAGTCAAATCTTACTCCAAATTAATGTTATTCATGGTTGCTACCTGTCCATTTAATTCAGCTTACCACTACTATTTTAATCCCCTTTATATTGTGTGAGCAATTAGTGTATATTCCAGTTACATTATTGTGTGAGTCCCAAAACTATCTTTTGCTAGCTAGTACCAACTACCTCATATTTCTCTACTTTTTATAGTGCAATTAATTGCTCAACTTATTATACACTACAAATCAGATCTTACTCCCAAATCAATATTATATCATAGTGACTATCTGTCCATTGAACTTTGTTCACCATTACTTAATTTAGTCCCTTATATTTTTTCTCCTTTATTTTAGCTTTTTATAACTACCTTAGTTCATATATTCACAATTGTTAAAATAATCAAGGTGCTATTCTCAGGTGCTAAAGTGTAATAAGTTCACTATTTTGCCATTACCCAATACCTCTATAACAAACACTGCCCTAAAAAAACTAAACAGATGACAGCTAAGAGACTGAACAGTCCCTGGCTAACACCCAGCATTCTCAAATCCATAAATACAAAACACCGATATGAAAAACAGTACAGAATGGGTCACATAACCAGAGACCAAACAAAACGTTACTCGTCAATCCTAACCAGCCTGATAAGAAGGGCAAAAAAACTGTATTATGAGAACAGATTATCCAACTTACGAGGTGATATAAAAAAGACCTGGAAGACCCTATCAGAAATTCTGGGAACAAAAAAGATATCACGAAATAGCGAAATAAAATTAGCAAAATCAGATGAACCCCAACTCCCACCAACAGAAACAGCAAACAGACTCAATGATTTCTTCTCCACTATAGGACAAAACCTTGCCAATAAAATCCCAAGCTCAGATACCCACAAATGACTACCTCACTGGCAACTACCCGAACACACTGTTCCTAGCTCCGACTAACCCATGCGAAGTCTTCCTTATTATCAATGCACTAAAAAACAAGGCAGGAGATTTAAATACCTTACCACCCTTTATATACAAAAAAGTGTCACAAGTACTATCACCAATCATTGCAACACTCTTTAACAAATCCATTGAATCCTCCACCTTCCCTACAGCTCTCAAAATAGCAAGGGTCACCCCGATCCATAAAGGAGGAGACCAAACAGAGTTGAATAACTATAGGCCAATATCCAATTTACACCCTCTCTCAAAATCTTCGAAAAATAATTCATAAACGAATCTACTCCTACCTCATCTCCCAAAACATTCTCAACCCCTGCCAATTTGGATTCAGGCCTAATAAAAATACTAATGATGCTATTATACACATGCTAGAACATATATACACTGCAATACAGAAAAAAGAAGTCCCACTGGGGATCTTCATTGACTTACGTAAAGCTTTTGATACAGTTGACCATGACTTGCTCCACGTAAAATTGTCACACTATGGTATTAGAGGGCACTCCCTCAACTACCTCAAGTCATACCTCAGCAACAGAAGCCAATATGTGTACACAAATGGGGCAAGCTTTTCCGCTCAACCAATTACAGTTGGTGTCCCACAGGGATGTGTCCTTGGCCCTCTTCTCTTTCTCCTATACATAAATGACCTACCAAATGCTTCTCAATTACTCAAACCCACACTTTTTGCAGATGACACTACATACGTCTTCTCTCACCCGAGCCCAGTCATGCTAGCCAATACTGTAAACACCGAATTACAGAAAATATCTACCTGGATGAGGACTAACAAACTTACACTAAACATTGACAAAACCTACTTCATTCAGTTTGGTAACAGAGCTACAGATGTACCTCTTAACATAACGATAAACAGATCACCTATCACAAAGCTAACAGAGGGAAAATTCTTAGGAATCTACCTTGATAATAGACTCAAATTTCATACACATATACAACAAATTTCTAAGAAAATTTCCAAGACTGTAGGCATACTATCGAAGATACGGTACTATGTTCCACAGTCAGCCCTCCTGGCCCCTTATCACTCTCTTATTTACCCCTATCTCACCTATGGAATTTGTTCATGGGGCTCAACAACAATTAACCATCTCAGACCACTAATTACCCAACAAAAGGCTGCAGTTAGAATGATAACAAATTCTCACTTCAGGCAGCACACTCCACCAATATTCAAAACACTCAACCTACTCACCATACAAAACATCCATACTTATTACTGCAACTATTACATACATAGAACACTTAACTCTGATATAAACCCTCCCCTCAAACATCTCCTTGCCAACCTCAACAGAACACATGACCATAACACAAGGCACAGATCACTCTTTGATGTTCCTCGTGTCCATCTCACGCTATGCAAAAACTCAATGCACATAAAAGGCCCTAAAATCTGGAATTCATTACCTGTAAATATAAAAGAAACACTACCTGTTTATAAATTCAAGTCTCTTCTCAAAGATCACTTACTCACCCAAAACCAAATAAATACTGAATAACTGAACCTTATAAATTGTATATCCTATATGTTACTCACAATTATATCACACAAATATTAAACCTAGGACCCAATCTAACTTTGTTATTTTTTTAAATACACTACCTAACAGAATACTCCATTCGACTGAATGTACAACAATGCATGCAACCATATGACCTGTCTTTGTAATACTCATTTGTGTTTTATAGTTATCTGTTTACAATAATGTTTTATCACTGATTTCATCATTGCTTAGCTAATCTTAAGTTAATTTTAAGCCAGCCCGTAATGCTATGCATGTAAGTGGCTTTGGCATGCTGCTCTTACCTGTATTTTTTGTACCTCTGTATGTATGCTAAAATTACTAAATAAATAAATAAATAAATAGTGATTATCTGTCCATTGAAATTTGTTTACCTTTACTTAATTTAGTCCCTTATATATTTTCTCCCTTATTTTAGCTTTAACCCTTTGAGGGTTTTGGTCGTACTAGTACATCTTACGCATAGGGGTTTTTGACGTACTAGTACTCATAAATTCTAGCGGCCTCAAATCTAGTGGGAGAAAGCTGGTAGGCCTTCATATGAAAGAATGGGTCTATGTGGTCAGTGTGCACAGTCTAAAAAAAATCCTGCAGCACACAGTGCATAATGAGAAAAAAAAAACTTTTACCATTTTTTTTTAATAAATCAGCGACTTTGCAGTGTATTTTCGTATGGTATTTATTGTTGTATTCTAGTTTTCTTGGTCTCATTTTATAGAATGGAAGACATATTACAGAAATTGAGATGATTTTGACTGGTTTTACAAAGAAAGGTGCCTTGAAATTGAGCTCAAAGTAGCAGAAATGTTCGATTTTTACCAAACTTCAAAAGTAAACAAATCGTGCCAAGCGTGCAATACACGTCAACTGGTGAGTCTAATATTCTTTCACAAGTGCACCAATAATATTTATACCATTTTTTACACTAATGCAGTAGTCTGCATAACAGTAAATCTTATATTTTTTGTGAAAATAAAAATTCAAAGTGGAAAGCAAAAGAATATAAGAGGGGCCTTGAGACATGACTAATGACTAGAGGAAATGTCATTTTAGTGCCAGGAATGTCTTTCTTGTTTATTCTGGACCCTATTCGGAAATTGGCATCTTTTGAAATTTGTGTGAAATTGGCAAAATTGCTAAATTCTGACCACTGTACTGGATAGTAGAATTTCATAAATGAGTGGTTTCTTGCACCCATTCGATAGAAAAAATGGAGTTCTATCGAAATATTCATGTTTTTTGTTGACTAGTACAGTGAAATTGGCCGAAAATGGGGCTCAAAGTGGGCAAAATCGCCGATGCGTAAACATCGCCGAGACCGCTAAGTTTGCGAGAGCATAATTCCGTAAGTTTTCTATCAAATTTCAAACTTTTGGTGTCTTTATGATCGGGAAAAGATTCTCTATCTTTTCATAAGAGAAAATAATTTTTTTTTTTTTTAAATTTGGCCGACCCTGAGAACGAGTTTCGGAGAGGGCCTGTCGACCCTCAAAGGGTTAAATAACTACCTCAGGTCATATATTCATAATTGTTAAAATAATCAAAGTGCTATTCTCAGGGGCTAAAGTGTAATAAGTTCACTATTTTGCCATTAAAATACTCCAGGTGCTATAGACTACCTCAGGTGCTACTGATTTTGCTTTTAATACATTCTTTTACTATTATATCCATTAGCTCCTTTATTTTAACTGTAAATATCTACTGTAGTTCATAAACTCACTTGTTAAAATAATTAAGGTGCTATGAGATACTTAACTGTATAACTGAATTATCAATTCTGTAATAATCCCTTTTTCTTTCACATTTTTTACAAGTTTTAGATTAATCACGGTATCTTAGTCATAAGTCTAGTTATAGATTCAATATAAATCTTACATCATTTTACTCAGAAAATCTAGTTTGTAAAATTACTCTCATCCATATGACCTGTCTTTGTAATACTCATTTGTACTAAATTGTTATCTGTTTTACAATAATTTTTGTACCACTGAATATATCATTGCTTAGTTAATCTTAAGTTAATTTTAAGCCTGCCTGTAATGCTCTGCATACAAGGGGCTTTGGCATGCTGCACTTCAAAAATTGTATTCCTTGTACTTCTCTGTATCATGTTCAAATTAGTAAATAAATAAATAAATAAATAATAAATCCTATGATTACAGGCATAGATCCTGATGTAAACTTTTTACAAAATGAATTACATGAATCAACCAGTAACTGTAATTACTACACAGCAGACCAAGCAAAGACATTACTCAGTGCAAACAATAACATAACCATCTTTAACTACAATGTCAGATCCTTGAGCAAACATTATGATGACCTCACAGCATTACTCAATTCCCTTCATTCCAATATATCAATCATCACACTCACAGAAACCTGGCTTAAGCCTGATATTACAGATTTCTATACCATTCCTGGCTACATGGCCATACACAACTGTAGATGGCCCGGTGGCCTGGTGGCTAAAGCTCCCTCTTCACACACGGAGGGCCCGGCTTCGATTCCCGGCGGGTGGAAACATTCGACACGTTTCCTTACACCTGTTGTCCTGTTCACCTAGCAGCAAATAGGTACCTGGGTGTTAGTCGACTGGTGTGGGTCGCATCCTGGGGGGACAAGATTAAGGACCCCAATGGAAATAAGTTAGACAGTCCTCGATGACGCACTGACTTTCTTGGGTTATCCTGGGTGGCTAACCCTCCGGGGTTAAAAATCCGAACGAAATCTTATCTTATCTTAACTGTAGAACAGACCAGCAAGGGGGAGGAACAGCTATATACTATTCAAATCAACTCAAATGTATCAATATCAATAAATCTTGCACAAGAGATGAACATGGAGAATATATCATAGCCAAATTTAAATCAAAAGACCTGCAAAAACCCCTCACAGTTATAAACATCTACAGAGTACCACAGTCAAACATTTATCACTTTAGTGAAAAACTAGGAAACATGATTACTGATGCACACATGAATAAAGACCACCTACTACTAACAGGTGATTTCAACATAAACATACTACATGACCAGAACCCACAAGTAACCAAATTCACAAACACAATGAGTAACTGCCTGTTGCTACCAGCAATATCTAAACCTACAAGAATCTCCGAGACAAGCATCTCCTTAATAGACCACATCTGGACAAACACCATATCCCCTTTAAAATCAGGCATAATCACAGACAACACTACAGACCACTACCCAACCTTTCTCATAACTAATCTGAGCAAACTACCACAAGACATTACTAAAGTAACCTTCAGACTACATAACGAGACAGCAGTTAACAACTTTATAGCAGCTATGAATAACATCGATTGGCAAAATGAGCTTGAAACATATACAGATAGGAATGAATGTATAAATAATTTTCTAAAAAAAGCCCAATGCCTCTATAACAGACATTGCCCCAGAAAAACTAAACAGATCACAGCAAAGAGACTGAATAATCCCATCAAAGGTGATATGAAAAAAACCTAGAAAACTCTATCTGAAATTCTTGGAACTAACAAGTTATCCAAAAACAAAGCAATCAAACTAACAAAATCAGATGAACCCCTACTCACTCCAACCGAAACAGCAAACAGACTTAATGTTTTCTTCTCCACCATAGGAAAAAATCTAGCAAACAAAATACCAAGCACAAACGCCTGTCCATCAGACTACCTCATAGGAACCTATCCAAACACGCTATTCCTAGCTTCAACCAACTCCAGTTCCGGACACACATACAACAAATCACCAAGAAAATCTCCAAGACTGTAGGCATACTATCAAAGATAAGGTACAACATTCCACAATCAGCTCTCCTGGCACTGTACCATTCACTCATTTACCCTTATCTTACATATGGAATTTGTGCATGGGGATCAACAACATCCAATCACCTAAAACCCCTAATAACCCAGCAAAAGGCAGCAGTAAGAATGATAACAAATTCCCACTCCCGCCAGCATACTCCACCAATTTTCAAAAGACTGAATCTGCTTACCATTAAGAACATCCATACTTATTCATGTGCCTACTACATACACATAACAATACACGCAAATATAAACCCCCACTCAAACTTTTCCTCACCAATCTAAACAGAACACATGACCACAACACAAGACACAGATCTCTTTTTGGTATACCTCGTGTCCATATCACACTGTGTAAAAACTCTATGCACATAAAGGGCCCCAAAATATGGAATTCATTACCAGAAGATATTAAAGTAACCCAGTCTGAAAATAAATTTAAGACTCTTCTCAAAAGCCACTTTATCACCCTAGACTAAATGCTATATACACAGTATACATTTACTCACCTATGTACTCCCACATCATAACTGAAACAATCCCATTGAACCTTTTATCCATTGTTGACAGGAATATAATTGAATCATTGTTTTTCACAAAAGCATTTTAGAATATAAATACGTATATCTTTGTATAATACAAATTTTGATTCATTTATAATTAATATTCTACTGTACAACTATGAAATAATTACTTTCTTACTGTACAACTATGATATACTACTCCTTATTATTAAGTAGAATGTAAGCCAATAATGTTAAGTTGGCCCATAATGCCAAGGCATAATAGAGGCTCTCTTTGCATTGCAACCCACTATTGTATATACACAATCTCAATGTACTGTTTGCAAAGACACTAAATAAATAAATAAATAAATAAATAAGAATAATGAACAAAAAGTGGACCATTGAATTGAAATCTCAGGAGATGCTTTTTTGAATTGCTGTAGATAGAAAAAAACTTATTTTGGATTAGTGAGACCATCTTTTATTCAGTTGTGAAATGTTAGCAAAGCAACCCATACATTCTGGCAAAAGAATAAAAAATTTAAACATTTTCCAGGTTTATTTCCTCCTTAACCCTTTCAGGGTCCGTCCCGTAGATCTACGACTTTATGTTCAGGGTCCAAACCATAGATCTATGCCAAAATTCTAGCGCCGTCAAATTTAGCATGAAAACGCTGATAGGCCTACATGTGAGAGAACGGGTCTGTGTGGTGTGTGTGTGCTGTAAACAAAAATTCTAGGCGCCCGCATAGCATTGTGGGAACGCTGGCTCAGTTACCTTGGTTCACCATGCCTCGTCGCAAGGCAGCTCTCACTCCAAGGAAAATTGGGACTCTCCTGTTCCTATCTGATAGTTCTGACTCTGATGGAAGTGGAAATGAAGACGAATTCTTTGGCTTTGATAAGTTAGTGACCGAAAGGAATGACCAGGATATCAATAATAGTGCAGAAAACCCTGATGATCCTCAACCTTCTACCTCTGGTGTGGGCACTCTTCAGTCACGATCAGTTGTACCTCATCGCAAGAGAAAACTATTATTTTCGCATGGCCAGGCGTCTGACTTCAGTAATGATGATAGTGATGTGGATTGTGATTTTATTGCTCTTGACGATCATTCGAGTAGTGATAGTGAGGAAACATTCACTAGTGAAGTGTCGGTATATACGTCGCCGCATGCGCCCGGGTAGTGTTCCCTATGCAGTGCCCAGGGGACGGAGTACATCCTGGACTACATCCCATGGCCCTACACCAGGAATAGACAGTGAAAGTGAGGATGATGTGGCTACACTTGGCATGGATAGACCACAGGCATCAGTAGGTGGTGGTAGTGGTGATGGTAGTGCCACGGCCATGCGTGACTCACCAACCCAGGCTGGGACCCACGCTGCTGACTCCTCAGTTCAAGGACAAAGCGGAGTGTCAGCCACCAGCCCACCACAACCACAACTACCAGCACAACCAGCCTATGATGTCCAGTATCCACCAGCAAACCGTATCTGGGATTGGCAGCAAAATCTCAATTTTTGTTCCCAAGCCCCACCACTTTGATGACTCTCAAAGTGGAATTCTACCTACTTGTCCCCTTGGAAACACTGCAAATTAACTGGAATTTTTTGAATTATTCTTTGACCAGCCATTGATGGAAACTATTGTCAGGGAAAGTAACAAGTATTTTGAGTACACCATGGCAAATACGATTATATCACCACAGTCAAGACTACACCGGTGGAAAGAGACGACTGTTGCAGAAATGTATTTGCTTTTTGCAACAATATTGCTTATGCTTCATGTCTATAAGCATAATATAAAAGCATACTGGTCCATAGATCGGCTAATTTCTACCCAGGTCTTCAATTAAATCATCCCAATGAACAGGTTTATCTTACTGTTACGTATGTTGCACTTCTGTGACAAAACGAGGCCTGACAGAAGTGACAGGTTATACAAGATTAGAAATGTTTTTATGTATCTTAAACAAAAGTTCAACATGTACTTTCATCCATTCAAGAATATTGTACTTGACGAATCTTTGATTTTGTTCAAAGGTAGACTGTCATTCAAGCAGTATATACCGAGCAAGAGGAAACGCTTTGGTATAAAACTGTTTGTACTCTGTGACTGTGACAGTGGCCTGGTATTGGATATTGTTGTATACACAGGAAGTAAAACATTGAAAGATACCAGGATGTTATTGGGTATCTCAGGTGACGTAGTGAGAAGCATGATGGCACCTTATCTTGGTAAGGGGCATACATTATATACTGATAACTGGTACACGAGCCCTTTACTCAGTGATTTCTTGGGAGTGAACAAGACAGATGTGTGTGGCACAGTGCATTCTAATCGTAAACACATGCCCAGGCTCAACGCAGGTGCTCGTGGTGATGATGTGCAGGTGTTTACTGCCAATGACATCATGGCATTACGGTGGCATGACAAACGAGATGTCACATTGTTGACAACCATTCACCGTAACGAAATGCAAGACAGTGGCAAAGTTGATAGAATGACTAATGAACATATTCGAAAACAAGTGACAGTGATTGATTTTACACAAAACATGCGCTTGGTTGACAAATGTGACATGCTGATTGGCTTTGTTGATTGTGTTCGTAAGAATTACAAGTGGTACATGAAACTTTTCTTCCATCTCATGGACATTTCAATGCTTAATGCATGTAATATTTACCAAGTGAAGACTGGCAACAGACCACCGTATGGTGAATTTTGTTTGTCTTTTGTCAGACAACTCATAATGAAGTACCAGGTAACAACACCTGCTATACAACAAGGTCCTCGAATTCCTCAGAATATACCCAAGCGTTTGATGAGGGAAGGTGATCATTTCATAATACAGCTTCCTGCAACTAAGAAGAAATTTGCTCAGAAGAGATGCATTGTCTGTGCACAAACAAAACAATGGCAACAAAGACGGAAAGACACTCGGTTTATATGTGAGGAATGTAAGGTACCTCTGTGCATGGTGCCTTGTTTCAAGGAGTTCCACAAGCTCCAGCAGTTCTAAAAAATATCCAGTGATTGTAAATATGTAAATATATGATAGAACATTAGTATTATACAAGATTTGTGCATGTTTATTGTAATAAACAAAAGTGGTAAACAATAATATGATTTATTTATTTATTTATTTATTTGAACATGATACAGTGAGGTACAAAGTTATTACAGTGCAACATGCCAAAGCCCCTTTATGCAGAGCATTATGAGCAGGCTTAAAATTAACTTAAGATTAACTAAGCAATGATATATTCAGTGGTAAAAACATTATTGTAAACAGATAACAATTTAGCACAAATGAGTATTACAAAGACAGGTCATATGGTCATTTACTTTGTTGCTGAACATTCAGTAGAATGGAGTATTCGGTTAGGTAATGTAATTAAAAAATAAAGTTTGATTGGGTCACAGGTTAGACATTTATGAGATACAATAATAAGAAACATTTACGAGATACAATTTATGAGATACAATTATTCAGTATTTATTTAGTTGTGGGTGAGTAAGTGATTTTTGAGAAGAGACTTGAATTTATAAACAGACAGTGTTTCTTTTATATTCACTGGTAATGAATTCCAGATTTTAGGGCCTTTTATGTGCACTGAGTTTTTGCATAGTGTGAGATGGACTCGAGGAACATCAAAGAGTGATCTGTGCCTTGTGTTATGGTCATGTGTTCTGTTGAGGTTGGTAAGGAGACGTTTGAGGGGAGGGTTTATATCAGAATTAAGTGTTCTATGAATGTAGTAGGTGCAGTAATAAGTATGGATGTTTTGAATGTTGAGTAGGTTTAGAGTTTTGAATATTGGTGGAGTGTGCTGCCTGTAGTGGGAATTTGTTATCATTCTGACTGCAGCCTTTTGTTGGGTAATTAATGGTCTGAGATGGTTTATTGTTGTTGAGCCCCATGCTCAAATTCCATAGGTGAGATAGGGGTAAATAAGTGAGTGATATAGGGCCAGGAGGGCTGACTGTGGCACTTAGTACCGTATCTTCGATAGTATGCCTACGGTCTTGGAATTTTTTTTTGGAAATTTGTTGTATATGTTGTATAAGGTAAATTTCTAAGAATTTTCCCTCTGTGAGTTTTGTGATAGGTGATCTGTTTATCATTATGTTAAGAGAGACGTCTGTAGCTTTGTTACCAAACTGAATGAAGTAGGTTTTGTCAATGTTTAGAGTAAGTTTGTTAGTACTTGTGGAAAATTGCATTTATCTGAATGTAACTCATTATATATATAACAGAAAATGATAACAAAGATAATTATTATTTATCAGAGTTACATAGACAAGTAGGAATTTGGGACACCTAGGTCGCAAAAATGTCCCCCTTCGATACCTACCACTGTCATAACCACAAGTTGCTCTGGACCTATTAATTAAATGAAATATACATACACCAACGTCAAAGACCTGGGAGTGATCATGTCGGAGGATCTCACCTTCAAGGACCATAACATTGTATCAATCGCATCTGCTAGAAAAATGACAGGATGGATAATGAGAACCTTCAAAACTAGGGAAGCCAAGCCCATGATGACACTCTTCAGGTCACTTGTTCTATCTAGGCTGGAATATTGCTGCACACTAACAGCACCTTTCAAGGCAGGTGAAATTGCTGACCTAGAAAATGTACAGAGAACCTTCACAGCGCGCATAACGGAGATAAAACACCTCAATTACTGGGAGCGCTTGAGGTTCCTAAACCTGTATTCCCTGGAACGCAGGCGGGAGAGATACATGATTATGTACTCCTGGAAAATCCTAGAGGGACTAGTACCGAACTTGCACACGAAAATCACTCACAACGAAAGCAAAAGACTTGGCAGACGATGCAACATCCCCCCAATGAAAAGCAGGGGTGTCACTAGCACATCAAGAGACCATACAATAAGTGTCAGGAGCCCGAGACTGTTCAACTGCCTCCCAGCATACATAAGGGGGATTGCCAATAGACCCCTGGCAGTCTTCAAGCTGGCACTGGACAAGCACCTAAAGTCGGTTCCTGACCAGCCGGGCTGTGGCTCGTACGTTGGTTTGCGTGCAGCCAGCAGCAACAGCCTGGTTGATCAGGCTCTGATCCACCAGGAGGCCTGGTCACAGACCGGGCCGCGGGGGCGTTGACCCCCGGAACTCTCTCCAGGTAAACACCAGGAATACTGGTAAATATATAAATTTGTGGACTGTATATTAAAAATAATAAATGGTTATATATATACACAATTACATAACAGAAGGAAAATATATCTTAATATCACCCACCAATTTGACTGGAGATTAATGTGTATCATACTCAGAAAAACCTCACTAACTAAATTTATGAAAACACTGGCCAGAATTATACACAAATCTAGAGAGCTTATCTGAGGTTCCTGGAGCTGTCTTGTCCAGTCGTCTGATATCTCAAGTTATGCAGGAATGCATGTCCAACAATTTTGCCTCCTATTTGAGAGGTGTCAGCCCAATTTTAACCTCTAGAGCAGTGGTATTCATTGTGCGGCTCGCGAGCCACTGGCGGCTCGCGATGACTCAATTCACGGCTCATGTCTACTTTTTCTCATTTACTATATTGCACTAGCAGCTCAGTACTACTTAATTTAGTTGAGTTACACTAACTTGCAGTAGCTGTGTCTCTCTCAATCAATGTGTTTAACCAAAGTGGCTCTCTTGCAAAAATTAGTGAATAACACTGCTCTAGAGCATGAAAATTCCTTCCTATTACACTAACATTGTATCCAATTCAAAACCAAGATGGCGAGTCTCGTCTGCGCAGACGCAGACTTTCCGTTTTCTATGACATAAATATTATTAAATACAGTATGGCCATCTATTTACATATAAATACTGAATTTCTGGAAAATATATACAGTATTTTCCACACTGCAGCCGGCCGGAGCTCGTTGCTAAAAATTCAAATTACTCCTTCCTTTAGGAGATGATTCCAGCCAGTTCTGGCTTGAGTGGCTGTTCTCCTAGTAGGTCTTACTACGATTTCATCTTCCAGCATCACTTGGTCTGCGTTATCTTCCATATCACTCGTGTCACTTTCCCTCAGATTTTCATTTACGTTTGATTGAACACCTAATTCCAAGGGAATCAGTTTATTAATTGTGCGTAAACTTTCCTGGCCACGACACAACACTTTGACATTCCTGACAACACCTTGTGTATCTGGGTACAATGTCAATACTTTGCCCAGAGGCCACAATGTTCGATGTTGTTCAGTGTCAATTAACACAATGTCACCTGGTTGAATGGTCTGTCGATTTACTGCCTCTGTCACACCATAAAAGTGTTCACGTAGTGTAAGAAGATATTCCTTACGCCACACATTAGACCAATGATCAATTACTTTATTTAACATTTTAAATTTATTACACAACACTGCCGCATCATTGTAATCTTCATCACTTTCTTCCGGATTATCTCTATAGACAGGGGCAGCTTCCAATTTCCTTCCACATATTAGGTAAGAAGGTGTTAATACATCTGCATCAGGTGTATCACTCATGTACGAGAGAGGCTTATTATTTATGCGATTTTCTGCCTCCACTAACACTGCACGGAATTCTTCCAAATTAATTCTCTTCCAGTGTAGTACTTTGTGGAGACACCTCTTCACTGTGCCTATCAGTCTTTCGTACAGCCCTCCCTGCCAAGGGGCTCTAGGAGTAATAAATTTCCAGGTACACCCTCGCTGGGTTAACAGAGATTGAACATCGTTACTATTATTTAATTCTATCAAGTGTTGAGCACCTGCTACAAAATTTGTGGCATTATCCGAAATCATCAACCTCGGATTATCTAATTCATACTCGGTAAAGAGGCAATCACTCTCATCAATATTTTGGCTCATAAAATTAATCAGTTTCAACATTTCTTCAGAAGTACTCTCTAAATTTTTTCTAATATGAGATGGAAGGCTTTCATGCCTGGATGTTTTGGACCAGTCATTTATGAGGTCATTTGCTTTTTCAAGAGGAAAGGGATGAGCAACATTGCCAGTCTTTTTCCTGGTTATTTTATTTATACCTTTCCAAGCCAAACTCAAAGGGGTGGACCTATTTAATCCACTAACAAACTGTTCCCATTCCTGTTGCCTAAGTTCTTCCTTTCTATTCCTTGCATTTGTTAGTGCAGCTTGGAACGTTCTGAGCAGGTCTGGGGTTCTACATTCACGGTATGCTTTACCAATCCTCCTAGCTGCGTGTGTTAGATTGCGCAGCTGTGGATCATTATAGTATTTACATTGGTTTTTATTGTTATTTATAGTGGAGGGTCTTCGTTTCCTATTCCTGCCCACTTGATCTGTGATAACACTCTCAATAGTGGTAATTAAATCATCATTAAATTTTTGTGTGCCAGTGGGCTCGTAATTCTTATACCATTGATCCAAGTGGTTAATAAAGTTGTCTCTGTGTTCTGGTTTGAGAATAAGTTTCCTCCTTCTGTATTTAGCTCCTTGATTGCTGGAGATGTGATCAAGATTGACAGTTGTTAGTCTTGGGAAGTGATCAGATAGAAGATCATCAACTATGACAGAGTCATGCATCGTATATGATGTATTAAATCCAGGGGGGGGCCCGACGGCAGAATTTTCGGTTGTTTAAAGAGCATTAGCATTACCGTTTCTTCACTAACGGGATTCTTATTTGTTAATTACTGGCGGACTGACCTAAATGAATGGGCATAACCATCTGCTCTAGGTGCCAGTGTTTCTCTTCGGATCCAAATGAGAGGGCCAATTTTTCTGAGAAAAAAAAAAAACACTGACCTTACAATGTGAGGAATTTTGTATCTTATTAAAACTTTATTGAAAGTAAGAATTTAATAGCTAGAGACTTTTACATTAGACCTTAACTTAAATGTAGAATATATATATATATATATATATATATATATATATATATATAATATATATATATATATATATATTATATTATTATATATATATATATATATATATATATAGGTAGTAGGTTGGTAGACAGCAACCGCCCAGGGAGGTACTACCGTCCTGCAAAGCGAGTGTAAACGAAAGCCTGTAATCGTTTTCCCATGATGGTAGGATTGCTGGTGTCTTTTGTCTGTCTCATAAATATGCAAGATTACAGGTAAGTCTTGCTACTTCTACTTACACTTAGGTCACACTACACATACATGTACAAGCATATATATACACACCCCTCTGGGTTTTCTTCTATTTTCTTTCTAATTCTTGTTCTTGTTTATTTCCTCTTATCTCCATGGGGAAGTGGAACAGAATTCTTCCTCTGTAAGCCATGCTTGTCGTAAGAGGCGACTAAAATGCCGGGAGCAAGGGGCTAGTAACCCCTTCTCCTGTATATATTACTAAATTTAAAAGGAGAAACTTCAGTTTTTTCTTTTGGGCCACCCCACCTCAGTGGGATACGGCTGGTACGTTGAAAGAAGAAGATATATATATATGTATATATATATACCTGCTTAAGACAGTAAGCATTATACTTTATAATATTACCTATAATAGTAGCCTTAAAAGTAACATGCAAAGGTTATTACACTGAAAGGATTAATCACACTGCAGCCTAAGCAAAGAGAAGACGGCGGTTCCTTTCCGCAAACTTGTTGATCACACGATCAACAGGAACATGTACATCGTTATGGATGGCGAGTAGTGCGAGGCCGTTGAGGTGATCCTGACCTATGGTGCTCCTCAAGTATGTCTTCAGGCGTTTCAGGGCTGAGAACGATCGTTCGGCGTCTGCATTTGAGACTGGCAGGGTCAGTAGGATGGTAAGGAGCTTCGCGATGTTCGGAAACATACGGGCCTCGGCGTATTCCTTTGCTTTCTTGACAGATTCGAAGGCCGGAGCGGAACATGTCCACCGCTGTGTTTCCGTCTGCACGAGCAAAAGTGACTCAACGTCACTTTCGTAGAGTTTAGTGGCTTTAAGAACAGCATCCACGTTTGCTTTTGAGCCCCTGAGCAGCTCCTTCAATCGGAGAGCAACGGGCACAGTGTCATCATCAAATCTGCTCTTCAACTCAGTGATCACATGGTCAACGAACGGAATATACACCAAGCGCCGATAGTACTCCTCAGCAGATGCCGCTGGGACATTTGCGCGTTGTGTCTGTCGTGCACAGACTCTGGGAATAGGGACGTCATCGTGAGCTGAGCCCACTTCAACTAGAAGATCTTTGGCTTTCACGAACACAGCGTGGAAGTACTCCTCGGCATCCGCTCTAAATTTGGAGAATAGAGTCCCGATTTCATGAATCAGTGCATACGCACATACCAGGTCACCTTCCTTTTTCTGTAGGGTTCTGCTTGGCTGAAGCGTGTGTGCCAAAACGGACTCGGCCACAACCAACCCAACGAGAAAGCGGGGGTCCCGAATCGCAGCGAGTAGGAGTCCGGCATTGGCATCCAACTTCATCTCATCCTCCAGAAAAATAGCGATGAGAGGCAGAAACTCGATGAACACGAGGACAGCATCGTGCCGCTCGACCCATCTGGTGGGGCACAGGGGCACCAGCTTTTCCCGCTTGGCTGAGGATAGCTTCACGAGTTTGGTAAACCGAAGCGTCCGCATGTTGCTGGAATGGATGAAGTTGTACACCTCGTTCAGCGTCTGGAGGGCGAGTTTGACTTCTTTGACATCACAGGCCTTAGTCAGCACCAGGTTCAGTCGGTGATTGAAACAGTGGATCGGTTTCGCCAGGGGGTATTGCTGCATGATGATGGCGGCACAACCTCTGAATTTCCCCATCATGGCACTCGCCCCGTCGAAGCCTAGCCCTCGGCATTTTGACATCTCCAAGCCGAGGCCCTCGACGGCATGGATGAGCAGTTGGGCCAGGCCTTCACCAGTGAGGTCATGGGCATGAACGAAAGCGAGGAAATCCTCCTTGACATCTTCTTTGACGTGTCGAATGATGATGGTTGCTTGTTCCTTCCCTGAGACGTCAGTGGTCTTATCCATTAGCACTGCATATACCCCCGACACTCCTGCCAAGATCTTTCAACATGCAACACTGCTTGACGCTCGCTGAGGCTGAGCCTCGCGCTCTCAGAGCCTGCCTGCCTCTGGGTGTTATGCGAAATTTCTTTCAAGTTAGGACATTTCCACGATTTTTTTTGCCACATCTCATTATTCTCAGCATCAGTAAAGCTCCAAAATGTTTATTATAAGTATCCATCCTTAAAAAGCATTTTTGTATTGTTATGGAGCTAGAGGTATTAGTGGTCTGTAAACTTGCAAAGTTGCAAAACAAATTTAAATGCATCCCAAAGCAGTGGCGTAACTATGGGGAGCCTGGGGGGTCTGCCCCCTCACTAGAGCTGTGGCCCCCCCACTTGAAAAGGAGTATCTGCATAGTTTTGTGTCTAGAAAAGTAAAATATATATATATATATATTTTAATATATATATATATATATATATATATATATATATATATATATATATATATATATATATATAATCGGCTTTAAAATCTCAAATAATTCGGGAGGGCATGCCCCCGCCATGTAAAGGATTTTGGGCCCCCCCCTTCCCCTCACCCCAAAATGAAACCCAGCTACGACACTGGGGCCGAAGCCCAAAGAGGGCCAAAGGGGGGGGGCCCGGGCCCCCTGGGCCCCCCCTTATATCCGCGCCTGATATAAATACTGAATTTCTGGAAAATATATACAGTATTTTCCACAGTACTCATCCAGGTAGATATTTTCTGTAATTCGGTATTTACAGCATTGGCTAGTGTGACTGGGCTCGGGTGAGAGAAGACGTATGTAGTGTCATCTGCAAATAGTGTGGGTTTGAGTAGTTGCAATGCATTTGGTAGTTCATTTATGTATATGAGAAAGAGAAGAGGGCCTAGGACACTTCCCTGTGGGACACCAACTGTGATTGGCTGTGCTGATGAGTTTGCCCCGTTTGTGTACACATATTGACTTCTGTTGCTGAGGTAAGACTTTAGGTAGTTGAGGGAGTGCCCTCTTGTACCATAGTGCGACAATTTTATATGGAGCAAGTCATGGTCAACTGTATCAAAAGCTTTACCTAAGTCTATGAAGATCCCCAGTGGGACTTCTTTTTTCTCTATTGCAGTGTATGTGTGTTCTAGCATGTGTATAATAGCATCATTAGTATTTTTATTAGGCCTGAATCCAAATTGACAGGGGTTGAGTATGTTGATGGAGATGAGGTAGGAATAGATTCGCTTATGAATTAATTTTTCGAATATTTTAGAGAGAGGGTGTAAGTTGGATATTGGCCTATAGTTATTCAAGTCTGGTCTCCTCCTTTATGGATCGGGGTGACCCTTACTATGATAACTTTAGTGCGATTATTGTATTAAATACAGTGTTTATATATATACAGTATTGGTCTCTCAGGTCCCAAATGTTAGTAGGAAAAGAAAAAAGTGAGAAAAGAAAAGAAAAACTATAAAAAAAGTAAAATAAAGTAATGCACGTATGTGGAAATCATCGATGTTGCCGCCACCCGGTCATTTTGGGTCACCTTCTCGGCACAGTATCTCGGTAAGTACTGATCAGAAAATTTTTGTTTTGTTTTATTACCTTCACAAAAATCTACTCTTTAATTCTGTAAGAAAAAATAGTTTTTTTTTTTTTTTTTTCAAAATTTCTTGGACACTGGGGCACCCCTTCCGATTTTGGCCACCTTGGACCCTGAAAGGGTTAAATATCTGCCTCCTCCTGATCCTGATAAGTAACAACTTCAGTTTCAGTGACATGAAAATGAGGGAGACACACATCAAAAAACCTTAATTCCTGATGAGGCATCGTCTACAGCAAATTTCTTTACCTCCGACAGCATAACAGCCAACTAACTTTTAATGTGAAGTTACTGTGTTGAAGGCAGTATATTTCTTTTCAAATATATCACAAGAAAGAACTCTTTAATTTCAGGTCCCAATTCTGGCTTATAAAGTGAATTGTTGCCCCAAGGAATACCATCATCTTGCACTTGGTCTAGAGATCTAATGGCATTATTCTTTCATTGGAGCGTTCATCTTTCTTTTGTATGCTGGAAGAGGTGTATTTCTAATTATTGATATGTGCAGGAATCACAAATTCTGGTTCTGGTTCCAGAAGCTCCTGGAAAGTATGTCTCCACAATATTCATTGGCAGCTGGTCACATACCATAGAATGGAGGATTTTTTAGGTTCTTTGTCTCAAATTATTTCAGCTGACCTTCACCTAGTTTCAGCCTTGCTTTTGAAATATGACAACATAAATAATTCTTTCTCTATACTGCTGTCACATCCAGTAGCTCTGTCTGTCATATCCTTATGTGCATCATCTTGCTTCTGTTTTAAATACTCAGCATACTCTTTTCATTTAAACATTTCAAGTATGGGATAAGTTTAAAGTAGCCATCACAAAGACCTTAAGGGGCCAGTAGCTTCCTACCATACATAAGGGGGATTACCAATAGACCCATTGCTGTCTTTAAGAGGGAGCTGAGTAGGTTCCTAAAGTAAGTTCCTGATCAATCTGGGTGTGGTTCATATGTTGGACTGCATACAATCACCAGTGACAGCCTGGATGATCCGGCCCAGTTTCCCCGGGAGGTCTAGTTGGATACTGGGCCACAGGGGCGTTGACCTTAGGAACACTTCCCAGGTAGACTCCAGGTAGTAGATACTGATGTTTGATCCATTTGACTGTGACTACTGATGTTTGATCAATCAGACTGTGATGACTGATGTTTGTGATTCATCAGACAGTGAATAGTGATGTTTAAGCCATCAGTGTGACTACTGATGTCTGCAATCCATCAGACTATGATAACTAATATTTGATCTGTCAGGTTGTATCTGTTGATATTTGTGCCATCAGATTGTGACTACTGATGTATGATCAGTCAGATTGTGACTACAAATATACATGTTCCATCAGTCTATGATTACTGATGTTTGTTCCATTATACTGTGATTACTGATTCCCCTGAAGGGAGGTTCCTTGATGTTGGTGAGGGGCTCCTGATCCAGGGAATTGGATTTGTGCTCCAGTTCCCTGAATTGAGCCTGCATACCTTCCATTCCCCCCCATCCACATGATAGATTAGATTAGATTTTGCCACCAAAGTTGCTAGTTTATTGTGCACCCCATATCCATCCTGTGGATGGTAGCGCAAGAACATATGAATACACAAAAGGCCCAGGAACTAGGCCCCAAGGGGTTAACATGAGTACATATGGATTTATATTTACATATCTATAGTTCACTTATCTGTTACAAGCAAATTTTGGAAATTTTGCTTAGTATCTTATTTTCATTAATAAGATATCTTGACATACCATAACCCCGGCCGGGATTGAACCCGCGGTCATAGAGTCTCAAAACTCCAGCCCGTCGCGTTAGCCACTAGACCAGCTAGCCACAATAAGATTCATCCAACTAGGTATATTTCTACACCATAGGAAGGTTAGCACAGGCACAGTGGTGCCTGTGCTAACCTTCCTATGGTGTAGAAATATACCTAGTTGGATGAATCTTATTGTGGCTAGCTGGTCTAGTGGCTAACGCGACGGGCTGGAGTTTTGAGACTCTATGACCGCGGGTTCAATCCCGGCCGGGGGTATGGTTTGTTTGCAATCGTGTCATTACGATTTCTTGAGTCATATCTTGATATGTCACATAGGTTATTATACTGTCTGTCTCTTATTCCTCAATAAGTGGACAATTAAGCACATAGTGTTCAAGACAGTGACCATATGCCTGATCACTTAATTTACATTTAGTTTGATCATCATGTGTGTGTCTCCCAAACTGCCAGAAGTACTTGTAACCAAGCCTAAGCCTGGCCACTACAACATCAGTCAGTACTTGTAACCAAGCCTAAGCCTGGCCACTACAACATCAGTCAGTACTTGTAATCAAGCCTAAGCCTGGCCACTACAACATCAGTCAGTACTTGTAACCAAGCCTAAGCCTGGCCACTACAACATCAGTCAGTACTTGTAATCAAGCCTAAGCCTGGCCACTACAACATCAGTCAGTACTTGTAACCAAGCCTAAGCCTGGCCACTACAACATCAGTCTGTTCACATTGTTCCATAAACATACTTATCTACGTTCATGTTATCATAGTGGGTTATAGATCTACTCAGGCTTCTAACTGCATTCCTATAACAATCATTTTCATTATTTCTCTCCACATGAGCTGTATAATCCTACGGGTTTAGCGATCCCCATAATTATAATAATGTGACTACTGATGTTTATGGTACATCAAACTAACTACTGATGACTACTGTGACTACTGATCTTTGATCCATCAGACTGTGATTACTGATCGACCCATCAGACTGTGGCTACTAATGTTTGATCCATCAGACTGTAATTACTGTTTGTGATCCATCAGACTGTGACTACTGATATTTGTAATCCATTAGACTGTGACTACTGATGTTTGTGATCCATTACTGCAATTACTGATGTTTGCGACCCATCAGACTGTGACTACTGAAGTTGTTAATCCTCAACATGATCTTATCCCTCAAGATCAATGTCAGTCAAAACTTAATAATAAAAAATTCGTTCTACACCAAACATAACAAACCTTTATGTAAATAATTCACTTAGTTTTGATTCTCAGATTTTCCATCCATGACTATGAATACCATCATGGCAGTAATACCACCATGACAGTGATGCCATCATGGCAGCAGTGCCACCATGACATTATTCCCATCATGACAGTGATGCCATCATGGCAGCAGTGCCACCATGACATTGTTCCCATCATGACAGTGATAACACTATGGCAGTGATGCCATATTGAGAGCGATGACACCATTTCAGCGATGCCACCATGGCAGTGATGCCACCATGCCAGTGATGCCATCATGACAGTGATAACACCATGGCAGCGATGACACCGTGGCAGTAATGGCACCATTTCAGTGATGTCACCATGGCAGTGATGACACCATGGCAATGATGTCATCATGTTAGTAAAGCCACTATGACAGTGACGCTGTATCGGTGATGCCACCATGGCAGCGATGACACCGTTTCAGTGATGTCACCATAGCAATGATGTCACCATGGCAGTGGTGCCACCATGACCATCATATCAATAGAGTCACTATGGCAATGACTCCATGACAGTGATGCCACTATGGCAGTGATTATACCATGACAGTGATGCCATCATGGCAGTAATACCATCATGGTAATGACACCATGACAGTGATGCCACCATGGTAGTGATGTCACCGTGGCAATGGTTACACCATGACAGTAATGCCATCATCTCAGTGATGCCATCATGATAGTGATGCCACCATAGCAGAGATGCCACCATGGCAGTGACTACACCATGACAGTGATACAGTCATGACAGTCATGTTAATATGACTGGTGTCACCATGGCAGTGATGTCACCCTGGCAGTGATGTCACCCTGGCAGTGATAACACCATGGCAGTGATAACATCATGACAGTGATAACACCATGGCAGTGATGACACCATTTCAGTAATGACATCATGACAGTGATGCCATCATGGCAGTGATGCCACCATGGCAGTGATGCCACCATGGCAGTGATGCCATCATGGCAGTGATGTTACCATGACAGTGATACCATCATGGCAGTGATGTCACCATGACTGATGACACCATGGCAGTGATGCCACCATGACTGTGATGCCACCATGACAGTGATGCCACCATGACAGTGATGCCACCATGACAGTGATGCCACCATGACAGTGATGCAATCGTCACAGTCATGCCACTATGACTGGTGCCATCATGACAATAATGCCACCATAGCAGTGGTACCACTGTGGAGACATTTTCTCCAAGAGCGGGGTATCAGCCCCCTTCAGCCCCTTTCAGCCCTTTCAGCCCTGAGGGGCCCAGCCCTCTCAGAAGGGGCAAGCATCTTGTTTACTGCTACAGTGAGTAATTGATCGCAGATGCAGTAAGAGTATGCGACGTGGTCAAGCGACCGCTGCTCCTTGCAGTCCAGTGTTGCGGAGTGTATTTTAATAAGAGACAGTACATCTCTTTAGCAGGACAATTAAGGAAAATCCTGCTCCCACTTTATTACCATAGTAAAGATAGTGGACATTGTTGTCTATGCTTAAGACAGCAAGATTTAAACATTCTGCTTTGCTTCATCGAGGAAGTGGCAAGGAAGCAAAAGTACTATGTCAGCTTTTCCTTTGTGCAAGGGGCAGTAACGGCGTGGGTGCTGTGGCGTCTTCAGATTACTTTTGACTCTACTGAGAGTGACACTGACGCCAGGATAACCAACAAAGAACGATCTGTGCATTAGTGTGAACAAAGTGTCTCATAAAACACAATAAACACTTAAGAGAAGTGTGATCAGCTTCTTTAGTGATAAGATTGTGAACAATAAAGACAAATCTTGTGGAACATAGTGTACCAGTGTGCGTATTCCTAGACTATGGAAGACGTGGACATCCAAGGACACTTCAGCTTCTATCAAGTCACCGATATCTGTCGAAGGTGTGAAGAACACCATAGCTCATGCTACAAGAGCAAGGTAGGTTACGAATTTCTTGTAGTACGGGGGACTGCTCAGTTCTTGAGTCGCAAGGAGTTTGTAATCAACCTATAGTCGGCAGTAAGGTGCGGACTTTTGAGTCCAAACAAGTATGTAATTTGTCAGCAATCAGTGAATGAAATATGCTGACATAACACCCCCTAGGGGTAATTTATAATCTTACAAATTATAAATCTTTACAGCCCGTTGAGAGATGACTTCGACAGCTTCTCAAGACCTCGTCTGTAGGGACGGCTGTGCAGGCGATGAGCTGTCTTTCTAAGTTAAGTACAAACTCTTTAAGCTTAACTGGTAATCCCATTTCTCAACATATTGGTCCTTCGAACCGGATAAAGGCCACACTGTAGTCCAAATATGTTGTACTACAGTGTACAAATAACCTACGAGCCAAGGTCCTTCGAAAAAAGCTGTAAAACTAGTGTTTTTACAATATAAATCAGTATAAATGAGTCCCTCCAGACTCAATCACAGAGAATGGGCAGCCAAAAGAAAACAGGCACTCACCCAGCATTCACCCAAAGAAAACAGGAGCTGAGTGACTCACCCAACAAGAAAACGGGGGATGGCACCCTGCATCCACTGCTCCAATCTCGAAAATCACTGACTAAGACAACAACCCAAGTGATGTTTGGTTTGTCTGAGTGTTTACCTGGAGTTTACCTGGAGAGAGTTCCGGGGGTCAACGCCCCCGCGGCCCGGTCTGTGACCAGGCCTCCTGGTGGATCAGAGCCGGATCAACCAGGCTGTTGCTGCTGGCTCCCGCAAACCAACTAAGCCCACCCCGGGCGTTTGGGAACTATTTTAGGTGCTTGTCCTTGCCAGCTTGAAGACTGCCAGGGGTCTTTTTGGGAAACCCCCTTAAAGGTGTTGGGAGGCAGTTGAACACTGGGGCCCCCTGACAATTATTGTATGTCTCTTAAACGTGCTAGTGACACCCCTGCTTTTCTTTGGGGGATTGCATCGTCTCCCAAGTCTTTGCTTTCGATGAGTGATTTTCCCGGGGCAAGTCGTAATTCCCCCTCTAGGATTTTTCCGGGTGATAAATCGTACCTCCCTCCTCATTCCGGGAACAGGTTTAGGAACCTCAAGCGCTCCCAAAAATTGGGGTGTTTTATCTCCGTTGCGCCCGTGAAAGTTCTCGTACATTTTCTAGGTCGAAATTTTCACCTGCCTTGAAAGGGGTTAGGGGGTCACAATTTTCCAGCCTAATAGAACAATGACCTGAAGAGTGTATCAGGGGGCTTGGCCTCCCTATTTTTGAAGGTCTCTTTACCATCCGTCATTTTTTCAGCAGATGCGATTGATACAAGTTTTGGTCCTTGAAGGGGATCCCCGACATATCACTTCCAGGTCTTTGACGTTTGGGTTTCACTAATTTTTTTGGGCCCGAATTTGTTTTTTTACCTGATGAAGTTTTTAATTTCCTCATGTTACCATATCTGAGTAATTGAAATTTTTTCATCGTTTAACTTATATTGTTTTTCGCGCCCACTGAAAAATTTGGTTGAGTCCGCCTGGAGCTTTGCAAATGTCGGTGGAAGACACGTCATGCAGATTTTGGGTGTCTTTGCAAAGGAAGACACGGGGCGGGCGACAAACCTTTTCTTGTCGGGTTAGGATGAGGGAAAAAGGGAGCAGACGGGGCCTTGTGGAACAGAGCTTTTCACCGACTGCCTCGGGCTTTACTCTTTGACGACTACCTCTGTGTTCGTAGTGGGAAATTATAGATCCATCGACCGCTTTTCCTGTTATTCCTTTAGCACGCATTTTGTGCGCTATTACGCCATGGTCACACTTGTCGAAGGCTTTTGCAAAGTCTGTATATATTACATCTGCATTCTTTTGTCTTCTAGTGCATTTAGGACCTTGTCGTAGTGATCCAATAGTTGAGACAGACAGGAGCGACCTGTTCTAAACCCATGTTGCCCTGGGTTGTGTAACTGATGGGTTCTAGATGGGTGGTGATCTTGCTTCTTAGACCCTTTCAAAGATTTTTTATGATAATGGGATGTTAGTGCTATTGGTCTGTAGTTCTTTGCTGTTGCTTTAACATGCCCCCTTTGTGGAGTGGGGCTATGTCTGTTGTTTTTAGTAACTGTGGGACGACCCCCGTGTCCATGCTCCCTCTCCATAGATGGAAAAGGCTCGTGATAGGGGCTTCTTGCAGTTCTATGATGAACACAGAGTTCCATGAGTCTGGCCCTGGGTGCAGAGTGCATGGTCATGTCATTTATCGCCTGTTCGAAGTCCATTTGGCGTCAGGATAACATCGGATAAGCTTGTGTTAATCAAATTTTGTGGCTCTCTCATAAAAAATTCATTTTGATCTAGACCTCAGTCTGGTTAGCGGCTCGCTAAAAACTGAGTCCTATTGGGACTTGAGTAGCTCACTCATTCCTTGCTGTCATCTGTGTAGGACCCATCTTGTTTAAGTAGGGCCCAATACTGGACGTTGTTTCTCGATTTTGATTTGGCATAGGAGAAGAAAACTTTGGTTTTCTTTCGATTATCATTTATGGCTTTTAGTTCTTCCCGCGATTCCTGACTCCTAAAGGATTCTTTTAGCTTAAGTTCGATGCTTGCTATTTCTCTGACCAGTGTCTCCCTACGCATTTCAGATATAATTGACCTCTTTTAGCCGCTCTTTATTCTTTTCCGTCGCCTGTAAAGGGAGCGCCTGTCTCTTTCTGTTTTACATCTACTCCTCCTTTTTCTTAGAGGAATAAGCCTTGTGCATACATCGAGTGCCACCGAGTTAATCTGTTCTAGGCATAAGTTGGGGTCTGTGTTGCTTAGTATATCTTCCCAGCTTATATCGGTTAGGACTTGGTTTACTTGGTCCCACTTTATGTTTTTGTTATTGAAGTTGAATTTGGTGAATGCTCCCTCGTGACAATCTCATTATGTCGGTCTGGGGCTCCGCGCATACATGACTGAACCTCAATTATGTTGTGATCTGAGTATATTGTTTTTGATATTGTGACATTTCTTATCAGATCATCATTGTTAGTGAAGATGAGGTCTAGTGTATTCCTCCAGTCTAGTAGGCTCTATTATTTGCTGTTTAAATTTAATTTTGTGCAGAGATTTAAAAGCTCGCATGAGTGTGAGTTTTCATCAGAGCTGCCTCCTGGTGTTATTACTGCAACAATATTATTTGCTATATTCCTCCATTTTAGGTGCCTTAAAATTGAAATCCCCCAGGACAAGATGTTGGGGGCAAACTGGAAGGTTTTCCAAC